>PYXC01002553.1:1455000-1768743 GCA_015244755.2 Tenualosa ilisha | reverse complement strand
ATGTCCGGACACTGGGTAGGGTGACTAAGCTGCGGAGGAGAGGGGAAACACACACACACACACATACACACACACACACACACACAAATAAATAACATCACAGTAATGAATGAAACCATGCACACATTTAACAGAGACACACACACACACACAAACAGACAGACAATTGCATTGCCATACACTCAAACCCACAGATGTGTCAGTGTGTATGCGAGACCTCCCAGGTCCAAATGGCACCACTTATCCCAGCATTTCTGCACCAATAAATCCAAGGACTTTCCCATTTTCCAAGTGCTCTCACACTAATGTTGTAACATTAACGTCAGACAATTGGCAATTTCAAAACACCTTAGTGATTTCAAATCCTATTTAGCCACTTCAAGACCTTGTGTTGGCCACATGAGTCTGTATGAGATTAGGCCACCATTAAACTTTGAACCAATAGCAGTAAGCCAATCACCTTTCAGAACCTCTTTTAAAATCTCACCTGCTCTCAAGTCCTTATACTTGTCTCTGTCAGATGGTAAGTCATTTCTTGTGCTTTGAAGGAGGCAGTGAGTTGTGTGTCTTAAGAAGATGTCCTTGGTTCTTCATGGTCTATCCTCTGTTTGTATGTGTGCATGTGTGTTTGTGTGTGCGTGCGAGCGAATGTAGGAGAGAGGGTGTGTGTGTGTTTGTGTGTGTGTGTACCTTGTACGATCGAGGTTCCTGCTCTTCACACTCTGAGTCGCTGTAATCTGATTCATCTGCAGCGTTCCACGTCAGAGTCCCCTGCCTCTTCATGATGTCACACACTGGTGTGTCTCGTGGAACCTGTAGCGCGTGCGCGCACACACACACACACACACACCACACACACAAATGAGCTCTCAAGCATGCAGGCAAACAGACACATACAGCCTCACATAGAGCCAAAACCCAACGCTGCTGGCTAAGCTACTGGGACACTACTCTCTGTCTCATAAAAAGCATCCCCCTGCCTTGTAAAGCATAGTCTGCAGCCAGACTCTTCAGCTGGCCTTCTGGTATCTGGCTTTGGCTGGTCGTGGTCTTCTGTGTGCCCTGGCCCTTGGCTTCAGAGGCAATCTTCAATGTCCAGCTGATCTATCCTCCTGGTCACTTGGCTGCCCGGAGAATTGTTTAATCAGACAACCAACAAACTGCTCTTAAAAAGGCTCTTTGGGGAGGTTTTATAAAGCAGTTGTCTGATGCCCCCACAAACTAAGTTCTTGAGACAAAACTTTACGATGGACACAGACAACTTTTTAACTTTCCCCTGGGTCATTCCACGTCAATTCAACCAGGGCCCATGCACTTAGGTCTAAAAAAATTCAGAACAAATTACCAGATAAAGAAGGAATCGTGGAGAATAAAATCTTCAGACACTCCACAAGGTGTTAGGGTGCTCAGAAAATTAGATCCCAAACGATTTTTCAAACTTATGAGGTCTGCTGTTCAAACGTTGATAAGTGTTTCCTTTTTCTGTTTATTGCTTTTTGTGAGAGTGTGTCTACTTATCTCAATAAGGAAAAAAAAAATCAAGAGCCTATGTTAGATACAAATATGTCATCTGAAGGCCTAAACAGAGCTCAGTCAAAAACTCCAATAAAAATTTGATTCACTTTGAGGGACTGCTATGACTATGCATGGTCATCGAGACCCAACATGACGATTTTGAGCTTCCTAGATGGTTTAGTTCTTGAGCTATGGGCTTTCACAAAAAAAAAAAAGAGACTGAACAAAATCAACACCTTCCTCACCCCATAACACTGACGGTGCAACACTTGCAAAGTATTGATCTTTCATAAAAATAACTTCACATAGTCTCCTGGGTAACATAGGTCCACATAGTGATTTTTTTTTTTTTTTTTGGGGATGAGACCTTTGTGTCTGTGCCTTTGAGACATTTACATTTACATTTACATTTAGGCATTTAGCAGACGCTTTTATCCAAAGCGACTTACAAAAGAGGATAACATTCAAGCTACAACACAATGAACTAACAAGGAGTGCATATTGCTAACATAGAATCTGCGCTGTTTTAAGTTGAAAGTGCAATAGTGTAACACAATGTAGAGAAATTAAATTATTAAGTGAGACCTAAGTGCCTGGGCTCTGGTTGAATTGACATGGAATGACCCCTCTACCTAACTTCAAACTTTACATTAGCTGCCAATTTGTTATTCGGCCTATATTGTATCAAATTTTCTTGTTCTTTTTCCTACAGACAGCACTCAGTGACATTTACATGCACTTCAGTATCCCAGATCTGAGGCTTAGCCTGGGTTACATGAATGCAGAGAAATCGGGTCATTAATAGTCCTGTTTACATAACAATATTCCTGTTACTGATGATGGCATTCTTTGTGGTGTTCTCACCCAGTATTCTGAAGAGCACCACTTGATTGTCTTGGCGCTTATCCGCATTACATCCCGCATGTCGCACTCTAGAATCTTTTTCTGCAACTGTCAAAAATTGGGATAAGCAGAACCACAGACTCGATACGGCTCTGGAGATAAGGTGTTTATCCAGGGGTTCCATCACATGTTTTAAAGTAGTATTGCCAACATTTCTGGGAAATTGTAATGTGTTGCACGTTTTAGTGATGTTGGTCATAGTGTTAGGCATAGTGTGGAAAACACATAGAGTACACAACAACACAGGATGCTCCAGCACTTGTGAATCAATATTTATTTAAGTGGGAGCATATTTAATGTGTGTGTACACAGGCATCAGTGGGGTCTGGGGGTTCTCCAGGTCATTTTTGAAAAAAGAGATGCAATCTCCTGCATTCTGGTGTATTTTAAAAGGTTTTCAAATAGCTTTTTATATCAATTGCCACAGCATATTATTTGAGTGCTCTATGTGAAGTATAAGGCTTTTATTCCACACCAAAAAGTAGCATTGCCAGCCAACAACAGCTTGCAAAGTACTACTGCCACAGCAATACTGGCAATAGTGACGATGGCAGCCCTGTGTTTATCATAGACTGTATGGGTGTTTATCTGCTACAGAATCACGGTGTCTGTCGTTGTACTCCACCTAGCATATCCCGATTTCTCAGGAACCAGGATAAGGGCTTATTCAGGATACTGAACTCAGCAAAAGGTGTTCACATGTGCAAACACCACATGTTTATATCGTTCATATCGTTCATATGCATGATACTTGCATGTAAACACAGTCAATGACCTCAAACAACAGGGCTATGGATTGAATCACGCTGGATTTCTATAAAATGGACACCACCCAGTTTCACTGTTAATCTTGCTTGTTTCATATGAGCACGGCCCACCCCACCCCACCCCAACCCACCACATAGCACACTCACGCTGTAAGCTGTCTGTGCTTAAAAGCGTGTGATGAATGTGCTGTCACTGATGTTCACCTCTGCACACTTAGTCTACCTCAGTACATAAAAATGCAGACATTCCAGCAACACATCACAGTTCTTCTCTTCAATGCTCCCACTCTGTGTTTCTAGAGTGTGAATGTAAGCGAGTGAGTGTGAGAGTGTGTATGTGTGCGAGTGTGTGTGTGAGAGAGAGACAGAGACAGACAAAGATTCTGTGAGTTTTTATTCCTAAATGTCTTCATGTGTGAAAATGTATGTTGATGTTGATGTGTGTGTGTGTGTGTGTGTGTGTGTACCTCCTCCATGATGAGGATGCCACAGCGCACCAAACTGTCCACAGCATCCAGGGCGAAACTCTGAGCAGACTGACATGGCTGTCAGAGAGACCAAAAGATGGAGTGAGGTATAGAGAGAGAAAAGGGAAGAGAGAGGGAAGAAAGAGAGTGAGAGACACTGACATATGGCTATGGCACTGACAGTGTTTAGCCATGCTCACAGCTGCGCTTGCGCACACACACACACACACACACATGCACACCCACACATACACAAGCACGCATGAACACACAAACAAACACACACACACACACACAAGCATGCACGCACACACAAACACACACACACACACACACACACACAAACAGCACAGTCTCTATCCCCCACCCACTCTGCTGTCATATGGTCTGCTAAGCTCAGCAGGGAAACGCTCACGACTGCCTGGTGAAGATGCTGTTGGCTGGTGACAGGGGTGGAGGATGAACATCAGAATTAACACCTAAAGTAGAGTAACTGGCAATCTTGTGCAACCAGCCTTGATCCCTGTCAGAATTCATGTACGTTCCTTTTCCATTTGGTCCTAGATATGGGACGTTTCAACCAATTCAGGAAAAAAATGTCTCTGCACACAACTGGACAGTCCTACAACTAACGGCTGTTTCATGTAACCGATCTTGTCGAACATGTTAAGGAGTTTATGTCACACCTATGTTGCTTGTGTTCAGGCCTCAGTCTGAGATAGGCAGCTGCACTGTAAAGAAACCTCTTGCTAATAGTACAACATGGACAAACACCACAGCACTGAAAAGAAATATGGCAGGGAATGAAGCAGATTACAGGATATGGGAGGAACAGCACCAGGGCAGATGGCTGACTGCTGGGCACAGTCTGTTAATGGCACAGCCATCAAACCCAGTCTGCTTCTGGGGAGGGTACCTACACTATGGAAAACATAATGCTAGTACGGGTACCCAAGAAGCCACACCCCAAGGAACTCAATGACTTTAAGCCAGTTGCTTAAAGTAACGCTTCACACTTCAGGAAGACTCTTGAACAGTTGTTGCTCCGTCTGCTAAGTTCCCAGGTCCACCATTCACTTGGCCCCATTTGCCTACCAGGAGAAGGTGGGAGTGGAGGATGTCATTGTCTATCTGCCACATAGGGTGCACTCTTACCTGGACAAAGGAGGCAGTGCTGTGAGAATCATTTCTCCAGCGCCTTCAACACTATCAAGCCCCTCCTCTTGAGAGACAAACAACTGCAGATGAGAGTAAACCTGCATTTGGTAACAGACTACCTCCCACAAAAACCCCAGTTTGTTAGCCTTGGGGATGTTACGACTACTGTTCTATCCCCTGTACTGTTCACTTTGTACACCTCTGACTACAGATACAACTCTCAGACATGCCACACGCAGAGGTTCTCTGTTGACACTGCAATTGTAGAGTGTAAACGAGATGGACAGGAGGGGGAGTACAGGAGCCATGTGGAGGACTTTGTGAGATGGTGTGAGACAAATGATCTGCAGTTGAACACCACCAAAACCAAACAAATGGTGGTGGACTTCAGGAGGTCAGCCCTATTCTGCCTGTCTCCAAATACCTTGGACTACATCTCAACAAGAAACTGGACTGGTATGCTTACACTGGTGCACTCTACAGGAAGAGGCAGAGCAGGCCTATTTCCTCAGGAGGCTGGGGTCCTTCAAAATCTGCACCAAACTCCTCCTTATGTTCTACCAGTCTATCATGGCCAGTGTCCTCTTCTATGTTGTCTTGTGCTGGGGAGGCAGCACAAGGACGAGGGATGCTAGACGACTAGGCAGGCTTGTTAGCTGGCTCTGTTGTTGGCATGAAACTGGAGTCACTGACATCAGTAGCAGAAAAGAGGACCCTGAGCAGACTGATATCTATACTGGACAATGACCATTATCACTGCGCAACACTCTCTCCAGACAAAGGAGTATGTTCAGTGGCAGACTCCTGTCCCTGAAATGCTCAACTGACAGGCTGAGAAGGTCCTTTGTCCCATGGGCCATGCAGCTCTACAACACCACGCAGGAGGAGTGAGATAGACTGGTGTGCTTAATTCTTCTTTTTTCCTTACCCTGCCCAAGCCAAGACTGGACTGGACTGGACTCTTGCTGGCTATATAAGTCCTTTGCACAGACCCGCCCCCCCACCTCATTCTATTACAACATCCTTTCAGTTTTTACTCTTTTCTATATATCAAGGAGTGGACTACGGTTCTGCACTGCTTTCTTAACTGCTTATATTGATTTTTTATATTGCTGTGATATGTAGCCTACTTCTACTCCTGGATGCCTGGAACAAAATCTGCACTGGTAATGTACTTGCACTGACACTTTTGCACTAGGGTTACCATAGCATCCTCCTGCACATTCTACACTACTTCCACACCGAACAACTTCATACCCTAAAAGGTACATAAAAGGATTTTTCTCTGTATTTTTATAATGTATATCTGCCATGTGTATGCCATGCTGTGGAAGCTTAAGGATACCAGAATTTCCTACAGAATAATAAAAGAAAGAAAGAAAGAAAGAAAGAATCTATCTATCTATCTATCAAACTGAATAAGACATTTAATGTATATGTCTATGCTTTTTGTTGATTATGTTGACTTTGTCCTGTTTTTCAGTCTTCTCAATTCTTTGTGTACATTCACTTGTTACTCCTGCCAAGGCGGTTATAGTTTTGTGGATTTGTTTACTTGTCAGGATCACACAAAAATAAAGCCAGATAATTGCAATGAAACTTGAAGGAAGGGACGAGCATTAACCCAATGAACAATGAGCAGCTCCATTTCACTTTCTTTCTCGCCCAAATAGGCCTGGCTAGAGGCTTGCCCTCTCTAAGTGCCCTATTAGCTGGCCATGTTCTGCTCTCTTGTTCTACCTGAAGGTCAGGCAACTCATCTGGACTCGCTTTGGAAGATCCATGCTGGCTATACGACTATACACCCGCAGCGTGAAAACCAATTAAACCAGCTCTTAGCCTCACAGGCAGCAGGATTGGGGATCCATCGCTGCCAGAGTGCTCTGTGTAGTGAGGGAAATACAAAAACATTAACGAGGATTTCAACTGTAATGTATGACGAGCTTTGGGTAACCAAAGAGGGGCCACTCTGGCTGTGGCAGTAGAACATGCTGGAAGGCCCTGATGTAAAGCAGAGCAGAGGGGAATCAATGGAGATTGGGGTGGTGGGCTGGAGGAGGCTCATAGGGGCTGGAGAAGAGGGGTGGGCAGGGGCGCAGACAGCTGTCTCATCTGCCAGCATGTCTCCCCGCACGCCTCTTGACATTTCTCCACCATTTTGAGTGTTTATTTTCCCCCACTGCCGTCACTGGGAAGTGTGTTGTGTTTGCATATGTGCGTTTGTGTGTGTGTGTGTGAGCGAAAAAGAAGAAGAAAGTAAGTAACTGTGTGTATGTGTGTGTTGGGAGTGTGTGTTGAGGGGTAATTACAGCTGTTGCTGATGCCAGTGGAGCACCCTTCAATCTGAATTCAATTTCACCCTGAGACATAGCATACAAGAGAGACAGAGAGAGGGGAGAGGGAGAGAGAGAGAAGGGAGAGAAAGAGGAGAGAGAGAGAAAGGAAGATTAAGATGTGACAAATGGAGAGAGTGACAAAGAAAGAAAGAACAACAGATAAAGCGAGACGAGGAGAAAACAAGGGAGAGAGGAAAGGACAGAGACAGGCAAAAGCAGCAGGCTGCTACAGTCTGATGCAGTCGAGTGCACCTCACTAGGAATAAATAAATAAAGTAGTGTTGGGGGGTGGGGGGGGGGGACAGCAGGAGCATGAATGTGCACAGATTGTGTTGATCCCCACAACGGGCTGGGAAACCTTTGGCCACATTTGAATCTATTCAGTTTTAGTGGATTGCCAGCTGCTTAACCCCAGTCCAGCTAACCCCTTCTGCTCCCCTCTGCTCTCCTCTCTTCTCCTCTCCCCTCCCTGCTGGCCCATTTTAGATGGCCCAACATTGGCCAAACACCACCATCTTGCTCCGGAAATGAAACACACATACACACACACACAAAGATAGTGCCATATGCACCTCTAAAAATCCACACCAATATGCATGGCATGAGTCACCCACAAGCACACATTGCCCATGGCCAGATCTTTATCACACACACACACACACACATACACACACACACACACACACACACTGGACGGATCTGCTTACACACACACACACACACACACACACACACACACACACACACACACACACACTATGCTTAGATCTTTTATTAAAATGGAACAAGTCAACGGGTTTAGACGCAGAGTGGCCTTAGGAAAAGAGGCATGCGTGGAGAGCTATTTCAATGATTACCTTAAAGATAAAATCTAAATTAAAATGTATCTACAACTTAACATTACAAACATTTATATGCATAGATCAATAATTATGTTAGTATAATTATTATATTAATATATTATAATAATTATTATATTATGTTGTGTTAGGACAAAAAGGTTTCTGGTGGTTTGCCTGACAAAAAAAGAAAAAGACCATCTTTCTGCCAAAATGGGAAATGTGGTCAAGATTTCATCTAAAGATTTTTAGAGGAAAATCGAAGTACAACACCAAGTCCCCGATGAAGGTCCACTAAGACACACTGAAGTAGCCTAGAATCCATTCGCACATCTAGAAAGATGAAAAGTTCCTCTCCCATATCCAAGGGGCGTATCAAAATGCCTCTGTACACAACTGGACCACTCAGAGTAAGCAAAGACCAAACAGCAAACAAAGGATTTGAGTGCTAGATTTTGCTCATTCTTTAAGGAAAAAGCTAAGTTCAACTCATTTATTGTGAGTGTCAAAGCCAATTCAAATGACCTTCTGCGATAGCCAACTTTGTTATTTACCAAAACTGCTTCAATGGCACTGCTCTGTCGTGATCGTGTTAAGCCCCTCAGAGACTGTCTACACATGGCTCTGAGCCCACCTCTATAAAACAGACTGATGTGATTGGTTCCTGGGATTTAGGGACATAGCTAATGAGCCCCAAAGGCTCATGGCCAGACAAACCTGCAGAGCAAATTCGAATTTCCCAGGGTAACACTGGAGGGCTTGTAAACGGAAAGTCTTTCCATCTGCCTGAGATGTCGTTGTCCCACGTTAATGCTGAGGCATGGGGATGTTCCAGGCCACAGAACAGGCGAGAGCCGGCCAAATGGAGGGATGTTCTTCAGTGTTGAGTAAACAGAGTGACCTTTTCAGACATGGACCGTCTGAGGAGTTCAGTGATTTAGAGCCTTCACACAAACACGAACACCAGGGAAGCCGATAAAAGCAGTCATATATATCTTTGCTCAAGGGCGTGACAGACCATATACATATGAAGACATGGATAGGGTGCATATATTATACATCTGCTAAGCCCCCCTCCCCCAACCCTCCAAAACCCACATTCCCTTCTGCAACGTTTCCCTTCAGAATCTACAAAGTTATGAAGTGACGGCATGTCCCAAATGAGATTCTTGAGCGCGGGGAGCGAACAGCAGACGAGTGCCGAGCATCTGTCCCTGTTTGAAGGCGAGCGGGGAGTAAACTGTGGCTGACATGTTTTGGTGTTGTCTTTTGAACGTATGCCACTGGGACGCCCTGCTCGTCTGGTATACGCTCTCTTGGGGTTTTTTCCACTGATGAAGTGCTGCGTTTGACAATTAGCAGACCCTTACGCGCGGCACAACTGAGGAACCTTGTGGTGCTACGTGAGGAAAAAGATGTTGCAGTCTCCTCTTGCTCCGTCACTAACTTTGTTGTTGTTTTGCTTCTTTGGCTAAATTTCACATCTCAAACACTGCATTATACCCCACGCGACTGACGATGACTATTTACTGTGTTTCCGTTTCTTATTAGTGAAAGCAGTGGGCTCACCTGCCCAATGTGCCCATGACCAATGTAATTATTGTAGTCAGCACCCCAATACACTGACTCTGTTTAATCAATGGCTAATTCTTGAGCTCTAAAATTAGTGTCAAGCCCCCTATATTAAGCAACATCATGCAAGAGAAGGGAAGCAGCACAATTTCCCTGAAACTAAAGGCGAGTCGTTATGACACATACTTCCCGAACATCCTCCATCAAATCTACTTAATACACACAGGGGGGAAAAAATAAACTAGCTCACTTCACTGTCCTTGTAGGCTGTAGGCACTGTTTTAGTTCTTTATTGCACTTCAGAACTCTGTGTGTGAGGAGAGAGTTATTAAAATATGCTCAGTGCAGACCCCCTCCCCCCCCCCCTCCCGGGAATAGCACGGCCCAGAGCGGGTAAACTTCAAAGGCAACATGAGCCATCTGCCTCCCACGTCATCTGCACAACCACCACCAGCAAAACCAATACACACAATTGACAATTGCACTCACGACTCCTTTAATTTGTACAGCCATTATTCAATTTGTCAAATGCGAATGAATGTAATTACCCGGGTCAATGGAAGTAAATAGAGGGCATGTGGGAAACAACAATGTAACTATGCTAATAGTTTCTTTTTCCTAATTGCTTGACATAAATAACTGTGTGTGTGTGTCTGTTAGACAAAGAAAAGAAAGATTAAAATATATATAGGTAGGAAGATATAGGTGTGTATGTTTATCTGCCTCTATGTGTGTTTGTTCGTGCATATGTGTACGTGTTTAATGTGTTTAACTGGCATTCCTCTGTGTTCTTCTGCGAGCCTCAGTTTGGTTGTGTGTGTGTGTGTGTGTGTGTGTTTGTGTGTGGCAATGAGAGAGAGAGAGAGAGAGAGAGATGGACAGAAGAATCCCAGCATGAATGAGTCAGTGCAAAGTAACACTCGACACATGCACTGTGTTGTCTCGGTGAGTGTGTGAGTTAGGGGTTCTGAAGACCGTAAAATGTAGCGAGGCAGAGGGGGGATTGTGTGTGAGTGTCTTAGTGATGAGTTTCAGATTTACACACATAGCAGAAGTGTGTGTGTGTATTTGTGTGTGTCCTGCTCTTTTTGTATGAGTGGGTGTGCTTTTTGTGAGCGTTTGTGTGTGTGTGTGTGTGTGTGTGAGAGAGAGACAAAACCAATTTTACAGATGTTTTACGGCACTGCTCTGCCCATCTCTCCCCCTGGCATGGCTCTCCTTCAGCCCCGGGCAGGAGTGCGGCTCGTAGGCAGACAAACAGACGGACGGGAGGGAGATAAACACACTCCATGCCCACCAGTGATTAAGCACAGAGAGGCCTCACAGTCTCAACAACCCCATCCTCAGCCCAGACAGCCAACAAACACACACGGATGCAGATCTCAAATACGACAGTTAACACATCAGTGTCATCTGATTGTGTGCCCTGTGTCTACCACATGCATGCATGCAATCAATACAAGTTAATGCTGCATCGATTTTTGCAAAGGTAGGTTACTCAGCTACGGCATCTCAGTGCATTTATAATAACTCAGGTTTTCTTCTGGTACAGGCATTAAAAGAATGTGTTAATACAAATACACACATTTCAGTTGTGCATCTAAGTATGTGTATGTGTGTGGAAGTATGGTAGTGTGCATGCGCGGCATGTATACTGTATATGAGTGTATGTGTACAAGCGTGTGTGTGAATTATGTAAGCATGTGTGCGTCTGTGTGTACTCATACTTGAGCCTATACATGTGGAATTTTGTGTGTAACATGTCATTTTGTGTGTGTGTGTGTCTTTTCATGTAAGGTCTGTGTGTGTGTGTGTGTGTGTGTGTGTGTGTGTCTGTGTGTGTGTCTCACCGGTATGTAGCCTGCAGGCAGCAGCTGGGTGAGCTGCAGGGCTCTGTCGGTTAGTTCCTCCTGACACAGTGCCACATCAAACTCCATCTCACCCACATCACCACAGCAGGCCACCTCACGCAGCATGGCTGACACCGCACAGGCTGCGCACGTGGGCATAAACACACACACACACACACACACACACACACACACGCACACGCAAAAAATTCAACACACATTCTACACTCTTGGCCAAAAAACACCAGTAATTTTTACACACACGTGCCCACATGCTCATCCCTGCGCCCCCAGCTCCTCCCCCCTCACCTCCGACGGCCTCCACGATGAAGGTGTGTGTGAGCACGTGCGCGTGGCGGGCGAGCGCTTGGCGGGCGTCGGGCCGGCGCTTGGCGACCAGCAGCGGATCTGCTGTGGGCGGCGGCGCGGCCGCGAGCAGGTTGGGCGAGAGCAACGTCAGGGCGGAGTACACCACCTCCGCCAGGGAGCCGGCGAAGCCCACGTCACGCCGGCGGAACAGCACCTCCTCCAGGAGCCACGCCACCTCACGACACAGCACAGACACACGCACGCCCTGGGGTGGGGAGAAGAGGAGAGGGGAGAGAGAGAGAGAGAGGGAGGAAGAAGAGGGACAAAAGAGAGGGGAGAGAGGAAAGAGAGAAGAGAGGGTAAAGGTGAAGAAGGTAAAGAGAGGGGAAGAGAAAAAGGGGGAGGGGTGGGTGTTGTTCATTAGTTATTAAGTTGTTTAAATGATATGGCATGCAAACACACTGCATTAATGTGCTCATGATATGGCATGCAAACACACTGCATTAATGTGCTCATGATATGGCATTTAAACACACTGCATTAATGTGCTCATGATATGGCATGCAAACACACTGCATTAATGTGCTCATGATATGGCATGCAAACACACTGCATTAATGTGCTCATGATATGGCATGCAAACACACTGCATTAATGTGCTCATGATATGGCATGCAAACACACTGCATAATATGCATATATGCATGCAAACACATAAATGTATGAATGCATGCAAACACACTGCATTAATGTGCTCAAAATACGCTTCTGCAGCAGCATCAGTGCTGTGACACCGCCATGATTACTGCTAGACCGCAAGGAGACAAGCAGAGAGAAGTACAATACTGCAAAAATGTGCTGCTAGCCATGGCAAGCTTCATCTGAATTTATCTGAAACATTGTCACAATGAGAAAGAGAGGGAGACAGACAAATGTGGTGATGTTGGCTTGTGTGTGTGTGTGTGTGTGTGTGTGTGTGTGTGTGTGTGTGTGTGTGTGTGAGACTAGTCAGCGCGGGTCAAAAGATTCAGCGGGATGTCTAGCGGGTGACTTGCCTGAAAGCCAAAGCACATTCTCACTGTCACACCTTCACAGAAAGCTTTTTACTTTGAAGCCAGTCAAATGTAACTCGCATTCAACAAAAAGACCAACCTAACAATACAGACAATACAGGAGGATAATTAAAGTTATATATAAAAAACGGTCCAACCATTTACTCATCTAAAGCACATGACACAGACGAGCAGAGCTGATATTTACCCATAGAGCCTCTAAAATGGGGCACAGACAGGGCACTCTTCATAAAGAGCATCAAGTTGACTTTCGAAAGAAATCATCATTCACTGAAGCCCTCGTTCCCTCCTTTCTTCCTGACGGAGGGAGGTGAATAAAATGATTCTCCCTTCAGGCAGAGGGTCACCTACCTCAGCTCCAACCCTCTCCCACCAGCAGCCAAATTGGACTTTGCAGACTCTGGGTATTTGGGTAGCTCACATCCATAAACTCTACGGACAGCATGCAGGTACAGCCAAAGTCATGTCCTCTGCTCTGCTCCGCTCAGTAGACACTTCATTAGTGAGACCTTTCAATGAATGGGCTAAACCTCTCTTTCTCTCTCTCAATCTCTCTCTTTCTCTCTCTCTCTGTCTTGAGAGCAGTCACAACAGACTAAAGTATTAACACTGTAAATATCCCAAGCTATTTGGCCATAGATTTTGTGTATGTGAGGCTGGTGTCAACATGCCGATAGGATTCTGGTCCATGCGGACATGACTGGGCCAAACTCTCTGCAAAGTAGATTTTTCTGGCTGCAAATACATTACTGAATTTTTTATTGATCAGGAGAGCACGTGAGAAGTGCACTATGGGATAGAATTTGGAATCAGGAACTTGTGATATATAGGCAGAGTAAGTATCTAGTCTTTGCCCTTTTTCCCTTGGGACCACACTGACACGTACACTTGCCTTGATTAGCTACTTGCATGTACTGCATGTCAATTCAAAGTGACACAGCACATACGTAAACATTACATAAACATATATCTTCTCATTCTTGTTTGTAGTTATAGGAGAACTCTGGCCATTTTCAGCCTAGACCCCAGTTGTCCTGAGGTCACTGGGTACATTGTGCACAGACTGAATAGCAAACCAGCAGCTAAAGCTAACCAATGGGGGCAAGTTAACTCAGTTTCAGTACAACTTGCCCTCACAGGTCAGCTTCAGCTGCTGGTCCACTATTTGGTCTATGCTACTGAGAGCACTTGGTGATCTCAAACAACAGGGCATTGGGCTGAAAATGGCCAACATCCTTTGTCCTTTGGATGTTTGGACTGTTGTTATTGTTTACTCAGATATCTCTGATATCCCTCTGTTGTGTGTTATTTTGGAAAAAGGTATCAGATAAATTAAGTAAACTTTAAAACTTGTCTCAGTTTCTTTTCCAGTGCCCCTATCAGTTAGCATTAGCTGCCATTTCGCCAATTAGGTCTCCGTTAGTCCAAATTCTCTTGTTCTCATACCTACCAATAGCTCTTATCAAACAACAGGAATACTGACTGATTCGCACCTGATCCACTCGCATGGATCAACCAATCAGAAGTTGAATCATACCAGTTTGGTATTTTAGGGTTCAGGGTTTAGAGTTCAGGGTTTCTGTCCAACCTGCAGTTTACTTTGCAATTTCAACGTTTTCTGTGTACACAAAAAATGCACAAGAAGTGAATGTGCATTTTCTACCATTTTGAGGATACAAACATTTTTTTGTACCTGCCTGTGTGTGTTCTAAAAGCTTGCAGATACAAACAAAAGGAACAGTTTCCAGGACAGAGATCATATCTGTTACTGCAAAATGGCCATCATTTTCTGAAAGATGGCCGATATGGATAGAATAGTGTTTGAGATGGAGATCTTTTCCCTTTTTGAACAAAATGGTAGCAGATGAAATGCATCTTACAGAGTCTCTGCCGAAAGCTGTCATGTCATGTCCTCCAGAGTTCCGACTCAATACAGGTTAGTGAGTGGGAAGAGACAGACAACAAGAGATGGCAAGGAGAAGGAGGAGGAGGAGGAGGAGGAGGAGGAGGAGGAGGAGGAGGAGTGCGACGGCAGGAGGTAGCAGAGAAAACTATTAGCAATCAGACAATCTTCAAGAGAGTGGAAATGAAGATGGCAGAGCAGCATATGAGAGACAAGCAGAGAGATCAAGAGAGAGAAAGAGCAATAGAGACAGAGAGATATTAAACCATAGGGAGAAAATTAGAAAAAGAATGAAAAAGAGGATGAGATGACAAGATGAAGGTCAGACATTAACAGTAACAGCAGGTGTAAGAGCCCATGTCAAATTCTTTGAATTCCTCCGAGACTCATCGACTCATCAAATTGAGTCCTAGACATCACAATCAGCTATTTGGATTTCTCTGCCTTGTGTCTTCCAAGCTAAGTTTCCATCGTATAAAAAAAAGACTTCGCACTTCACACAGAGTCACACGTGAAGGACGGTGAAAGAGAACCAACCAATCACCTTTTGTCTCTGCACACCAACTCTGAACACACACTGTGCTCTTCACCTATAGGGATTAGAGCCACCCACTTAGGGCTAAATAAAAAGTGCACTCTAAAATAGGCCAGAGTGATTGAGATGCTAAAGCACTCATGTACATCAACCACGACAGTCAGCGGCAGAATCCCAACCATGAAACCTCTAATTTAAAGGGATAGCCCCGTTGTTCAGGTTCACCCAGTGTTGTTGGTAAGAAAAAGAATAAGACAATTTGTTTGTATTTGTAATTTGGTACAACATAGACAGAATTCGACGAATCAACAGGTAATGATAACTGATGAGGACAAGGAAAATGTAAATGAAAGCGAGATTACTTGCCCTTATCAGCTAGCGTTATCTACCGTTTTGCTATTTGGTCAATGCTGTACCAAATTTCCTTGAGTTTTTCCTACCGACAGCACTTGGTGACCTCAAACAATAGAACTATGGAATGAAGTGCACTGGAATATCCCTTTCACTGGCATGAAGCAGCCAATCATGAGACAGATTTAAACCAGTTAAGCCTTTGAGGGTTTAGGGCTCAGAGCATAGTGGGGACACTGGGACATAGCAGTGGTCAATAGGCCTAAACTAGCCTAGGACTGTTTGAGTCTAACCTCTCTCCTTGGGAGGTTTGTGAGGATGTGAGGATGGAGACCAAGTAAAGAAATGAGTGACAGAAATTAGGTCAGTAATAGGGACAGTGTGTGTGTGTGTGTGTGTGTGTGTGTGTGTGTGTGTCTTTGGATGTTCACTGACATTATTAACTGTCCAGAGTCACCTAGGCTGGGAGTCTGACACCTTGGGATATGCGTGACACTGAGAATGAAATGTGTAACAGAGATGGAAAAGATAGAAGGTTGGGGAAACAGCAAAGCCCCACAGACTTGAGAGTTATTAATTGTGATAGACGTGAAGTGTGTGTGTGTGTGTGTGTGTGTGTGTGTGTGTGTGTGTGTGTGTGTGTGTGTGTGTGTGTGTGTGTGCAGGGAGTACTATCACCTTATATGTTAGTGAGAGGTGAAAACAGAAAGACATACACCCATACTGAGACAGATTTGAGGTTTTAAATAGTGTGTGTGTGTGTGTGTGTGTGTGTGTGTGTGTGTGTGTGTGTGTGTGTGTGTGCATGAGAAAGAAAGAGAGAGAGGGAGAGTGCGTGCGCAATATGTGTGTGTGTGCGTGCAGGGAGTACTATCACCTTATATGTTAGTGAAAGGTGAAAACAGAAAGACAGAACCATACTAAGACAGATTTGAAGTTTTTAAATAGTGTGTGTGTGTGTGTTGTGTGTGTGTGTAAGTGTGAGCGAGAGAAAGAAAAAGCCAAAGGGACAAAGAGTGTGTGTGTGTGTGTGCAGTGTGTGTGTGTGCGTGTGTGTGTGTGTGTATGCGTGTGGTGGGAGTAGTCTCACCTTGTGGTTTTTGTGCAGCAGGAGGCAGGAGATGAGCTGGGTAGCCATCACAGCCATAAAGGAAGTAGTGGCTGCACACAAGACAAACACTCCCTGCTGTTAGCAACAAAACTGGCCAATAATATTAATACAAAAATAGATGCATTACAATAATAACTGTCACATTAAAGTCAACCAGTTAAGTATGATTGAAAATTAATCACGATGTGAACAAGTAATGCAAATTCATTGGCAGTCATCATTATTGCACTATTGGTGTAATTATTTTATTGGTGCAATAAAATCAAACTATAAATACATAAACCTTATTGTTATATGTGGATAATTTACATGTACAACAACTTCTGATTACAATGAGTGGAATAATGACAGTTGTTAGTGAGAGAGAGAGAGAGAGAGAGAGAGAAAGAGAGAGAGAGAGAGAAAGAGAGCGTGAGCGAGAGAGCAAAAGAGAGCAGCACACAGTGAGTTAAAAAAGGCAGTGACAAGGCTGCCAAAGTCTCCTGTGTTACATAAAGCTGTATGTGTGTGTGTGTGTGTGTGTGTGTGTGTGTGTGTGTGTGTGTGTTAGTGTGTGTGTGTGTGTGCGTGCGCCTGGAGGAGGAAAATGAAGACGGGGAATGCTGAGTTCCACCTGTAGGACACACTGCACTGTGTTGTGGCCAATTAGGTGCTGAGAGCCGGGTGAGTGTGGCTCATCTGTGGTGTACCCAGGGAACAGTAGGGCATTAGTGAGCTCTATGATACAGACAGATGGAGGGAGGGAGGGAGGGAGAGAGAGAGAGAGAGAGAGAGAGAGAGAGGGAAAGGTGAAAAAGTGGAAGCAGATAGGCAGAAAGGGAAAGAATGAAAGAAGGAAAAAGCTCACTCTTAACTCCGACTTCTATCTATGAGATATGAGATTAGATGTAGCGTATTTGTGTGTGTGTGTGCATGAATGTGTGCATACTCACAGCGAATGAGGTGAAAAATGAGTGATGAAGGGTGTGTGTGTGTGTGTGTGTGTGTGTGTGTAACGTGTAGTTGTATACTCACAGTGAATGAGGTGCAGTGTGAGGGCGATGGTGAGCTGTCTCTCCTCTGGCTGGAGCTCTGGCATGATGGAGGGCGGCAGGAGCCAGGAGGTGCTCTTCTCCCCGTAGTCCACCTCTGACCTGCAGGGGGCGCAACACTCATTCACTGCTGCTGTTCCCCTAAACCACACAGCAGTCTCTGGCCTTGAGGACCAGCAACTGTCTAAACACTCCATTCAGTCTAATTGGGCACCACTCCATTTACAGACTCCAGTCTGAAGGACCATCACAAAATCAACACACTCTAAAGGATCATCACAAAATCTAACACACACACACACACACACACACACACACAGAAACACACACAAAGACAGACAGACAGTCAAACACACACACACACACACAAACACACACTACTCTTGTCATTCACTGCTCCTCATGTCACAGAGCACCTCTAGTCCAAAGTCAGTCTAACTGAACCTCTTCCAGCATCTCTGCTGATCTGTAGCTGTCAACAAAAGGAATCAGATCCCCACTCTAGCAATACAGAACGCTGCAGTGACAGGCCGATAAAGACAGGCAGATAAAGACAGTCTAGCACAGCACACCACTACACTTGTCCATCTCCTCACCATTACCACTTCTTCACTTGCCTGAGCCCAGACAGTCCTGACCACCTCTAATACTTTAATACTCTTCAATCAGAGCAGAACACTATCTATTCTCGACACCCCGCACCTGTCTGTCAAGCAGACTGAAATCCGTCTCTCCTTCCCCCTCGCCCCGAAGCACCAACCCAAACAACTTTAGATTTCACTGGAACACCTCCCACTCCAAACAACTCAAAGTTTCACTAAGACTCCACCCACTCCAAACCTGATGTTTCCGAGGCGGCTGACTGGAACTCATAAAACTTTCAAGAGTTCTGTCTGAGCTGACAGATTTTTTGATGCTTGTAAATGGCATGCCCTTAATTCTCCCCCAATATCTTTGAAGTAATCATTGGCAAATACAATGTAAGTGTGAAGTCTTAAGGTTCTAGGATGCATTGGCAGCAATGCTAGGTACCTAGCGCTTTGTTGCTTGACATCAACATGACATCCTTTGATACCAGGACAACATAAGCTTGTGCAGATCAAAGACAACGTAAGTCAGTTTTAGTGGTTAACGCAGTCAAATCAAGGAAAATAATATTTAAAACTTTAACTTTAAAACCATCAAAATGACTTGACGCAGAAGTATGTGGATCTCAGTAGCAGGGCAAAGTAGCAGAATCGATGTGAGTGCAAAAAGCATGTGTTGTTGCAAATCAAAGTCATCAAAGTCACAGAACACACTGAAACAAAGGAAGGGAGGAAACACACACACACACACACACACACACACACACACACACATACACACACACACACACTAAACAAAAAGAGGCTTAGTAAAGGGGGAAAAATACTCTTATGAGACAAGCAAACGCTGCATGGGACAAAAACCTAATTTACTGTCATCTCCTGAGCCCTCGGCCCATCTCTCTCCTCTCCTCTCCTCCCAATTGTCCACCAAAAGACAATACCTTATCACCAGGCTGCCCGAAAAGAAAGTGGAAAATTCATTTAATTCTCCCCGCCGCGCAGAGCGTTCGCTAGCTCTCTGCAGCCCAAACCAGCCGACATCATCACCACATTGTGAAACAATATCAGTGACTACAGGAGAAATGTGTGTGTGTGTGTGTGTGTGTGTGTGTGTGTGTTAGCAGCTTTTCTTCTGCTAATAAAGGGCAGAGTGAAGTGGCAGGGGAAAATGTGCTTTCGGATAAGGGACTTGTCCTGTGAAAGAATATTATCTCTGCGGTTCGGCGCCGTGCCGTGCCGCCGCCTGCCACACAAGCCTGATTAAGTGCTGAGTTATTGTTGCCCGTTTAAAAGCGGGTTTGTTTTCCAGGCCTCATGCTTGAAGCGTGTGTGGGCACTGTACACCCCCCCCCCCCCCCCCCCCCCCCCCAAACTAAATGAGTTTAGCTGGAGTGCGTTTTCTCATTTTTATGGAGTGGATCTCGAGGCTTCACTAAGCACACAGGACCGGAACACAACAACAAATTGAGGAATACACACACGAAAACAACTGAATGACAACCACAAGTGAACAAATGCGCTCATATATAACTGGAGAGCCCATCTGGCAAGTACCAGCCTGACTGTTTTAGAGGGCATGTTTCATCCCCAGGCTATGCTGTGGAAAGCGCACAGGAGAAGGGAAGCTGGGCCCTGCTGTAGGGGGGTGATATGGATGGGGTAAGATGTCTGGCAATGGCCACCGGGCTCACACTAGCCACCCTCACAGCAACTCAACCAACTAAATACAAAATGTGTGTGTGTGTGTGTGTGTGTGTGTGTGTGTATGTGTGTTGTATTGAGTATCTGCCCCAGCAGTAGAACCAAACTAGATCGGTTCTCCCTGGGAAAAAAAAAAAAAACTGATGAAGCTCTGATCAAGGAGAGTTAGTCATACACATACACACACACACACACACACACACACACACACACACACACAGAGGAAGAGAGACAGGGTGAGAGATTAAAAAACCAAAAAAGGAAGTGAGGTTGTGGAAGACCAAACAGCTAACGAGACGGCTAAGTCAGTGATGAAGCGCGAGTGGGAATGAGAGAGCTGAACATGGCGACGGTGATTTCAAACCAGGGAAAAAAAGGAGAAAATGCCAGGAACTGGAGGAGAGAGAGAGAGAGAGAGAGAGAAGGAGAGAGAGAGAAAGAGAAAGAAAGAGAGAGAGAAAGAGAGTAAAGACTGGAAGAGATATGGAGAGAGAGAGAAAGAGCAAAGACTGGAGGAGAGATGGAGAGAGAGAGAGTACAGACAAGATGAGAGAGAGAGAGAGAGCAAAGACTGGGGGAGAAATGGAGAGAGAGAGTACAGACAAGATGAGAGAGAGAGAGAGAGCAAAGACTGGGGGAGAGATGGAGAGAGAGAGTACAGACGAGATGAGAGAGAAAGAGAGAGAGAGAGAGAGAGAGAGAGAGCAAAGACTGGAGGACAGAGAGGCGGTGAGAAGGAGGGCAAAGCCAAAGAGTTTCGAGGAGGGATAGAGAGGAGAGTGTGCCAGAGAATAAACATATAAACCAAGAGAGGAAAAAAAGAGTAAAAGTTGGAGTTGGAATTTGAATGAGGTGTAGACACAGAAAGAGAGGAAGGGAGAGGGAGAGGGAGAGGGAGAGGGAGAGAGAGGGATAGAGAGAGAGAGAGAGATGGAGGTAGGGAGGACCTGTGGTTGAGGATGGTGGGCAGCAACAGCTCCTGTAGAGGGCGCCCTCTATCCACCCGACAGCGGCCAGTTTCACTCATCTCCTGTCACACACAAGAGAGAAAAATGCTTTACTCAACTCAATACAAAGAGATGGAAGGACTGAGAGAGAGAGAGACAGAGTGTGTGTGTGTGTGTGTGTGTGGGGGGGGGGGGTTAGAGAAGGATAGAGAGAAGAACAACAGAATGCATTTCCTTTCAGAGAGAAAAAAAGGATCTGTGAGCTTTTACTGTTTAAAAAAAAAAAACAGGAGAAGAGCGATGCAGAAGATACTAGAGAAGGAGAGAGACTCTTGGAAAGAGGCACTTGAGTGAGTTTGCCAGCGAGGCAGAGAGAGATCGACAAACTAAAGACTAAGTGGAGAGAGGCAACGGGAGAGGAGAGAGAGAGAGAGAGAGAGAGAGAGAAAGAGAGAGAGAGAGAGAGAGAGAAAGTGTGCGTGTGTGTGCATAAATAGGTGTATCTGTGAGAGTGTGTGCATGTCTGTTTGTGTACATGCAACTGCATGCATAAGAGAGCAGACATGGTTAGTGTGTGTAAAAGCACTGTGTGTGTGTGTGTGTGTGTGTGTGTGTGTGTGTGTGTGTGTGTGCCAAAGGGATATTTCTCTTCAGGGGGTGGTGTATTTTCCTCAGACTCAGCAGGTGAATGGAACAGCCACCAGCATCAATCAGCTTTACAAACTCTTTATGTCTCTCTCTGGGAGTTAGTGTGTGTGTGTGTGTGTGTGTGTGTGGGGGGGGGGGTTTTGATGATTCGAGGATTCGATGAGGAAAGTGTGTGGATCTGACTAAATTGTATACCCACTAATGCATGTGTCTCTATATTTCTGTATTGTTTAGAATAATCAGAATGAAATAGAAAAGGCTGGTTTATCTGAATGCTATGAGCTTTGACTAGGTGTCTTCATGTTTGAGTGTGAGTGTGTGTTGTGTGTGTGTGTGTGTGTGTGTGTGTGTGTGTGTGTGTGTGTGTGTGTGTGTGTGTGTGTGCGCGTGTGCGCGTGCGTGTGTGTTGAGTGTGTTGAGTTGTGCATATATGCATGTGTGTGTGTGTGTAATCAGCATGTGTGCGAGTGAGTCATACCTTTAGAGAGAAGGCCTGACCAAAATGAATCCGTACACTTCCTCTCCTTCCTCTCAACAGCAGGGCTACTACCCACCGCACTGTGGACATCACACCACCCTAGAAATCGCGCGCATACACACACACATACACACACAAACACACACACACAAACAACGGGCACACACACACTGACAAATGCACAAGAACCAGTGCACACAATGCACTTAAATACACACTCATACATGCACGCTCGCTCACTCGCTCGCCCGCGCACACACACACACACACACACACACACACACGCACACACACACTCATACAAAAGCACTTACAAGATGGCGCAGATGATGAAAGAGTGAAGGAAAAAACAACTAATTTTCATAATAACCTCTTAATGGTGACTATCCATTAGGAAAATCATCTGCGCACGCCACCACCAGAATGAGCTGCTCTCAATCAGGAGAAAAACAGCACGCTCATACACAACTCAACACAACACACACACACATTACACACTCACATATATTAGACACGAACACATATGCACACGCACGCACGCACACACACACACATAACGCACACACACAAGCACGCACACACATTTAACGAAAACACAATCACTCACCCACCATCCCCCCACCTCACCCCAACACACACTTTTCCAAACACACCTTCCATCTCCCTCAGCGCCAGTGCATTTGGGACGGCCATCAATCACCCTGACCACAGTAATCATCTTCCCCACTCAAGCCCACTCTAGCCTACGGTGTGTCTGTGTGTGTGTGTGTGTGTGTGTGTGTGTGTGTGTCTGTGTGTGTGTGAGTATGAGAGTGTGCGAGGGTGTGACTGCACACCATAGCCGCCCCCCATCCAAGCATGGCCGCCTAGGGCAAAGCAATTTACCCAGGGCTACGCATTTTCCACAGAGGGTCCGCACTGGCAGCAGACCTTTCAAAGAGCAATAGATGGGGAAGGGAGAGGCGAAGGGGCAACAGATCTGACGCGGGGTGGCATGGGGGTTAGGGGGGTGGGTCTGGATGGGGCAGTAGCTGTGGACATGGGAGAGGAAGAACTGAAGGAACTATAGATTTGACTTGTGCGCGTTTCTTTGTATGTATTGTGTGTGTGTGTGTATTGCCAGTGTGTGTTTAAGACATGATCTCCAGGTATTTGCCGCGTGTTGTAAAACGAGTAACAAACGGATGACACACCTCACACACGGTGCTATGGACACAGGTATCTACCTCTTCGGAGTCTTCAGACAGAAGAGTTGCGCCTGGATAGCCAGGAGAGGGAGCTCTGCTGAGCCGTATCGAATCAATCAGCTTTATGATGTCGAAATAACCGTGGTGTGTTTACTCACACACACACAGTATAGACAGATCAAAGTTACCACAGTTCTTCCAGTTGACAGAAAAAGTCATCCCATGCCGAGACCGAACTTAGGCTATTTTCCCTGATTTATCTAGTAGCTTGTTTCATCTAAATCGAAAATTATTCAGTGGGCTTGTACTAACTCATAGGCTCATGGCACTTCAGGTAGGTAGCAGAGGTTATTCATCTAGCCCGCCGTGGCAAATTATATTTCTGATGTCTCTGGATTGAAATTTTAGAAGGAATACTCCAGGCAGTAAAACCAAGGTAAGGTAATGGTAGGGGGTTACTGGGTGACAGGTCTTACCTGTGGGAGGGTGCAGAGCTCAGGAGGGCAGTCGTAGGAGACAGCCACGGGGATGAGGTTGGCGTCAGACACCAGGCCATCGGTGAGAGCCTGTGCCACGCGTGCCAACCACTGGCCTCCGTGCCCACTGTCCGCTGCCAGGGTCAGACAGAGGCTTTCGCCCTCTTGAAGGAGCGCTCCAGTTAACTGCACACACACGCACGCACACACACATATTAACAACATGCAACAGTGGCAGCAGATGTGTGATGATGTGTTTGAGAGAGAGCGGATGTGTGTGCATGGAAGGAGGGAGAGAAAGAAAGAAAGAGAGAGAGATGGAGAGAGAGACAGAGTGCGTGTGTGAGGGAGATGAGAGGGAGCGCTGACAAGTACGTGTTTCCTTTACAAAATGGGAGACAGTGAGACATGCTCGTGTGTGGATGAGAGATGCTCAAGACAGATTCTCATGAATTTGTATGTGACAAAGCGCTGTGTGTGTGTGTGTGTGTGTGTGTGTGTGTGTGTGTGTGTGTGTGTTGATGATGATGATACGAGAGCGTGAGTGCATACCTGAGAATACATTTTGCTGAGACTGTTTGCTGGCGAGATGGTGGATGCAGTTTAAGAGACTTGGCAAGGACTGAGAAGCAGGAGAGTGAAGGAGAAAGAACAACTGAGTGAGAGGAAGACAAAAAGGAGAGAAAGAGCGAGTGAGTTAGAGATGGTGAATAAATGTGTGAGAGTGGGAGAGTTAGTTCGAGAGATGGAGAGAGAAATACTGATTGACGTACAGAGAAAAAATAAGTGAAAGACTGAGGAGCTACAAATGAATTATAACTGAACATTTAAGTGAGTGAACAAATGATGCATTGACTGTGAATGAGAGGCTGTATGAGTGAGTGAATTAAGTCTCTGTGTGTGTAAGTAAGAAAGAGAAAAGGTGTATTCAGTGAGAGTAAATAGGACAGCCTTCAGATAGAGTAAGTTAGGACAGTGTTCTCTCACACAAAGGACCACTTTCCTCATTCATCCAAAGATGCAGTGCCTGATTCTATTAAATCCAGTCTCACTGTTCTGTCTGTATAAATAAATAAATAAATAAATAAATAAATCTGAAGCTCCCAGGAGCAAGGACAGTGTCTGGTGATGTTGACAGGAGCCCCTCTCTTTGGCAGTAAGGAGGTCTGGAGAGGAGGCTGAGTGAAGATGGCCCCCCAACCCACCTCCTTTAGGATGACTGGAGGGAGATCAACAAGAATACAGCCACTAGTGCTTGGTGATGTCTTCTTCTGTCATTTGACTTGCTGTGATGTGTTTCTTTGTCTGTGTGTGTGTGTGTGTGTGTGTGTGTGTGTGTGTGTGCGCGCATTGTGTATGTGTGAGTATATACCTGTGTTTGTGTGGTGTGTGTGTGTGGTGAGCATGTGCATGTGTGTATGCATTTATGACTGTGTGTATATCTGTGTGTATATATGTGGAAACAAGACAGTGTGTGTGTAAGACGCACAGGAAAGAAAAGTTATGATGCTATGAGTTGGTGGTGATAACAATCACCTCAAGACCTTGTCAAGAGTGGAGATACTGGTCTTATGACACACACACACACACACACACACACACACACACACACACACACACACACACAGACACACACACACACACACAGAGACTAAATGAGCACAGCATAGCAAGTGCAGCGGAAAAATACGACCCCACAAGTTGAATCTGATCGTTTTAATATCTCCCTACACACACACACGCAAGTATACACACACACACACACACACACACACACAAAAACCTTGATTCTTATCGGATTCAAACTCAGCAACCAAGTAATGAGATCTGTTGAAGGGGAACAAAGAATGAGCAAAAGTGTGCGTTGGGGCAGAGGGGTTGGGAGAGGGGGGGAGTACAAGTGAGCAATACAAGGCTGAAGCAATGCAACACATCAACCTAGAGCACCTTTTTTCTTCTGGACAGCTGGGTCGGCCGTGTAAAGAAAGAACATCCATTCACACAGCTGAGTGCGTTTCTGCAGAGGAATGCAGATCCATCGTCTCTGATGAAAGGCACCCAGAGGCGTGCTGAAAACTAGAGAGCGCAGGAAAGTTCCTGCAGTTCACTGACAAACTAAAGAGAAGTGCAATTACATCAACAGGCTGAAACTTTCCATTCTTCAACAGTGTTTAGTAATTTCTAAGGGAACTACCCTTAGAACTAGAACTACTGTAGAACTACTGCTACAACGGTGCTATCAACAATGGACTCAAGGGTTCTACTTACTATCAACAGACACAACTTGAAGGAGTAAGAGGTCCAGTAGTTCTCTGGCAGAGAGAGAATGTATCAACAATACTGGTCCTGAGGGTTCCATCCCAGGCAGACATTCAAATAAAAGTTGATTTGATTTGATTTGATGAGCGGATAAAAATGCTAAGCTCCCAGAGTGCAGTGGAGCAGCTGGCTGAGGCCATGGTGCCAACAAGGACCCAGGCTGGAGACCTGCCTGCAGTCTTTCCCCCATCAACAACAGGTCCTGGGCCACTTCCATAGGAAGAAGCAGAGCACTTGGAGAAAAAACGTGCTTCGGTTTTTCCTGGATTCAATCTAGAGAACTGGCTCAGAGTCTTTTACTAATAAATATATACTTACAAAAAGGCAAATCTTTAACTGTATGTAGATTAATTCAACTCTATTCATACAGTGCTGTAAGGTAAGTCTCTCCATACTGTTTACAAAGGCCACTACTGCGTGGCACTACTGGTGTACTACTGGTGATTCCGCTCACAGTCCCCACATGTTTGGCTGAAGAAGGAGTTGTGTTTAGCATGCAGTGAAAACACCATCACAGCATCTGACAAGGCACGCAAGGACTCAAGGGTTCTACTTACTATCAACAGACACAACTTGAAGGAGTAAGAGGTCCAGTAGTTCTCTGGCAGAGAGAGAATGTATCAACAATACTGGTTGATACACAATACACAATAAGGACTCCATCCGACAAGGCACGCATCAAAGGCACAACTGCCTCCAAGTTTAAATTCAGTGAAATTTGGCAGGAGCCTTTATGAATAGTGACACAGATTTGGCAATTGGGAATCAAACCAACCAGACCAAAGACTGGCACAGCTGGCACCGCTGATGCTTCTCCACCATGCCAACGCGTTATCAAAAGTCACACAGATAAAGCCTGTGATCTTGGGCAGAGATGTGTCTCTGAAGGTTAATTACAAGTTCGCCTAATCTTGCAGAATATTTCAGTATCAGAATATATCATAGCAGATCAGTGTGTGTGAGAACCAGGCTAACTCGTGTCAGTATCTGTTGTTATCTGTGATTGACAGTACAGGCTGAGTCGTGTTATTATCTGTTGTTATCTGTGGTTGACAGTAAATGTTGCGTAAGACGTGGGGAAGGCCATGCCTGGGTGAGCATGTGAGCACAGCATACCTTCTGCATACTTGCATATTTGTAAGCTTTAGAGCAACATTTAGGTTGGGCCGAGCCAGCCAAATAAGGACAATACACAGCTTTTGGGAGCTCTGCTTTCCTCTCTGGCTCTCATTCACTCACACACACACACACACACACACACACACACACACACGCCCGCCCGCGCGTGCATGCACACACGCACACACACAATGGCGAGCATGCAAACACTCTGAGCACACTGATGCATGACACATACACATTACCACACCACAAACCCACACACACACATTTATACACATTTGCACACACATGAGAGCACTTTGATGTATGAGAGAGAGACATACACACACACACACACAGACAGATACACACACATACACACACACCCCTGGACTGATCTCAGCCAGGACATCTTGTGGAGGGTGATAAGCTGAAATCTTCTTTTCCCCTCTCCCTACACATGCCTCGTCGCTGATTCATGGCCTTCATTTTTCAGGCTGACATCTCTACTTTTTCTTTCTCCATCCATTTTTCCTCTCCTCCTCCACATCTGCTTCATACACACACACACACACACACACACACACACACACACCTTTACTTCAGTTCTCTAAATCCATTACCATGCAACCAATACTTCACCCACTCCCCTACCACACACACACACACACACACACACACACACACACACACACACACACAGATATGGTTTCTACTGACCATGTCATAGTCAAATCAAGTTTACGTCACAGAGACAAGAGAGACTTTCACTTAAGAACAATGACTTTGTTTAATTTATTGAATTCTGAATCACATTGGGAAGCACTCGAACTGCATGTCGACTTTCCAAATACACCCACTCTATCTATTAGGGCCAAAGCATAGAGTCAGTCAGTTGTTCTGGACAACCTTCCACAATAAAGTTGGAGAGGGAGGGAGAGAGGGAGAGGGAGAGAGGGACGGAGAGAGAGAGAGAGAGAGAGAGAGAGAGAGAGAGAGACACTGATAGAATCAAAGAAACGGAACGGAAAAAAAATGCAAAAGAAATAATACTTTAAAAAAGCAGACAGAGAGAGTGAGAGAGAGAGAAAGAAAGACAGAAAGAAAGAAAGAAAGAAAGAAAGAAAGAAAGAGACAGTTTGTCCAAAACAGAAATAAATGCTGCCCTCCAAGGTAACATTTGGTGAGAGCAAGGCATCAAGGCATGTCCCAATCAAATAAATGCATAAAATCCTGGTACCTTCGTTTTGCCCAATTTTGGAGGCAGCACTGATGTATCCTTCATGCTGCCCTCAATGTCCAAAATTCTACTGAATTATGAAGTCAGCTGGTGGTATCTCGGCAACAGTGTTTGAACAAAGGACGGCATTCAAATTAGCTATCTAGCTAGGTCATCTGAAGCTAATTTCTAACCGGTGCACTGATGCCTTCTACAACAGGTTACTTGTTAGAGAGCGAAGGCAATGAGACAGTAACTATCTCCCCGTTTTGGACGCAGACAGAGAGTCAGCTGTTCTGGACTACCATCCACATTAACGAGAGAGGAAGATAGAGAGAACGCGCAAAAGAAAGAGAGAGAGAGACAGAGAGAGAAAGAGGTTGAGCCATCTCTGTAAAGTAGGATGGAAGCTTGAGAGACCTGTGTATAGAGGGGAAGCTGTTATGCTGTCTGGTGGTGTGTGTGTGTGTGTTTGTGTGTGTGTAGAATCATTTCTCTGGGGATTTGGCTTCGAATGGCAAAGCTGCCCCAGCTAAACACCCAGCCATGCCAGGCTGTCACACACTTTTGACCCGAATCAGGTTTGGGGATTTAAGCACATTGAACGTGCCAATTCACACACACAAACACACACAACACACACACACATAATCACAAATACAGGAGAATGAACACGCATATATCACACACATAAGTTCAATACATTCAAAACACACACACCACCCACCCACCCACCCACACACACACACACACACACACACA
The DNA here is from genome assembly GCA_015244755.2 of Tenualosa ilisha. Lineage (NCBI taxonomy): Eukaryota > Metazoa > Chordata > Actinopteri > Clupeiformes > Clupeidae > Tenualosa > Tenualosa ilisha. The sequence goes on along the minus strand of PYXC01002553.1, from coordinate 1,739,595 downwards.
CACACACACACACAGAGGTACCAGCAAGATGGCTGAGTAAGGAGGAAGCATATGGGCTCATATATCTCACCCTCCAGTGAGTGTGCTTACAGACACAATTTCTCTATCTAATAAGACTCTATTCCCGCACCCACAGTCTCTTACTGTGGCAATAACAGGTAATGATGCTTGGTGCCATGGAACCATCTGTTTCACTAATGACAGCATGAACACGGTGTCCATACATTGCCCATGAGAAGATGGCCTATTGAACAGAATACAGTCTCAGTGGTTTAGTTCCCCATCTCCCCCTCATGTTCACATGGATCAAACTGTCTAGGCCTTATTGGTTGTTCTCCAGTTCTGTTTACATATTGCATGCATGTGTTAGGGGACTCGATGCTCAGGCGCATATTGATTTACCCACCGCCGATCAATCTCACAAGAATTTCTCCATTTTAATCCTTGTGAGACCGAACGCAGAGACTTCATTGGCAGGTAAGACTAGGCGTCTTCTTAAAACATAGGTAAGGGCTAATGTACGACATGGTGTGCATGTATCGGTTAATATTGCACATTCGAGGTGGTGATAAGGCCTTTACACCTCGATAAGTGCAATATTCACCGATATACGCATGTTGTGAAGTTCATTATCCCACTTATGCCACTGTTGTCACGTGTGCTATGTAGTTTTACGAACAATTCACACGTTTTGATAGCTAACTCAGGCTCATTAGAACTAATTCTTCACGCCGGACATCGACTCATTCAAAACTTACGGGAATAAACTGCCATTACTAGTTCTAAAGGGATGGTTGCTATGGTCAAAAAAGGGTCGTTAGTTTGACCTATGGTTGTCAAGCATCATACCCAAGCATTCTATCCTGTCTTAGCTTTTGTAGAATCACCGTTTCCTATACTCCTAAATGTAGTGTAATGTAGAGTTAAAATGCATCTCTGTCACAAGTTAACATGTTGCTGTGCTGCGAACGCAGTCCGGTTAAACTGTAACACTGTTAACCGGACTGTTAATTTCAACTTCAGGGCAAGTTGGGCGTATTGATATGCAAATGTAATGCATCCAAAAAAGTGGAACTACTTCATAGGTGAAAATAATAGACATCCTAAATTGCGCATAACAATAGGAAATTTGATCAAGCAGTGGCATAAGGTAATTTAATGCATACATGCACTGTGTCCTGTGCCTGAATTCAGGATAAGTGAAGACTTGCTTGTATGTACCGAGGCAGGACAAAACGTGACATGCTCAGCATGAGTGGGATTGGATGCTGTGGGAGGGCGCCGCAAAATCCCTCCTACACAGAGGCCACGCTGTCTCTCTAATAGGCTGTCTCCTGACAGACACATCCTTCTGACACAGGCCCAATAAGCCAATCCTCGATACAAGCTGGGCTGATTAGATACGGCCCCCTTGGGCAGACATTACGCACAAGGACACTCATAATTTTTTTCTCCTTTAATTAAAATAAGCTGATCAAGTCTAGTCAGTTCATTAAGCATCACGCAAGGACATTTCTAGCTTAATTTCACATTGAGATTGTGTCCATCTTAAGTGTGAGGTGTTATGATTATGCAGACAGTAGTTTGCCCTTGTCAATTAAGTTAATGTTGTCCGACAGGAGAGAGGAAAATCACTCACGGCGCTCATGATTGGTGAGTAGAGGTGGTCATTCTCAGCGTCCTGCTCCGAGATCGCACCACACGGGAGTAATATCACACCCAGCCTCTGGAGTGCGGCCCTGTGATTGGACAGAGAGCAAGAGAAAGAGAGGGTGAGAGAGAGAGAGAGGGAGGGAGATATTGACGGAAAGAGACAGACAGTGGACAGGCAGTGTGTGCGTTTGTAAATGGGGGACAGGGACATAAAAGAAAAGGGACAAAGAATTGCTTGAGAGTGAATGAATGAAAAAGACAGATTAAGAGACAGACAGAGAGAGAGAGAGGGAGGGAGAGAGAAAGGAAGAGAGAATAGACAGGCCTGAATTAAAGGAAGCCACACACTGGTTTGGTAATACATCCCTGTGATGTACTTTATTAAATGCAGCTGTGAGGAGGGAAAGGAAGAAGCCCATTTTCTCAAGAGACATTCCATTCATCAGACGTGCTGAGGACACTTTGAAGTAGGCTTACTCACAAAAAAAAATTTGCACCAAAGGATGCACCTACTTATCCCAATGAGTAGAAAAGACACTTTCAAGAGAGCAGGCAGGTAATCTGGGTCTATTTACCTAGGTGTCTCAACCGGATGTGGTGGTCCAGTGGATATCAAAGACAAGAACTGAATACGCTTCTTTAGATTACAGGACATCTGTATTTTTTATTTACAAATGTAATGAAATTTAAGACCTTTTTGAAGACCTCAAGGAATAAAAATTAAGACCATTACTGTGGTAAAAAGATCAAATCAACTACCCTGAATTAACAAAGCACATTTTTAGGCCTGTTTGACATACAGTGCACCAAGAGTCACCACATATTTACCAACATAAAGTGGATATTAGTCAAGTGCCCTCTCATTATCACAAAACGATAGCCTACTGCTGTAAACAATGTGCAATGTGCGTAGACCAAATAGCTAATTGGCAGCTAACACTAACTGAATGGGGCACAGAAACTCACTTTCAGTTTCATTTTCCTTTGTCCCATACAGTTAACGTTAGCTGTCGGTTCGATATTTAGTCCATGTGTATACAATTTTCTGGTTCTTTTTCGTACAGACAGCACTCAGACACCTTAAACAGCATTGACTGCTTCACGCTGGATTTCTCCTTTCACAAAACTATAGGAGGCCCTCTCTCTTCCGGGAAGAAATTTCGAAAGAAAGCCGTGTATTTTCGGCATGGCAATGCGTGGGGGCTGGGGGGGTGGGACAGTCTGCACTATACAATAAATTAATATAATATTATGGAGGTTTATATCACAATAAGAAAAAGAGAGAGAGAGAAAAATGTCTACTTCGAATTGAATATTATTTGATTGACAGTACTGTATTTGTGAACAGGCCTAATTACTTTGAACAATTCAATTAACTGCATGTTTTTATTTGATTAAAAAACTCTTTATGCTTTAGATTTATATCAGGTATGCACTGTCAGATTCAGATCAGTGCTATTTGATAATTTAATGTTTGTAGTTTAAAGTCTGCATCATACTCATTCTTTTTTTGTAGCCAGCCCAATGCTTTTCATACTCGAGTCAGTGCGTTAAACTAGCATTTACCCATCTTGCTGCTGGTTGTTTTAGCCAGTGTGTTACACTAGCATTTACCCATCTTCCTGCTGGTTCTTTTAGCCAGTGCGTTACACTAGCATTTACCCATCTTCCTGCTGGTTGTTTTAGCCAGTGCGTTACACTACCATTTACCTATCTTCCTGCTGGTTGTTTTAGCCAGTGCGTTACACTACCATTTAACTATCTTCCTGCTGGTTGTTTTAGACAGTGCGTCACACTAGCATTTACCCATCTTGCTGCTGCTTCTTTTAGCCAGTGCATTACACTAGCATTTATCCATCTTGCTGCTGGTTGATTTAGCCAGTGCGTTACACTAGCATTTACCCATCTTGCTACTGGTTGTTTTAGCCAGTGCGTTACACTAGCATTTACCTATCTTGCTGCTGCTTGTCTCTGGAACACTTCACCAACGACACGCAAAGGCCTACAGGGAAAAAAACTGTGACAGAGAGAGAGGGAGACATTGACAGAGAGAGATAGTGGACAGGCAGAGTGTATGTGTTTGTGAATGGGGGACAGGGATAGAAAAGAAAAGGGACCCAGAATTGCTTAAGAGTGAATGAATGAACAAGACAGATTCAGAGACAGAGACAGAGATAGATAGAGAGAGAGAGAAAGAGAAAGGAAAAGAGAATAGACAGGCCTGAATTATATGTGATCTGAATCTGACAGTGTGTTAAACTTGCATTTACCCATCTTGCTGCTGCTCGTCTCTGGAACATGCAAAGGCCTACAGGAAAAAAAAACTGCCTCCTAAATAGTGTGTGATGTGTGATTCTTTTACTGTCTGGCTTGGCAGGGACGTGCGCTGGTGAAACAAACACAACCCACACATTGATATTTTTCTTTTATTCCACCCAAATGGAATTTAATGCCACCAAGATTAAATTTAATGCCGTTCTTTACCAAATTATTGAAATTTAAGACCGTAAATTTGATTTAAAACTTTTTAATATTTTTTCTTGGATCTGCAGAGACCCTGGATTTAAGACTAAAGATTAAAAATTACAGAGAAAGTTCATGATGCCTAGGATTAAAGAGAGAGTATATCTGAACTTGGTACTCCTAGTACTGACATCGCTCTGCCTTGGCATAGATGTCATCTGAACTCAATCCTACTAATGAACACTGCATTTGTTTTAAGCATAGGCACAACATGAACAGCTAAAAGATTGTGTATTTGCAGAATTGCACAAAGAGGAATAGAATCAGAATCTCCAACTGCCCCTTTCATGAGCCATGAGCCAATTCTAGAGAGATGTGTCAGATTGCTAGCCAGACGAGCAACACTTTTACTTCCGCTTAATATTGCATTTCACCACAGTACTGCATCAGGGATCTCCTCTCTCCTTCCTCTTCCTTCGGCAATTGTGGCTGACCAATCAGCGAACAGAGGGCTCTGTCATGCCCAATAGTTTTAAAGTTCACAGAAAGTATCTGCCCATGAGGAAGGAAACGTACGCCAATTGAGGGATGTCAGACCCTTTGCACAAAGTGAAACTGCGTGAAGAACGTTTGGTATCCATGACATCATATTGCAGCGATTATGGTCACACAGTGGTCAAATACAAAATGCTGATGGAGCAGTGGTAGTGCCGACAGTGACCCTCCCTTTCTCTGCACTGTAAAGTGCTTTGGGTACATAAATCAAGCACTATTTAGACCTAATCTGTTGTTGATGCTGTAATGTATTTTACAAAAGAAATAAAATAAAAATGAACATTCCCTGACACCTGCTATAAAACCTCCTGGCCTAGGGTCAGGCTGGTTGTTCACCTCTCCTGGTATGCAGTGACGCTTATTTACAGTGATCTCACTGTAAATGGTTAGTGTACACTCATCAATCCCACCCACGTCTTGATTTATGCCTCGTTTATATGGATATGTTACTGACCAGTTTGGGTTTTTTTTGTATCTTTTACCCCTATGCTCTCGACCAATGGAAATGATCCAAAATGGATGCCAGGAAATGGTGTATTGCTGCTTAGGAGAGGCAAAGTACTTTCAGAAGTGTTGAAGTCAGCAACAAAGTTGTTTAGGAATAGGAGGACAGTTCAATACTCTAGATGTCTTCAAGTGCAAGTCTCTGTTCTGGAAGAGCACAGGAGGTCTAGGTAGAACCTAGAAGTCCTAACATTATCCACACATTCAATAGCGATGACTAAGTAAAGATCCATCCTTATTTAGGCAAAATAAAGAGCTTTCATAATTACTAAGCTGTTGAGAAATGCATCCTACATCCTACAGATAAAACTGTTATTTGGTAAACTGTAGTAAATTTCTAAGGCAAACAGGCTTCCTCTGAACTGAACATTTACACAATTCTGTGTATTCATTCCATCTCCATAGCAACCCTCCACCCACCAGCCTGTAGGTATGTGGAGAACTCTCTTTTCAAACTGTTACCAAGTGTTTGCACTGCAAACATTCACAGAAAACCCAAAGCAACTAGAGTTAATGAGGAGATAATGTATAATATTGTGTCAACCAGCACTGAACAGTTTTAAAGCACACCATGACTCCCCACAGGCCCTATGGAGGGTGGAGTCAGCAGAGGTATAGACACATGTGATTTACATGTACATCTAATCATCTGTTACACATGATGTATGAAACAGGGGAAAGGATATATGACTTCTGGACCAGACTGTGTGTGTGTGGTGTGGATCTGGGCAAGATAAACAGCAAACAGGCCGATGCACGGGAGTGTGTGTGTGTGTTTACATAGTGAATTATTGTATGTAGGCTGTGCACAATTCTATTCAATTCAATTCAAGTGAGCTTTATCGGCATGTCAAACACTGTCGCGCTGAGGCCATGTTTGTGTGCACACTTACCTTTAAAAGGAAGCCGCTGACCTGTACTAGAAAGATGGAGTAGGGCACATGCTGATTCTGTGTGTGTGTATGTGTGTGTGTGTGTGTGTGTGTGTGTGTGTACCTTAAGAAGCTGTTAGTGACCTGCACAGGATACATGGTGTAAGGGACACGCAAGCTGTGGCAAAACAGCACCAGAGCGATGAGGGCTTGATCCAGACTACTCTGACGCACAGACACAAAGACCAGTGGGGTATCCTGCACAACACACACACACACACACACACACACACACACACAGTGAGCATGAGTGTGGCAGTGGAGACTGCTAGAAATCACAAAGATACACACACAGTGCATGTAGTAGACTGGCGTGTAGACTACTGTCAGTCTCTCTCTCTCTCTCCCCCACACACACACACACGCACACACACATATATAGCAGCACCAGTGGTTCCAATAAATCAGAGTGCATAATAGTGCTGAGTCCCTCAGGCAGAGCTCAGGTGCAATGAGGTAAAGTAAGCAGCTCTAATGTAAGAGATCCTCAAATACACACACACACACAGATACACACCAGTACAAGAACAAGCAGTCCTAATGGAAAAGATCCTGTGGGAGTTGAGCATCTCTCTCTTCGTTTCTCTCTCTCTCACTCACACACACACACACACTGAAGTGGACTAAGCAGTCCTAATGTGAGATCCTCAGGGAGTGGTTACAGACAGCATGGCTCCCCTCTCCTGCCGAGAGAGAGGGGGCTCCCCATGGAGAGAGAATTGACGTCTTTATACATGTCTGAGTGCGTGTGTGTGTGTGTGTGTGGTATTAGAGGGAGAAAGACTGGAGTGAATGGCAGGGATAAAAAAATTAAATAGCAGTGGAGGTTGGCACATTTGTGTGACTGTCTGTGTGCACATTTGTCGGTGTTTGTAATTGTCCAGGAGCATTTTTGTATGTGTGTGTGTGTGTGTGTGTGTGTGTGTGTGTGTGTAGGTTCTTGTCGTGTCTAACCACTTTAAATAACTGGTGTCCTTCACGGTTTCTGTGTGTGTGAGCACAAGTGTGTGTGTCCATGAGATCTTGTATGTCAATGCATCTCTGCATGTGTGTGAGCTTATGTGTGTGTGTGTGTGTGTGTGTGTGTGTGTGTGTGTGTGTGTGTGTGAGTGTGTGGCCACTCCACACGAGATCACACAACAATGGTTTGCCATATTCTCTGCTCATAAGGTGAGACATCCACTGCCATTAGAGAAGAAAGGCCAGCAGGACACCCTCCCTACACACACACACACACACACTGTTCCAGAGCCAGTGGACCAGATGGTCTCAGCATCTGCCCACTGCTGCAGCTGGCTGGGATCTACGCTGGTCAGCCTTGTGAAGCCTGGAGCCTGGAGCCTGTGGCTGGCGCTCCTCATGTTTAATGCCCAGGGCTGGCCACCTGGGGGGGTCACCCTGTTAGTGCTTAAATGGATTCCAGGTGGAACAGAGCCGGGCTCATTGGGGTTAGTGCCAGAGAGACGCGGGGGAATTGTGACCTGAATCCAATCCTCTAGGTTATGGGGTTGTTATTAAATGAATTGTACTCCCGGTCTCCTGCTCTGTGTGTTTCTGTGTGTGTGTGTGTGTGTGTGTGTGTCAGACATAAGAGGCAAGCATGCCAGCTTAAAGCCCAGGCTGCCGTCACTTTGTGGATGTGTGTATGTTCAATTGTGTGCAAGTGTGCATGTCTGACAGTGCTTCTCTGTGTGTGTGTGTGTGTGTGTGTGTGTGTGTGTGTGTGTGAGAGAGAGAGAGAGAGAGAGAGAAGAGTGTTCAGTGATCTGACATACAGTAGACAAACTAGAGCACACCCAGCAGGCCTTTCCTTTGATCTAATTCAGCGTTGGACACCAGCGGCCTTCAACCCTACACTGCAGATGGGACGTCTGATTGGCCACAGCAAGGTTCTCCAGCGGGAGTGTTACACACATGTACATACATGAACACACACACACACACACACAAACACAAGCCATACAGGGTGTGTATGTGTAGTGTAAGGACACTGTGTAGAGGGTGTGTGTGTTGGTGTGTGGTGTAGACTGTGTGTGTGTGTGTGTGTGTGTGTGTGTGGTGTTGGGATGCCAAGCAGAGGGTGTGTATGTGTTGGGATGCGGTGTAAAGTCTGTGTGTGTATGTAGTGTGTATGTGTGTGTGTTAGGATGCCAGGTAGAGGATGTGTGTGTGTGTTTGTGTGTGAAGTGTAGAATGTGAGGGCATTCAAAGAGAAGAAATGTGCCACAGCAGAACTTAACACCCATTCATCAGCCTTATCAACAGCCCAGTTTAAGCTTCCTCAGTGCTATTCCCTGTCCCTGTGTCAGACTGGCACACACACACACACACACACACACACACAGTATATAAAGCACCTGGCAGGGAGGGGGCAGGAAACAAGTCTTGACGATGTCTGACAGTATTTAAAGCACCTGGGGAGGGAGCAGGAAAAAGACAAGGCCCTGAGGGGACGAGGGAAGCACACCACACACACACACACACACACACTCTTTCTGAAGCACACATTACTGCCTGCTCAGATTGAGACTCAAGCTCAAAGGCTCAGGAAATCGGTTGTGATTGGCAGAATCAGTGGAGGGACACATGAGAGACATGCCAGTGTCTGGTAACACTTTGTTCCGTGTCAAATCAGCTCCGTGGTGGGCTCTGTTTACAATATGTAAACACCACGCTGTCATGCCTTTCTAGGCCCAGTAAGAGGACAAAGTCAAAGTTGTTCAAAGTTGTCAAGGACGCAGTTCAGAGCACAACAGAGGTCATGACATCAGGGAGTGGGGTGTGTGTGTGTGTGTGTGTGGGGTGGGGGTGATGGATGACTGATGGCTGGAGAGACAGAGGGACCGGCAGATAGAGAGAGAGATGGATGAGTGGAACTGGAAGAGACGGATGGGTGTCGCGGGCGGAGAAGAGGAGTTACCATCTGGGCGGCGCGGCGGAGGGCGGCCAGTTGGTTGAGGTTGACCTGAACGCTGCAGTAGAGAAGCTTAAAGACTTCAGCAGCAACCAGCCTACCAGCCTGTAAGAGAGAGAGAGAGAGAGAGAGAGAATGATTACATATCACTTCAGCATAACATTACGTACTATTGTGGGAAGAGAGAAGGTTGCAAAGCTTCCATAACACAGAGTTCCAGAGGTTTCGGAAACCATTTAGGATAAGGATGATAAGGAAGATTTGGAAACTATAAATAACGGATTAATTTTTTATTCATTTACAGAAATCCTGTGATTCATGCTCGCGTATTGAATGTATGGGGCGTACCGTTGGGTTGAATAGAATACAGCGCATCACTGCACCCCTACTGGGCCCCCACAATCATTTCTGAACTCTGTAACAGTGTTCACCTGACCAGAAAAAGACAGGGTGAAGGGGGTATAAAAGGGAAGAACTAAATGACTTATTCAGTAAGTACATCCTAAGGAGGTTATGTCTTCACCAGCATTTGTCTGTCTGTCTGTCTGTGAACAAGATAACTCGACAAGTACCGCACGGATTTGGATACAACTTTTGGACAACTTGGGTATTAAGACAAAGAACAGAATAAAATTAAATTAAATTTCGGGTGGTGATCTGTAACACCATCTGGAATTTATTTTGGGTCAGTGACCCTACATTGCTTTGGAGGAGGTCTGCGCTCTCTGAGTGCTTTTCTAGTTTGGAATTATTATGATGCTTAGCTAAAATCATGGACAAATTGTAGTCTGTCATGACAACCACTGCCGTACTTTTCCTGCTTGACCTCTAGCAGTTGGGTTGGCCCTTGAGCCGTGGATCTGCCCAAGGTTTCTTCTACTAACTACCTAAGGGAGTTTTTTTCTTGCCCCTGTTGCTCTTGGATGCTCCTTGCTGTATAGCACCATGAGACAATGCTATTGTAAAAGGTGCTGTGTGAATATAATTGAATTGAACTGAATTATTCAGCAGGCCTTGGCTAGGGAGCTATGAACAGACCTGACAAAAGAGAGAAGGGAGAGGAGTGAGGAGAGGAGCAAACACAAGAGAACGCATGAGTTATTGAAGAGGCACAAACCCCAGACAGAGGCAACTTTACACACTTAAACAGCATGAAGTGCAGTGAGAAAAAGCACCAGAAACAGAATCTGAGAAAATGGCATGGTTAAATTTTTCATTTTATTCACTTTGGTCGCATCATCGATTCCATCAACTGCTGCAACAACACAAAACAACACAAGCAACTTTCTGGAGGCCTAGAGGAACGGCTTGAGTCCTGGACCCCCAGAGGCCAGAACCAGAGTCAAGGGCCTGGAGAGACAGGGCAAGGAAAAAAATCCTTTTTGAAAAGAACACACCTTGATCAGCTTCAGAGAGGAGCTACAGCATCAAAGGCCAGTGTGAGAAGAAGGGGACTGAGGGAAAAAAAAAATTAAAACAGGGAGAGAGGGAGGGAAAGAAGATAGAAGAACAAATGTAAGGACAAAGGAGGGGAACATGAGAGGTAGCAGAGAAGCTGAGAGAAATGATGATGGGTCTAGAGGTGTGCTCACAGTTACACCCACAGTCCAGAGATAAATCTACTGGTTTTCCAATCACCAGGCCATACCTGAGGAAGCCTTTAGGATGAAAGGTGAAACATCTTCAAAAAGATGTCCAGAAGTCCAGTTGCACATGACTGAGCCATGGCCAGGATGAATGAGAATCTTCACAGACAGATGAGGAGAGAGAGAGGGAAGAAGAGGAAGAGAAGAGGACAGACAATAAGAGAAAGGAAGGAGGAGTGGGTGTAAGACAAGGACAGAAAAGACAAAAAAAGAGCTTCAAAGGGCCTGGGGAGGAGAGGAGAGGAGAAAGGAGAAATGCAACGAAAAAAGTGAGAGCAGGAGGAGAATCAGGAGTAAGGCAGATCAGTAAGCAGACAAAAGGCTGAAGGTCTGGTAGAGCACCAGGGATAAAAACAAACAGGCCTCAGCGTCAGGGGGAGGACAGCGAGCCGGCATGAGAAAAACAACACAAACAACAAGGATAATCAGACTCTAAAGAGGAATTGTATGGCTAGGCAGTCTGGGCCAGCAGCTAACCTCCCCCCCACCCCCACTCATCCCAAAACAACACACACTTGAAGCTGCTCTGTGTAATACCTGTAGGTTAAAATACCCTAAATAAGCCAAAACACCTCAAATTACCAAGCATTAACGCTAATGCAAAAGTCACCTATCTTCAGCCTGGAGCACATGAGTACTGTACTCTCTGAGTACTAGAGATGTACACACAGCAGGTTTGCATCTGGTATCCAGATGGGGAGAAAGAAAGGTCTAGTGATATCTCTACCATGTGATTGAAATAGGGTGTCATTATCTGAGATTAGTTCTGAGGTTAGTTACACCTACAGAGTGAGCAGACACTAGATTAAAAGGACTCTGACCTGGCTTGCATGTTCCTGTTATCCATGAATGCACTGAGGTGTTAAAGGACGCCACTTGGGTACCCTCAGACATGCTCCCCTTCTCCCCTGTGCTCAGCAAATAATCTAATAATCAGCCTAATCAGTCTTGATCAGGGTTGGGTATTGATTGGTTTTTGATCGATACCGGTGCTAAATCGATACTTTTAAAACAGTCCCGGTGCCTAAACGGTACTTAAAATGGTACCCGAAGAAGAAAAAAGCCCAAACCATTATTATTTTTAACATTATTATTATTTTATTTTTATTATTATTATTATTAATGACAATAATAATTGTATTGAGGTATATATTCACTTTGTTATCAATATCTATAGCTGCAGAATGGCTTGCCATAGTCTATATTATGTTGAAATTACTTGCAATAGAGGCACACACAATTAGTTCTAGGAGACAGACAACGGTACTCAGACTTTTCTCTTTCAAGTTTGTCAGGATGCCCCCATTATGCTTCATCATTGAATTGGACATATTCCTCCTATCACATGAGTTTTCAAACATGTTACACCCACTGTTTAAATGTTTACTGTTCAGCGAGCTGTAGGCATTTCTGTTTATGCCACTTGATACACATCAAACCCCTGCTGCTGTTGAGAATTGAGAGGGCCTGTCTGTCTGAGTGTGCACATCTGTCCACCTGTGTGTGTGTGTGTGTGGTCTGTGTTTTGGAAAATTTGCCTGTATGCATGTATGTGTGTGTCTCTTTGTGTAAATTTATTTGTGTGTGTGTGTGTCTGTGTGTGCGTCTCTCTCGCTCTTTCTCTCCTTCTCTTGCTATCTACCTCTATTTCTGTATGTGTGTGTGTGTGTGCGTGTGTGTGTGTGTGTGTTTATGTTTGTGTAGTACCCTCACCGAAGTAGCACAGGCGAGATGTTGGCGTTGGCTAGGCTGAGGATCTTGCTGGCGCCTGCCCTGGCCGAGGCATCCAGATGCTTCAGGACACTTTCGCCCGGACAGTAGGACACACCAGGCAGCAGGCTCCATGCCCTGGGCATATACACACACACACGGGCACACACACACACGCATGCACACACACACAGGACCAGAGACGGATAAACAAAACACACACAAATCAGACAAGAGCAGACAGTCACAGGACTGTCCTCTGAACAAAGGCAGCAATTGTGCTTGAGCACATTTTATTGAGGACGCACTCAGATATGTGCGCACAGACATAAAACCATTCGCGCGCACACATACACACACACACAAAACAAGAAAGCATTAGCACAAAGCCCAACAGCTACCCCAGACAGACACTTTTTCAGCACAAAAGTGTTAGAAATGCAGCCCAAAAGAGGTCAGGCAGAGGCTGGTGTCCTGATGACACAGGCCGCCCTTTATTCTCCACAGCTGTGACAGAGGCTCTTCACGAGGACTTGGAACGACTTCTAGATAGAGGCCCAGCTTACTCTGTCTCCCACTACCACCCTGTTCTGAGCTGCCACTCTACATCTCTCCATCTCTCATTCACTCCTCTCTTTCTGTCTTTCTTTCATATTCCATCTTTCTCTATCACTCTATTATGAGGTACCACTCCATCTGTCAATCTCTCAATCAATCTTCTTCTTTCTTCCTCCATCTCCCACTGTCACTCTGTTCTCTACATCTTTTTATCTGCCTTAAACATTCTCTTCCCTCTTCCTTCTCTCTAGCCCTCACCTTTCAACCTCTCTTACCCTCTCTTTCTCATCCTGTCTGCCACAGTCACTTCTTTCAGAGCTTACATCAGCTCTACATCTGTTTCGGTGTCTTTCCCCTTTTAACCTCTCTCTCTCATTCTTCCCTGATAATGACAAAAAGCGGCAGAGATGGAACAGAGAGACAGTGGAAGCGAGGAGCGTTCCATCCACATTCCGCCATATTGCATCTTCATCTCCTTCCGCTCTGCCATTCTCCTCATCCCCTGGACTGTCATCACTACAGGGATGGTCTGGGTGCGCTCATAAACAATACAGAACAGTGAGGGTGTGTGTGTGTGTGGGGGGATACAGCCATATATCTTTCCTGTCTGTCTCACTTTATTGCCCACATTCTTTTCATTTCACTTCCTCATTTATCCTTCCCTTTCCTTCCCTCAATCTTTCACTTCCCTGCATCCCTCTCTCCCCCTTTCTCTCTCTCTCTCTCGCTATCTCTTTCCTCAACTCATTTCCACCCAGTTTCTCCCCATCTCATTTTATAGCGTTTCTCTCTGGAATGTTTGCCCCGTTAATGGGAATGAAACTTCTAAATTGCTGTTCTGACTGACTGTTGAGTACTGAGAAGGGAACTGGTAGAGATATCAGTGTGCAAAAACACGTATAAATATGCGCTTGAAAATTTCATAAGGTGACCTTTGAGGTAGGAGTCTTATCTATCGCTTGTAACAGGCGAGTTCCTCTCTCTTCTCTCTCTCAGCCTCTTTCAACTTATTCTTGCTTTTTCTTTTGTTCTTCTCTACTTGCTCTCTCTCACTCACTCATTCTTTTTTTCCATCTTTTTCTCATTCTTCCTTTTGCTCTTTATTAGTTTCAGAACTGCTTTAACATCTTTCCACTTAACGGTGTAATGTTGAGTATGTGAAATTACAAAAGAGAAAAATGGACCATTTATATTCATATCAAGCAAAGAAGGACAAGCAAATTAATCCCTAAGGACACTGATGATTCATGTTTCTGAATATTCCATCACTTCACGTTCCCACTCCAAGATTAAGAGATACACCCATGCACTGAATGGTATCCATAGTAATAAGCAACATAAAGGTCTCTCGTCACAGAAGGTTCATGATACAGCAGAAATGAGGGAAAACTCTAATTCTCTCTAAAAATCAAAAAATTCTACCTCCACCTCATCTGTTCATGCCTTGAACAGATGTCCAATACCTAAGCTTACACTTGTCTTAAAGCTGCCATGTGTAGTGCCTATGAAATACTTTTGGCTCTGAGTCGTGTGCATTTGCAAGTATTGCATACAGCCACCACACGTGGTAGAACGTGTGATTATAGATAAGCCATCACAACGCTAGTTGTAATGTGGTTTTAGAGGTGCCGTTTGGCAACCTGAGGGTTACAGGTTTGAGCCATGCTCTGCCTGAACCCATCAAAGTGTCCTTGAGCAAGATACTGACCGGCAAATTGCTCCCAGTGAGCAGGTTGGCACCTTGCATAGCAGCCTCTGCCACCGCTGTGTGAATGGGTGAATGTGAGGCATAAATTGTAAAACACTTTGAGTGCTCATAGGAGTAGAAAATAGCTCTATAAATGCAGTCCACATACCTCCTCAAAGGTTGCCCGGACTATTTACTGTACTCCAGAGACAGTTATCCTCAGCACTGATCTGTTAATCTCAGGAGTCAATTGTGTTTAGGACTCTATTTTGAATTCTATTCTTGCCTGCCAGGGCTGTCTGGTAGAGCACCACCGTAAAAGAGCTACGTGCTAACATTCTCTTGAACACTGATAAAGGATGTTGCTGAAATGTATCAAAAGTACCAAAGCCCACAGCGCTGTGTTGTTACACCATGTTAACTGCTCCTGAGTTGAGGTGCACCTTGTTGATGTAATGTGATATACTCCATGTGGAGTTATTTCCCAATTATTAACCGAGGTTAATACATTGATTTTGCAAAATTTCTTCATCTATGAGGTTAATACGTGGGTGAGCGCTATATACATGACTGCATTTCTTTTCATCATCCTTCATTGACCTGATCTGATTCTGATTCAACAGGCAATGTTTAGTAAACTGATCTTAATACATGGTCAATACATGGTTTTGTTTTTTTTTTTAGTTTGCCTAAAACATTCACCTGAGGCTTATACATAGTGCGGCTTATATTCGGGAAATTACTGTGAGTGTGTGTGTGTGTGTGTGTGTGTGTGTGTGTGTGTGGTGGAAGCAGTCTCACCTCTTGCTGCAGCAGACTCTGTGCAGTCGGTCCTCACTCTGGCTGCTGCTATAGACACGGCAGTGTCCGACAAACAGAACACAACACATTCTCCTCACTAGCCATCCTCGGTACCTGAGGGGAAAAAAACAACACAGATACACAAAAATTGTGAATGCACAGTACGAGTGTGTGTGTGGGGGGGTGTGTGTCTGTCTGTGTGTGTATGCACGTGTGAGTGGGTGAGAAAGTTTGTGAGAAAGACACAGGTTACTTATCCCTGTATTCATGCAATGGTACCTGAAGCAAGAATTACATTACATTACATTTAGGCATTTAGCAGACGCTTTTATCCAAAGCGACTTACAAAAGAGGATAACATTCAAGCTACAACACAATGAACTAACAAGGAGTGCATATTGCTAACATAGAATCTGCGCTGTTTTAAGTTGAAAGTGCAATAGTGTAACACAATGTAGAGAAATTAAATTATTAAGTGCATTCTCAAAGTTTACGCCAGGAGATATTCTTGGAAGAGCTTAGTCTTCACGAGTTTCTTGAAGGTGGAGAGGGTATCAGTTGATCTGGTAGCACTTGGGAGGTCATTCCACCAGCGCGGAACCAGACATGAGAAGAGTCTGGACCGACCTGCACAAGGTGTTGGCCGTGCTAGAAAACGTTCCTTAGAGGAGCGTAGTGGTCGTCGGGTGACATAGGGCTTCAGAAGAGAATTCAAGTAGATGGGAGCAGAGCCATCATTCACCCTGTAGGCCAACATAAGTGCCTTGAATTTAATGCGAGCAGCCAAGGGCAGCCAGTGAAGTTCAATGAACAGAGGTGTGACATGTGCCCTTTTTGGCTGGTTAAAGACCAGACGTGCAGCTGCATTCTGGATCATCTGTAGCGGTCTCACTGCACAGGCTGGTAGGCCTGATAGGAGGACATTGCAGTAGTCAAGACGAGAGATAACCAGGGTCTGAACCAGGAGCTGGGTTGCATGTTGGGTTAGGTACGGCCTGATCTTCCTTATGTTGAATAGGGAAAAACGGCACGACCGAGCCACAGAGGCAACGTGATCTGCAAAGGTCAGTTGGTCATCGATCATGACACCTAGGTTTCTTGCCACTTTGGTGGGAGAAACAGACAGGGAGTCGATCTTGATACCGATGTCGTGGTGTATGGCTTGTTTGGCTGGGAGGACCAGCAGAATGTGCCAGAAAACAATGCCTTACAATTCTAAATCTCACATCAAGTTAATGGTAAAGACCAGATCTGATGGTATCTCCCAGGATCCAGCGCAAAAGTGTGAGGATAAAAGGCAATGAATAACCCATCAGTAAGGAGCCGTGCATTAAAACCATTTAGTGTAAGCTTCAAAGATGAAGTGGCAAAGCATAGCAGGGTAGGCCAGGCTTAAGGACTACATTGGCACAAATTTCATCATCTTATGACTGTTCAAATCTTGGCACACCTACGCTACTCACACACCCCTATGATTTTATGTCCAATATGGCGAAGCTTTTTGATATCTTGCCATCAAGAAATTGTTCCATAATCATGAAGTCACATCAATTCTGAAGTTCTGTCCTGAAATACCTTCTGCAGCCAAAGCCAAAGGGGCACAAGGAGACATCAGATATTTTTGAGATGCGAGATGACCTCAGAAATTCTCATTTAATTTTATACTGTGTGTTTCACATTCTGTGGCGAGTCATGCTCTCTTAGCTCTTTGTAGACAAATCCACATGCATTGGCGAGAATTTAGGACACTAGTGTAACATCAGCGATTGCAGAAGGAGCTCTGAACTTAAAAATTCACAGACTTAGGATACCTTTAAAGCATTTAAGAAATTAAAAGGACTTTTAAACTTAGTACTCCACTTGTAATCCAGATGTACTGGAGGTGCAATCTCTGTCTATGCTGTCTATGTTAACGCGTTAACGCATGCAATTAAAATAAACATTTTAACGATTAATCATGCAGACGCATATTTGACAATCCTTTCTTTGGTTTTGAGACACAATTCACATAAACGTGGTCGACACAGAAAGTCTGCAGCTGTTGCAAACTACTGCCTAACTTGCGGTAAATGGAGTCTTTGGCCTCTTTTCTCCTCTAAGGTAACGTAAAGTATACAAGTCACTACGCAGAACTTCAATGTGCAAGACCGATTCAAAAACAGCAGTTCGTATCCTATCTAAGGTTGATTATAACTCTGCTGCGCACTGATGTGAGATGACAAAGTAGCTTAGTCTCAAGTTCTTGCTCTTTGACATTATTCGCAAAATGCAAGCAGCATGACAGTTCTAGAGGCCTCATAATATTGTATTCTAAAAGAGCTGACAGACACCTTGAATGAGAGTAGGGCCCTACAAGGAAAAGGCCAAACTGCAGTAGATTTGAAGCAAGGGCAAAAAGTTGCTTGCAAGCCAGACAAAGTTGGGCACCCCTGACATAGACAACCTGTTGCAACTACACTCTTCCACATTATGTGTGAAGGAAACCAAAGAGTGTCACTTTGAAGGAGAATTCTGAAACTTTAAATGTGTGATTAGTTGTGATTAATCATGATTAACTTAAATTTTCTATTGTGATTAATTATACATAATTATGCATGATAACTATAATATCAGCCACTGTAGGAGGAGCTCTGCAGTTAGACTGGCCCAGATCCTTGGCTAGTAAGACATGTTGGCCTTATAAGACTGATGTTGATATCAGCTATATTTAACAGGGTTTAAAAACACTCAAAATGCTTTCGTTTTTAATTAAAACTTAAATAAAAAAGAAAAACTCTTGATGTGCAGAGCTTGTAAACTGCCATTGTGTTTATGCTTGCTGGGTAAAAAGTGACATTATCTGGTTGATGGTTGATGGTGTCTAGGTGCAGCAACAGCTTGGACCTTGATCACCTTGTCACTGTTTACAACAATGGCAGTTTACGAGTGAAAGGATTTTCTAAACTCATGGTAAAACCAAAAACAGTGTGTTTTCAAATCACGTTTATGTAACTGAACCCATCATCAATCTTACAGGACCAACATGTCTTACGAGCTAGGCATCCCTTTTAAACCGCAGGACATGAGGACACACTGTGTTCTCCCTCATCTCACCGAGGTATACTCTGATATCTCTCAGTGGGCCTCATTCTTGAACATCTTCCTGAGAATTTTCTTCAATGTGTTCGAAAGGTCCCATTTAAAAGATTTAATTCTATAATATTTTACAGCCTCAGAAATAATGAAAATGATACGACAAATAATTTTGCCCAAACAAGTCACTGCTCTGGAGCTCTTGAGTATGCATAGATTTAGTTCTGACTTTGGAATCTGGGTAATGGCAGAAACATGGTCAGAATCAGAGGAAATGATTTCTCCGGAAGAATAGTGGGTGAATGAGGCTCAACACGTGTAGGTTTCCCTGAGCCAGCAGGATGGCAGTCCAATCACTGACTTTAGGGAACAACATTTCTAAATCAAGTGGAAGTGGTAAACCGCAATAGCAGTGCCCGCAAGCATTATGGGAATGGGAAGAACATGAAAACCTACTGTTTCCTGACCACCAATGCGGGTTATCACGAGCTTGCAAAAGTCAGGAGAAGCAGGAGCAACATTAACAATGCCTCATCAATGAGATTGGGTAGGCTGGACCAAAGATTTACATGAATGTAAAGTCTATGCTCATTGTGACGATGAGTATACACTCACATGTAGGCAGGCAACTGCACTCAAACTGTTACATCCATAACGCCAACAAAACTCCATGGTATTTGTATGATGCAATTGATTATGTGAAAAGTTTCATAAAATTTCTTCTACAACCAAAAAGAGGGAATGCTCATATTTTATGTTATCATCACTCACATCATACCATGGCATTGTGCATTATGGACGTGACAGTTTTGCATGGAATGGCCCAGATCTATATATATATATAAATAATTGACAAACACAACAGACACCTGGTGGTTTCCTAGCACCAGCAAATATTAAATTACCAAAAGCATGTAATTCTTTACTCCCAAACTCAAAGCAACAGCACCAAACAGATGTATTCAGAGGAAAAAAAGCAAACAGCTTAATCCGTTTAAAGATAGTGAAAGTGGAACACGAGGCTGAGCATGAGTCGATGATCACTCTCTTGCATCAGCACATCAAACATTCTCCGTGTCAGAGAAAAACAAGGTAGTAGGGCATTTGAAAAAATTCCACATTGAAGCGCAGAAACAGATATGCATTCATTCATGTCAGACCTTGTGAGTTAAGATGCTCAATGCCGTATTTGTCATGTTTTCATCTTCAGGTGTTTAGTAACAACAGAAAGTGCAAATTCAATCTGAAGGAAGGAAGGCTGGGTGAAGAAAACAGAGGAATTTTCCACTGACTGGAGCCAGTTCGGCTCAGCACAACTCTAATCACTTTCTTTTTGCTTTTCCTTTACTGAAAACTGACACCTGGTGCCATACCTTCGTCGAAGTTCCAAGTGAGCTGAACTGATATTAAACGATGACAAATAAATATTTGGAGGTTACTGAGTGGTCGATATTATCACTAGGTCATAATGTTATCATTCTGAACAAGCCCTCAGCAGATAGCTCAGCAGTTAGCTGTCAGTGTTAGCACAACAGGACAACTGGCAGAGGAAATAATATAATTCCCTCAACATGCCTGTATGTGTCAAACTGCTACTTACCAAGATGAAACAAAATTCTTTTGATTTCATCCACTGTTGTGATTGTTGCTACCATGTTTTCCACATTGGTGACGCTACGGTAATTTACTTCAGCATCGCTACAGCAACTAGTTTCATTAAATGGTACTTTTATGCAGTGGAAAATGAAACATCCAAAATCAATCTGTGTAGAGTTGAGGTGAGTTGAGCGGATACCATCCAGTAAAAAACAGACTAGTAATTCTAAGCGAAAGAGCTTTGTTCGTTTCATACTACTTTGCTTAACATTTGGGAGTAGGCCTTGACAATTTTTTTTTTCTATGTAGACACAAGGCAGAATATAAAGCAAAGAAACAAATATGCATTAAATAAAACAAAAGCTGATGGAAAGTTCTCAGACTTTTTTAAGTCTGGAAAGCTCCAACAATTTTTCTGTATGAATAGACAGATTGATGAACTGACCACTAGGGCATAACTGTCCAAAAATTCAGCAGACCAAAGATAAGATACAACCATGGCTTCAGCGATAAATAACAGAATAATGATTATGCCATTAAAGCATAATGGATTACCCTGTTTCTGTCAGCTATTAGCAAAGCTAACACATTCTGAATGAAAATGTCATGTTCCCAAAACCTGGTAACCTAATTATGAGAACACAAAATTGCCAGGATCAACCTGACGACTGATTGATTAATCAATTAAATGAATAAAAGAATGAGTAGATGACTAAATCACTGAATGAACGAATGAATGAACAGGAGACAACCTCCCAAGTTACCTATAGCTAATGACTAAATGCCTGCTTTTACCTTGTGTGCGTCTCATTGATGTTCAGAAGATTCTGGAAGCCAAGTGAGGGTGTGTTCTGCAGCAACTTCTGACTCTGAAAGACAGAGGTTTCCAATAGCAAATATACATAAATACATACTGTATTGGCCCGAATATAAGACAGTCCTGAATATAAGACAACTCCCCTTTTCCAGACTTTTTGGGGGAAAAAGAAAAAATTTAGCCTTAAATAGAAAATTATTTTATTTGTACATGCTGGTGTAAACTCACCAGTTTTAAAAGTTAGTCAGTATCACCCGGTAACTTCTTGATATTTAATCCCTTGTCTCCAAGTGTTCTCTGTCAGACCGTCTGCGAACCTACAGCTCTTCACACTCGGCAAGCATCAAGACCCTGACTCTCGTTCCTGTTTCCCAAGCCTGTATTCACCTGTGTCTCTGTCATCTGCCTGTTCCCGTGTCTCTGTCCTGTTCTCCTGCCTGCCCTTGTTCTCTGTCCTCCGTTCCTGCCTGGTTGCCTCCCCGCTGACGATGCCGGACCGACTCGACCATCGCCCTGCTCTCCAGCCCCTGTTACCGACCTCTGCCTGTCCACAACCCACGCTCTGCTCTCCAGCCCCGGTTACCGACCTCTGCCTGTCCACGACCTATGCTCCGCTCTCCAGCCCCGGTTACCGACCTCTGCCTGTCCACGACCTACGCTCCGCTCTCCAGCCCCAGATACCGACCTCTGCCTGTCCACGACCTACGCCCCGCTCTCCTGCCCCGGCTAGCAACCCGCTGCCCGCCCCCGACCTACGCTCCGCTCCTCAGTCCCGGTTACACGTCTCATCCTTCGAAAAGCATCCACACACTCCCTTTCCCCCTTTTCCCTAAATAAACTGACATTTACGTGACGCTTTTGGGTCCGACTCGCTCTGTTTCGTGACAATGACACACAAACATATTGGTGATTCGCTTCTCTCATTTCCACCACACAGTACAATAGCAATAGTAACAGGTGTTGCACTTAGAAAAACAATGATGATTGATTAGCATTGCCTATTTGATTGAGACGTATGAATTAGTTTTCCTTAGTTTGATCATATGCTACCGCTGAAAAGACAGCTTCTCCCCGAAGTCAGTGCAGGCACTGGGCAAGACTCATTCAGGCATGCAGTGACAGCACTTCTGTATCCTGAATATGATCGGATAGGAAATGTCCCGGCATTGCGTAATTAAACACCTCGGCGTATCCCGATTGTTATCAACATCGGGTCAAGTGATACTGAGGTGCATGTACACACAGTCATTCTTTTCAATGAAGGCTTTCTATTCTATTCTGTTCTTTTACATCACTCAAGGCTAATTTTGAATTGTTTAAGACAATCTCTTACCTCAATCGCATGTGGAAGTTTAGGCGTGACGCCCAATATATCCCCCCGCCATTTTTGTCTAGTCTGCTAATATAAGATGACCCCCCCCCCCCCCCCTTTCAGAGGTATTTACAGGAAAAAAAGTCATCTTAAATTCGGGCCAACAGGGTATTATTCACCAACCCTATTGTTTTGAATATACACATCATTCATGTCTCTTGCACAGCCTATTTCAATCATCCAAGTCAATGAAGAGTGCAATGCACAGGAAATGCTGACACTGCTCTACATAAAACAAGCTTCTTTGGTCTTCCTTTCCCAGTAGATCACCCCAAAATTGCTCCGACATGTGGAACAAACAGCACAAGCATTACTCAATGTGAGTTCATTCAAGAACAAATTTGGCTTAATTGCTAGGAAAAAATTACACTTCTGGAGAGCACTGATGCAATGCTGCACCCAAATTCCTGACCCCCGATCTCCCTCTCTTTCTTTGCTCTTCCCTCCCTACATAGTCCCAGCATCAACACAATTTACACACACACACAATATCCATCCCCAAATGCCCACCCCTTACCAAGCTCTCCGGGGTGCACTTGTGGCAACACTGTCCCACCAAGGGCCGAAACTTCCCCAGGAATGGAGTGACTGTCTTCAGCTTCTTACGGATCTTTAGCCCCCAGGACAGCTGGTGGAAGACACAACACACACCTAGAGGCATGATACTCATGGACAAATGCAAAGGCATAAACACACATACAAATATGTACATACATACATACATACATACACACACACACATACACACACAAGTTAGTCACAGAATAACAATTAATAGCTGTCAAATTCCATCTATCAGATGCAAACACACAAGTACACACACACACAAGCACAAACACACGTGCGCACAGACACACACACACAGTGTTCACATAATGTAGCCTTGACTTTCAATATCATATGTAACATGACACATTCCTGCAAAAATACATGCACACAGTCTATCCGTATTACACTTGCAATGCCCTGCAACACGATACAGACACACAGACACACACACACACACACACACACACACACGCACACACAGTTTTCCTTTTTCCACCCAGGGGAAAAATTGAAGCGACAGAAAAAAACAGGACTGCCTGCTCATAGTGGTTCTTCAGCTAGCCAATATGAGCTCTGAGAGAATGTGACAGATGAGACTACAGGAAGTCAGAGAGAGAGAGGGGCAGGGGAGAAGGAGAATGAGAGGAGAGAAATGGGGGAAAAGTGAGAGAGGTACAGAAAAAAGGAAAAGAGGGATAAGACAGATGATGAGCCAAAATGAGTGTGTGTGTGTGTGTGTGTGTGTGTGTGTGTGTGGGGACTGTATGATGGAGTAACAGCTTCTACCACACTAAATACAATGTCACACAGAGTGTGGTTGGCACATGTAAATGATATGGGGCTTCACTGATTTCATTTTTCAAAAAACGAGGGGGGTGGGGGTGGGGGGTGGACTGTATGATAGAGTAACAGCTAATAGGCCTGCTGATGATAGCTCCGATTTTGTTTTGTCCTCAAACATGCACCCCAGGGTGACACAGCAGTCTCATCACATGATCCACTGCACCCAGATTTCAGAAAGACAATGAACACACTCATGCATGAGTCACTCCAGAAAAAGTACACGTAGACATAGACACACACACACACACACACACACATTCAGACACTTAAATGTAATAACTGTCAATATGGGAATATTAAAGGTGGTTTATAGGAAGTCGCAAGACAAGGCTACTTGATCACACAATCATTAAATGGTGAGTCAAAATAGGGAAAGTGACAGCAACAAACATTTGGGACAATTAGGCCCTAAGCATGAAATATAAACAGCCTTAGCTTTTTTACTTGGCTGAAAAGAAGCAGAGATTAAATTCAGAAAACGACTACAAGCACCAGGACTGTGGGCCAGGCCAGATTCAGAAATGAGATATCTTTGTGAAATTACATTACTTTGGCGGCTGCAAAATGATAAGGAGAAAAGTACATTTCTGGCAGTTACGGTAACTCTCAAATTATTTGATGTATTCCAAGAGCTCATTTTCCTCAATGAAGGTTTTTTTCTGTTGGAAAAAAACGAGAACAGTATGTGCTATTAGTCATCATTTTGTGTGCATGATTACCATTTTGTTGCTTTGTTGATTTTCCAGCAACTGGTAATACCATGAAAGATTCACTCCTAAAATTCACATGTATTACCCAGTAGTCAAGCTGGAAGCTACAGCTTGGCTCCACGGTTTAATTCAAAACACATTTAAAAACATAAAAGTTGAAAAATACATAAAAACCTCTATCGATTCCAGAGATGAAGCATTCCATCAAGGTGCACTGGGAGAGCAAAAGAGGGGCTCTTCCAGCCAGCCAGCCTCACAGACCTCCATTAAAACATACAAAAGTTTGGAGCCAGAGAAAAATCAAACCTAAACCTGATAAGTTCACCAAGCTTATAATCGCCATGGTAATTAACAGTTCACTCAATCACCCTAAAAGCTGCTCCACCACCGCTTACCCCGACAATTCCACCATAAGAACCTTGGAGCCCAAAAAAACATTCACAAACAGATGATGAACCTTGAATGGAAATAAATAAATTGTATGACATGTCCCCATCCTCAGAGGGTCAATTACTGGCTAACTCAATCAGTCACCACATTCTCTCTGAGAGACCTCAGAGGCCTTGCCAAAGCAGAGCCCAAGCCATGCGTCAGAGTGACTTCAGCTCAGTATCTGGCAGGGAGGGAGGATGCTTCATCCATGGCCTAAGGTCTTTTATTCATCACCAAATCAAAGGACTTTCAAATGTGTGCTTTCTAAAACTTTGAGAACACAAATTGGCAGAGAAGAGGGGAAAAAAATCTGAGCATATTGACATTTTTAACCCCCCCAGCACAATTTTCAGTCATCACTCTCTCCTCTTATATTTTCTCTTTTTCTGCCATAAAAGTACATGTTAAAACAGTTTGGGTGTATGTGAATCTTTTATTTTTCTCCTTGGTGCAGGAAAAGGCTATCCTCCCATCCACAACCTATTAACAACAAATGAATCAAATCAGCTAGGCTTTCTGACCTGTTGTTTTTGAAGGATCAGTGCACTGTGCAGTGAACAAATTGTCCTCAAAACCAAATAGCTAAATCAACTGTCAAGTCTGTTTGTTAGAGCAGTTTTATGTCATGTTGAAAATATTTGACTTGATTCTGCACACACTGACTGAAAAGTGATTATAGACCTTACTTTTTCCAGCTCAAACCCCACAAACCCCGTCTGGTTTACAAAGGTGACTAGCAACAAAACTCAAACTATTCAAGTCCAAATGCGGTACAGCTCAGATTGTCGCTGATGCGAGAATGAAGAAGTTCACAAGGAATTAGCCAAGTAATATTCTAGTGGCTAAAAAGGATGCTACATCAGAAAGAAAGGTGTTTTTGTGTGAATGTGTGCTCACTGAAACATTTCATAAACAATAACTAGGATAGGATCGGACATCCAAAAGAGGAGATAGAAAAGCACTGGCATGGTCATCTGGCCTACACCACACTAGATTCTGCACAAATATAGATCCCTTTCTGATATGAAGTAAAATAGAGTTAAGGTTACATAAAGTCATATAAAGTAACAGATGGTTAGACCTATAGTTTCCCTAAAGCGACAAAGTCACAACAGCTGGCGGGACCCAGGCCAACTGTTGGGCGGTGATGCTAATGTTTCTCATCTACAAACACATCTACAGTCCTACCATGTATCAGGGACCCAGGTCGAGCCTCAGCAATTTTCACTGTCCACTCCTGAGATGCGCTCATGATCTGCAAGTTTGCTCAAGGTTGTTGTCTGCACAACATTTGCAAACAATTACTCCTTTGCTTGGAGTTTGATATGAAAACACTCACAATTTAGGTTAGTCAAAAACCTGATGAAATTAAATATTTTAAAATGTCGAAAAGACTGTTTACCTTGAACATTCAAGTATTCAACTGTTAAGCATTTTAATACAACTTTAGACTCAAAGAATGTGAATGTTCCTCTAATTTCCGAGGTTGCTAGGGAAACAAACAAATTGGCAAAACTAACCCAATTTCTCAGTGTATTTCTGGGCTGATCCCCATACCCCAGCTCTCAGCTGAACCTCATTCAAGCCAACACTCATCCACACGCCACACAAAAAAAATATATACAAAAGAGATCTGGGGTCAGAAAATGTGATGTTTTCCCTGTACTCAAACAGCTTTCTTCTGCTTTCCCACTGTTCCTGAACTCCACTTCTAAGACCTCTGCCTTGTCTAAAGATGGGCGGACATAGGTCTCAGATGCACACTCAAGAGTGCTCATCTGTAGTTCAATACAGCATCCAACCCTGACAATTCTCAATTTCACCACACTAACATAGTGCTCACCAGGCTACAATTAGAAAAACAAAAACAAGAGTTCCTCCTGCCCAAAATTTCCCAAATTGACAATTAAAAGTTAAGGATGTCATTCATGTAGGACAATGGCACACTTATTTCTAAAAAAACAACAATGCTAAATACTACTGTAAATTCAACTGTTCTTATTTGCTTACATTGCGGTAAACAAAGGTCCACCCCCATTACACATTTATTCACCCGTTCTGTATTATTAACTAGAGAGTGGCTGCTGAGGTGAATAAATATCCAAAAAAAGTCAAACATTAACTCAAACAATAAACGAGCAATGTTTTTTTTCTCCCCTTCATCAACATTGTAGCAAGCCTGATTATTTATGGTTTTTGAAGAAAATTATTTCTTCCTACCAGCGACGTCTGCATTTTTTTTGTTTTGTTTTTTGTTTTTGTTTTTTACTGGAAGGTTCTGAGACAGGAAAACAGCCTGTTACTCAGCAGTTGCTGGCTCTACATCTGTTTGACAAGTGCTGCCGCAAAAGTGCTGCTATTCAAAAATATCAACTGCTTTTAATGGCACAGGCCTATGGAACTGAAGCTCTGATTATTGTTTTAGCAAATTTTGCCACTGGTTAAGGGTGTCTGGCTCATTTTTGGAGGGATTGCTAAAGTGCTTTTTTCGCATTTACATCAGCTCACTTCAATCTCCAAATATGAAGCAAAGGGTGTCAAAAAAGGATTCTTGATTGCATTCAATCACATATCACTTTCATATCTAGCATTTCAAATCTAGTGAGCTTTGACCAGCAAATGCATTCAATGATTATTTTTTTTTTTTTTAAGAACCACTTCAACAAATTAAACACGGTAGGCGGTCATTCAATTTGTTGTTCACATGTGGTTGTGTTTGAGTTAAAATATTTCAGTCAGATATCCTACTGCACAAACATGAAAAGTTTGAGAATAAGTAAAACAGATGGTAGAGTTATCAGATAGGCCTGAGTCGAGGGAACACCCAAGGCTTCTTAAGACCTTCAGGCTATCAGATAGCAATCAGTCCACGGCTCAAAATGGTATCAGTTGCCTTCTCGACCCATAAGCTGCACTTAATGAGGCTTTCACTCCAATAAAACATACGGAATGGCCCGATGAGAGGGAGAGATCCTTTCCAAGATAGCTCTCCTAGGCAGGCTTAGATGGTACACTGAGGGCTTTGGGGGAGAAAAACAATACAACTTGGATTAGCAAGTGGCTGTGGCAGCAGAAAGTCTTTGGGTGTTTGAGGAGAGGCTGATTGTGTTAATGACACAATCAGGCACAAAAAGGCAAAGCAGTACAGAGGAGGACCCTGGTTCAGGTCGAGCTGTTTATTGGTGAATCTTTCCACTGGCTCCCGACAGCCAAAAAATACTAGCAGCCTCTAGCCAGTCTCTGTGCTGTCAGTAAAATCACAAGACACATTACATAACTTCATCTCTTCCCATTTTTAGGAAAAACACCTATTTTGTGCATACTTGAAATGACTACTACAGGTTCCATTCCAAAGTCCTGACAATTACAATCCCCTGGGGTAATGAAGAGGAACCTTGCATACCCAACCATTGATGGTTATGTCGGAAGGACTTTTGTTATGTCTAGATGACAATTTACAGAACTATCACTTAGTGATGCTCTGAATTCACAACATTGGCTCCTTCAGGAACACAAACAATTTTACAAACACAAACACACACACACATAAGTTCAGCACTCTCTCCCTCTCACACAAACAGAGGTGTAGTGGGGATATTTTCAGTGGGGGTACATGATTTTAATGATGCAGGCCTAATTGCAAAGTAGGTTACACACACCTCCAAAATCTACATCGACAGTATCACTGCATGATTATGGTCATCCCATAATGTTAAGCTGCATTTGTTTATGACAATACAGGGCTTATTAGAGAGGTCTGCTTGACATGTGCACTTATTGGTACCACTCATAATAATGCCTTTTTAATATAATGTTATAAATGAATGCCTAATATCTAAAAAGTGAGAAATACATAAATGACCTGTTCCAAGAAGTGAGGGGCTCGTGCCCCTGTGTCCAATGCCCAGCCCACTACATCCCTGCACACAAACACACTTCATCCACCATACTACCTGACCAACAAGCCTATTATGAATGTGTCTTAAAAGTACCACTGGTTTTCTGGAGGCAGGAGCAGCAGTAGTGAGTCGTCTGTGTCCATCTCCTGCGCCTATCTCAGCAGCCTCCATTGCTTCATCCACCATGGGCCCGTCTCCTCAATGCACACCTGGAGATAATATAGAGGGTATTCTTTTCAAAAGTGTGTGTGACAGGCACATTATTTATTTAACCACTCATGAGATAAAGTAACAAGGGTAGTAGGGGAACCTAGGACAAAGACAAGGGAATAGTGGTTAAACTTTAATGTCTATCGGATAGGCATCGACTTTAACGGCAACCTGGGGCTAGCACAGTTTATGTGGGAGTCTAAACGAAATAAAGCTCACTTTCTACGAAGTCGTTTTATGCTCTGCAATGCCACACTGTAATGTAAAATTGCAATCAACAGCGGAGCTTTGGATTAGGCTTCTAAATCTTTTGAATGGTGGCTAAAGCTGCAACATATAGTGCACTAACAAAACTTAGCACACAAGAACTACGGTAGCGCATGAGGCCGTCAATGTAGACAATGTAGACAATGTTAATTTGGCCTGTCCTCATTTCACCGTGCGAGTGTGGACAGTTAGACGTCATACAGATTATTGTAATATTAGTTTTACATTCAAATATGAGCGGAGAACATACCATCGTAAAACGCCTGACCACAGGACACTTCCTATTGTTTTGTACAATGTCCAAAGTGAAAGGTTTTCCTAGCTAAGCGCATACTATTCACTTTACAGCTAAACACCAACCAACCGCCTTACGTTATAGCTAAGCTAACGTTCGTTTATTTCATCCACTATTTCTTAGACATCATATATTTGGAATGCTGCAGTAAAAACCTATTCTAAATTTAAACTGATGTGTTATGAAAATAGTTGCATAATCGTTTCTCTAATATCTGATTGACAACAAAAAACATACCTTTTATGTAGGAATCAACTCTATCCACAAGTAAATTGGCAGTATGTCTGTACTTTCGGCGTCATTGGCAACCAGTCTTTTACTCAATAGATGGCGCTAATCGAACCATATATGGCTCAGCATAGGCCCCGAGCAGTGTACAACTGGGATTAACGGTTCAAGGCAAGCTGTGACGGAAATCAAGGTAAACAATAATAACAAGTGATAATTAAGGTGTTGAGAAACACCATGAGAAACTCAAACTATCAGTTGTGCTGACTATGTTATCCTGGATAAATGAACCGTGAAACAGTAGGCCAGTTTTATCTTGTCTTGAGTGGATGCATTCGGGTTTGCCTAGACCACTTTCATAACCTACTCTAAGCTAAATCGAAAGAAAATCGGTGATGCCAGCAGTGATAAAGTACTCAGAAAACTTTTTTGGGACACAGACACATATAAATCTACACAATCCTTCCTTTTTACTGATCCAGTACTCGAGAGTGAGCCGACCAACATGGTGCAAGCTGGTTCTGCATATCAGGTATGTGAGTCTTATTTTAGATCATTACACAGCACCACTTCCAAACAAGGCCTGAATAACTGGTATCATGGATTGCGTTTGTTGGGGTAAGTTTTTGAAAAGTGTCTGGGGTGGAAATCGGATGTTGCCATAAATAAATCTTACACAACATTCCCAAGTCTGCTGGAAGTTGGGTCATAGGGAGAAGGGTGGGGAAAATAGAAGCAACATATCAAAATGTTCTTTATCTATGCATTTACATCTGGGATGTGAGGTCTGGACTGAAAGTCACTGCAGTGTTCTCATCTCACCCCATAGGCCTTCACACACACACACACACAAACTACTCAAACAACCATATCAAGCCAGGCCTTGGCAAAGAATCCCCATGTTCCACTCTCCATCTATCAAACAGGGCCCCAAGCCACAATTATTGTCAGCCAAAACTGCCTCCTGACTCTCTCCCTCCCTCTCATCTTTCGCTCCCCTCGTCCATTGCCTGGCTTGATTTTCCCTCCTCTCCTGCTTCATGTTTTTGTGTAACTCTCATTAAGCTAGTGGTGTGGAAGGGCAAACAAACAGATTGAATGGGGGGGGGGGGCGTTGGTGGCTGGCTGCGGCAGTGAATCCATGCTGGTTGCCTCACTGTGAGAGCTAGCGTGATGCTAATCCCCGCTGGTTTGGTGCCAGTGAGAGCTAGCATGGTGCTAATCCGTGCTGGCTGGATGGCCGGCTGGCTGGCGGTAGCATGGGTTCAGAGGGTGCTAAGCAGCCATGGCTGTGCTCCAGAGCTCTAAACAGGCTATGGTATGTGGCAGACAATGTGGCACAGCACCGGACAGAACTGAGCTACAGCTGGCATGCTCAGAGACTGCAATAACATTGCCAGAGAGTTTTATCTATCGTTAAAAAGAAAAATTACAAAAATGTCTTTGCCTCGGGTGATATAATATTTCACTAAGGCAAGACACATCAATCTGCATGCAGTGGAAAGTATGCATGTCAATATTCTGAACAGCACACATGCATACACACACACACACACACACACACACACACACTCACAGATACACACACACATTTGTCTAACATCACTTCATAATTCATTCCTTATCCATATTAAAATCATTAAATATCACACACACAACAGCACACATTCACAGACGAGTCTACTTTGGCATCTGCACACAAACTCAGTCAGGCGTCTCATACATCATCAACCTTGCCCATGGTAAGAAGGCATGTAATATAATTTATGACCCTGCCTCCCCTGGCTCACTAGCTTGTATCAAATACCGTTCACATCACAGAGATGCAGGCTAGAATAGTAGCCAACCACCCAGGGTTTACACATCCCCAAGCCTCTCTGTATCTCTCTTGCTCTTGCTCTCTCCATCTGTCAGTTTCAGCCTCTCTCTCTTTTTCTTCCTGCTTCCATCTCACCATCGCTGGCCATCCTTTGAAGTTTTGACAGAGATGCCAAAAACATTATGGTGTGGTCAAACAGAAGTTTCATCAGTAAAATTGTGTCTTATTCTCTTTGTAGACTCAGAGGATTAGACTCAGAAGAGAGTACACACACACACACACACACACACACACACACACACACTTCAACAGCCGGCCAAGTTTGGGCAATGTGAAACGGTAATATGAGAAGCCGGTGGAAAACCTTTTTTGTATGTGTGATTGGGTTAACATGCGGTCAAATAAACACACAAAAAAATACTTAACAGTTTAAAGATGAAAACACAGAAGTGGTGGCAAAGACGCTGGATGACACATAGTGATGTTGAACAATAAATTACTAATGGCTCCCTATTCTGACTGACTGATGTCACCCATTGGAAGTGAGGGACACCCTTTCATTTGCGAATACCAGCCATACATCACAGTTTTGCACTGTGGTCTTGTGGTAAAAGCCACATCACATCATCTGTCTGTCTGCTCACCAATTTATGAAGGTGCCCCCCCCCCCAAGCTTCTTAAAGGAGACTTGAAGAATGAATGAACATTGCATTGCATTGCAGGGCATTGATTTTACTTGCATCTGTAATGGCTCAGAAGCAACCTAAAAGTGCTTTTTTTTTTTTTTTTTTTGTAGGATGGGGAAAATCCCCCAACAGATGTTGGGTGTTGTTGCACCATTGCCATCCTGACGCTGATTGGCTGCCTTTGCTGCCACTCACTTTCAATTCTGCTCTGCACTCACACAGCTCAAAGAGAGATCTCCACCCAAGCACTAACGGAATAAGCCTTTAGTTTTTTACTTGACCTAACGGCTATGGCCCATCAGTCACATTAGCAACAGGTTTCTATTCATTTTCAATCAGAGTGGAAATTTGACAGCGATAAGTGACAGGTCGTCAGGTAGGCAGAAGAAGAAAAGTTTATTGTTTGGAAATGTTGAGTGATGTGATAAGGCAGCAGCCAGTCCAAGTGAAGGCATGTGTGATGAGTGTAGGTACTTTGAAACTGAACTGATTATTTTTTCTTTTAAATGCCAGGGCTAGCGCAACAATCATTATTTTTGAGTTACTTATTTTTGTGTATTAATAGAGATGCCCAGTCCCATGCCCTCAAGGTTCGGGAAATGTGAATCCCAGTTATTTTTTTGCCATTGAGAATAAGATTATAACACACACTATCTGAACCAGACTTCAAACTAGCTACAGCAGGACAAAAATAATTGTCTGTGGTCATTTTTTTTTTTTTTTTGGAAAAAAATAGGCACCTATAATAAATAAGCTATTATGAACTTAAAAAAGGCAGTTATTATATAACTGATTTCTGTTAGATTTAACCTTGGTTGTGCCCTGCTATTTCTGTTTCTTTAATACAAGGAATAAACTAACATCTTGAGGTTTCATACTTCACATGCACACCCGTTTTCAAGCATAGCGACCCCAGTTTCCATAAATTCAAATGCCATTATCACCTGTTTTTATGCATAACTCACCTTCATCATGACCCAATTACTTTTACAACGTCACTGATGTTTTTATATTACTACTACCAGATTCAAACTGCTGCAATAAATCAAATTATAAAGGCACAGGATTGTTAGGTGGTACCAGGATGTACTAACAGAAGATCAATTGATTCTCAGTATTAATTTGTTTAAATTGACAACAAAACTTCTAAAATTCATAGACAGACAACAAACTCACTTTCAGACAAATATGAAACATGGCACTTTTCAGAAACACTTTTATTTAATTTAGTGGATTTACCTTATATGAGAAAAATACATTATTATTTAAAAAAACATTTATAATAATGAATAATAAATAATAATGAATATGTTTATATATGAATCTATGTTATTTAGCAGTTTATTTTTGTACGAGTGTTATTATGCAGGGGCATTGACGTGACACCACTGTTGTAGGGTCGTCTTTCTCCTCTGACAGCTGTTGTCACAGCACTTGTTTGCGGCCTGTGCAGCTGCATTTAGAACTGTGAGGCAGAGAGCCTTGGTCTACTTCTGCAGTCCACAAAGTTGCTCGCATCTTAGAGCTTATGTACCCCAGAGATGGTTGGTGAGTAAAGTTCTTAATAAAAAACTTGACACTCTTTTGAGTTATGACTAACATATAGGCCTATGAAAATGTTCCCCATTTCATGCGCTGTTGACTGGCTGTCACACAGTGTCTCTTTTGTTTGATTGACAGATGCACTGCAGTGGTTTTTAATATTTCTCCAGGAGGCTCAGACATTCTGGCTCTCTTAGACAACATGGTAGATGGACTATAGGCTAGTTACCAGGAACATGAAAAGCCAAATTTGCCAAATTGTTGGCTTGAATTGCACATATATGCGAAAAGAGGTTTGCATTTTCATTTGGCTGTTTTTGTTATTAGGCTATACAATTTATTGTTTATTTATTTTCCCTGCTTTATAGCTGCCCCCTAACTGTTCAGATAGTCTACAAAAAGCCCCAAGCAAAAAAAATAAAATTATCAACAGTTTCTGGTTGTCGTAGGTAGTAGGCTGTGTTTGGTTGACTTATCTTTTCTGCTTTGTCACAAAATCATGCTTAATATGATGTACAAACATTGAACAAGAACTCACACCAGTGGTGTAGCTATCGTTAAGCAGACACGACAATTGCTTATGGGCCCATGGCAATCCAGGGCCCATCAATATAGAAGAACCCCGCCCTCCAGGCCCTTCCTCACAATAAATGCTATCACTGATTGAATTAGGTGTCCTGCTTTCCGATACCTCTTCAAAACTTATATGATGCATTGCAATAACTAGACCTTATATGACCTACTCAGAGTCTCACACTCTTAAGTAATTACTGATTACTGATTATTAAGTAATCAGTAAAGCGAACAGCAATATAGTTTGGTGTGTTTTGTTTTACATTGCGACTGGGGATTGTGAGATATGGTAGTGAACGTGTGTATTACATGCAAAGCACTGAACAGCACACTGAACTTGAGTTGATAAGAGATGGAGTTGAAGTACAGACACAAAAGTGGCTTTCAAAAGCGAAAATGAAAAGAAGAATAAGAGAAAGGAACATAAGTGGCCAAGTGCTCAAGAGGGGCAGATCGGGATTGAGTTAGAGCAAGGGAGTGCACCTGAAGTAACCCATGACGGCAGCAACTGCTCTAGAAGTGAGTTCATTATGGTGCGACGTCACCGGTGTGTTGTTCTCCATTTATGGTGCGCTGTCTCCAGGGTTTTTTTTGTTCATATATGGTGTGCTGTCACAATTTTTTTTTTAATTATTATTTGTTGAGGTGCAATTAGCCTGTGTAGTGTGTGTCATCAGGCGTTATATAGGGAGTCTGCCTTGATAATCTTGCATAGGGGCCCGGTGTTGTCTTGTTACTCCACTGACTCACACAATCACTTTGAGGTACTCTGCTGGCTAAAAATATTTTTTTAAGTAAAGACATGTAGGCCTAGCAGTCTTAACTCAACTCAACTCAATAACTCTAGGGCATGTTATGTGGCTAACGGAAGATGAGCAAGCATAGTGTTATTTAAACATTTGGTACATTCTTTTAAGGTTAACTGTACAGTAAATCTTTAAATTCCTTAGGATAATCAGTCATACATATAGACACAACACATGCCTTCCCTTAAGTGGAAGTGACCTCTCTTAAGATCGCTGTTGTCTTTTCCTAATTCCTTATGAATTCATCTTTATATCTTTCCTTGATCCCATTTCCAGCAAGGTTAAGGTAAAGAGGAAAGTGAAAGAAGAGAGACTCTCCATAAAGGGCCCGGGTTGTGCTTGAAGGCTAGACACCTCTGGTGGTAGCTGTCTCCACCTCAGACACCACCAAACATGGGTTAACATCCATCTTCCTGGCTTCCTTAGCAGTTTGAGTAAGCCACCTCTTTTCTCTCCTGAAGGACGATCATCTCGATGTTCTTCAAAATGGCTTCCTCCTTTTGCTCATTTAAGCGCTTAGCCTAAATGGAAGTTGCTTCTGTTTACTTCCATTATCCTTCCTTGATGTCTTCCCTCTCATTTCTGCCCTCTTGCCATCCAACTTCTCATCGGGCTCTGGTGATCAGCAGCAGGAAAAAAGCGACAGCATAATTTTGTTTGATATATATAATTGTTTGATTTTCAGTGTAAGTTTGGTAGAGATCATTTCAATGAGTGCTTTTAAGTTTGGTAGAGATCATTTCAATCAGTGCTTTTAGCTCCAGCCCAGCATAGATCATTGAATCAGATTAGATCGATTAGATTAGCATTTCGTCCATTAGCATCATGCTCAAAAGTGACTAAGAATTTGGGTATTTTTCTTATTTAAAACTTGACTCCTCTGTATTTACAAAGTGTATTAAGACCGGCGGGAAAGGAAACATGGTGATTTTCTAGGTCGATGTGGCAACTTTACTCTGATTTTGGAAAATTGCTACCACGTTTAAAAATAGTTCCTCCATGTCTCCAAGCCAAGTGGTACAAACCACTGATCTCATGGTAGGTTGCAAAGTTCTTTGATTATTACGCCGAAATGAGTGTATAGTTCCCTGTCGCCATGTTTCATTTTCTGTTGGTCTCAGTACAGGTACAGGTTAGTTGCGAAAATATTTTATGACTTTACAACTTTTGGGGAGTTGGATGCTAAAATTTGGGAGTGTTACTATTGGTAAGTGTGTGGAACCTTCTGGAATTTTCAGTGAAATCTGAGATGGTCGATTGGGAGCCATTCAGACAATTGACATGGAATGACCCATATAGTATTTTTGTATTGTACGTCACTTTAGACAAGAGCATCTGCCAAATAAACATAAACTAGTCAGACTAACCTAGTTTCTCTAGATATCAAATACAATGCTATACAAATTCTGTGACATGCAGTGTGTCAATAAACGAGCAGATACACTGATTGTACAGCCTATTCTTATTGTATGATTTCAGCAGCATAGTAGTTGTGCACTGCACCCTGCAGAAACAAATTAGATCTTACAACAGTATGTTGTACAATATGTCTTGTGTTGTTTATTTATTCCACAGACAGACAGTATCTCGGATGAATAGCCTACGGCTGTCGGCACACATGTCATATGTTAGAACAATTTCCCTTGGGATCAAACCCATTACCTTACTATCGTTAGTAACACTGACACAGACCTGTCAGCTGAGTGTGTCATTTAGCCTAGAGGGTTAGGCTGTCCATTACTGGCTCAACTCTGTCCTCTACGTCCCCTGGTGAAATCTTGGAGGTGTAGTGAATGCAGTCCAGTCAGGGGTGCATTGTTTCCCAACTAATCAATCAACTTATCACTGTTAACATTGTTTGTGGTAATGATTAGTTTAATGAGGTTGGATACAGTTCTGATTTGTGTTTCAGCTGGAACCTGATATTAAGGCTGAGTATAGGCCTAGACCAGGGGTTCTCAAACTTTATTGGGCCGGGACCCCTCATGGAGCAGAAATATTTTCGAAGACCCCTCATAATCGGAAAACACAAGTTTGACCGTACGGGCGTACATCCATTTGTTCACTTAAATGCTAGATGCTGTTTAGTAGCAAAGTTTTTCACGGACCCCCTGGCTATGCGCTGCAGACCCCTGGGGATCCTCAGAACCCAGTTTTAGAACCAGTGACCTAAACAATCCTTGACTTTATCTTGCAAGCAATCATAGTTCTTTGTGTTGACCATCACTATCTAAGATGCGTAACATTTCTCTGTATGTCTGTCTCATTCTTTGTCTTTCATTTCATTTCTCTGTATGTCTGTCTCATTTCTCTGTATGTCTGTCTCATTCTTTGCCAAGTGCTCAAAATTCATGTCTGGAGCTCCCTTTGATCTCTGCCTGACTGTCCATGGATCTCCTCAGGTTGCAAGAATCACAGAAGGCAGCAGTACCTTAACTTTTTAATAAATGATATTGTTTGTCCTCCATCCATTTCTCTCTCTCTTTCTCTCTCTCTCTCTTTCTGTCTTCGAATAATAGATCAACCGCAGGTGTGTTCAGCAGGTGATGGTCTCTCTCTCTGTGACTCTCTGAGCTGTCTAGACCTAAGGAGAAATTTGGGTAGGGACTGTATCAGGATGTATGCTGTGACATACATTGTTGTGCAAGTTCATGCATTTATATAGTTTAAATAAATATAGGCACTTCATTCAAAATGATTGAAAACTATGACGTACACCAGTGCCCAATACATGCAGAAGGCTGAATACTGGGTGACGATGTTTGTGTTCTGAAACTTAACATTCCATTTCAGATGGTGATGGAATCACCTCACTCTACACCACTCATGTAATTGAACTCATACAGTGGGATCAGCTCATTTAACTGAACCAGTCCATTGCACCACTGTTCAACCATCAGTAAAAATCAGAAGATTGTTAAAAAGCTGTTTACAGCGCAAACTTTAATATTTAGATATAACTTCAAGGTTTCTTTCTGTATTTCCACTGTCTGCTCTTTCCCTGTCAGGAAAGGAAAATCTTTAAAGAAGGTAGCATGTTCAAGGTACAATTATATGCAAGGTACAATTATATGCCCTATAAGTGCTATATAAAATAAACTGATGAAATTAAACTTTATGATACGTGTGTCTGATAGTCTGTAAAGGTTTTGTGACATTTTGACAGACATTATGGGTTTAGGCAGTTTTAAAAAGTGATTTCACAATGCCACCAATTTATTTAGAAAATATAAGTGTAAGAGTAAACAAAAAGGCCAACAGCCATTAATAGCAAATAAACTGCAAATAAGACAACTTACAGTTAATATTGTTTACTTTTATAGATTCACCTTTCT
The DNA here is from genome assembly GCA_015244755.2 of Tenualosa ilisha. Classification (NCBI taxonomy): domain Eukaryota; kingdom Metazoa; phylum Chordata; class Actinopteri; order Clupeiformes; family Clupeidae; genus Tenualosa; species Tenualosa ilisha. Next base: position 1,701,121 of record PYXC01002553.1, on the reverse strand, counting down.
CTGATATGCCAATAGCCATAAGCAAGAAAGGAAAGAAGAAAAACAGGAACAGGCGCTGTGGATGGTGATAACATCACAGTTGAACAAAAAAAGAATAAAAAGGCTTAAGGCTTCAGTTTTATATCAGATGATGAATGTCCCAATTCCCTTACCCACAGACTAGAATACGCGGAAGTCTGTAAATGTGCCTTTTGTTCCGGCATCATCACTTGATGTCACCTGACGCTGGTAACACAGCTAACCCCAGAGATCATATCAGAGAATAGTCTCTCATTCCCACCGACACAGAGACACCACACAGAGATGCACACACATGAACACACACACATACACACGCACAGACTCACTCACACAGGCATATGCACACACCCATAGGTACATACACAGACACATATGAATATCTACGTACACAGATTCTCTCTCTCTCTGTCTCTTTCACACACACACACACACAAACAAACTCATTCCTCCCTAACCCACCATGTCCCAACAAGAAAACACAGTTGTTTGCTGCAATCAACTTCAGTGGATGGCAAATTAGAGTCTCTCTCTCTCTGTCTCTGTCTCTGTCTCTCTCTCTCTCTCTCTCTCTATTTCACTCTATTTCTCTTCGCCTTTCTTTTCCTCTTCTCTCTGTATCGGCCCTCCCTCTCTCTCTTTAGAAATCCCTGTGAGGCCTCCTGTTTCATCTTTATTTTATGAAAGAGACTAAGCATGTAAAGTGGTCCGACATGACTGCGTGAGGCCAACAGAAGAAGCTGATGCAGTGTAATTGCTGTTGAGCCCCCTAGAAATGCATGTGCAGGGCAAAGGATCTAAAGAAGGAGGTGGAACAACTCTATTTGGACAGTTCAGGACACACACACACACACCAGTCAGCGGTGCTGACACACACACTTTCCCATTCTCCAGATGATGAAAAAAACCTTCAAAAGGATTAATGTCAGGACGTATTTGACTGAGGTGAAGGCAAGAAGACAGAGATGATGGATTTTACTTCAGCTGTGCAGAGAGGAAGGTTTACTGAATGAAGCAAAACACAATTAGACATTTATAAAAAATTACAAGGCATTTGTGTCCCATGTGTCTTTGTGTGTGTGTGTGTGTGTGTGTGTGTGTGTGTGTGTGTTCATATGCCCGCAAAGTTTTAAAAAAAGGAGGAAATAGAAAAACAAGCAGGAGAAAGAAGAGACTTTGAAAGGAGTCGTGAGGAGTCTTTGTGTTGCTATTGGCAATCAATAAGCCCGTGTGTCTGGCTGAGTCACCATAGGACATAACTATTACCTCCACCTGAAACAGCATCCATACACACAGGGGACAGGGGTGTTTGTGAAGTTTTTTTTTTCCTTTCCTTTATGCAGGATAGTGTAGAGTAGCACGCAGTGGGTGGGAGGGTTAAGGGGGGATAGGAAGACCTGGCTGCAATACCCTTTGTCCACCTGCAGGGGGCGAGGGTAATGCAAGACTACTGGCTACTGACAAGCCCTCACCCAGTGCCATCCCAAACCGCTCTCCATAAATAATATTTATTATCCATGTCCGAGCACCATCTATATGATTTATCACACACTATTCATCACTTTGAGGAACACACAAGAACCTCTCCCAAATTTTTTTTTTTTTTTTTTTTTTTTTTTTTTGCTGGTTTGATTTCTGTTCCACTCTCTCAGTGTTATTTTACATATCCTTGGGCTTCTTAATCAAGCATGCAATTTGCAGGGGAGGAAATGACATTAATGATTATGATTAAGTTTGCTGTGATGAGTAGGAGGATGGTGATGGTGAGGATGAATAAAATGATGATGAAGGGTCTGGGGATGAAGAGGATGGGGATCATGATAGTGATGATGATGCATGTGCATCAGAACGCCAACTTAATGCCTTTGATCTTTCTGTGTGTCCGATGATGCGCTCCGGCAGCCTCTTCAGCTCACTGCTCAGCTCACTGCTGCTCCGATTGCTTGCGCGTCGGATCTCATTCAGCTTAGCTGCTGAACTTTGAGCAAACCAAACCAAGCCAGTCCAGCCCTGGCCCAGCCAACCCTGAGTAGAGCAGAGCAGCGCTGCTCTGTCCTTGACTCATGATGTGCAGTGTGGGGGTGGGCCGCAGCAGCACCACCAGCGGAAGCTTCCAGAAGGGGGTGAGAAAGTGGAGGCTGAAAAAGCCAGACAGCATGATGGGATGCCAGGGAGGTGTGTGAGCACGCATTCAACTGTTCTAGGTGTGTATGTGTGTGTGTGTGTGTGAACATCTATGTCTTTTATGTCTTTGTCTGTGTGTGTTTGTCTCTGTGTGTGTGTGAACATCTAAGTGCCAGTGTATGTGTGTGTTCACCTTTGTGACCATATGCATCCAGAGACGTGCCAAATCTACCTCTCTGTGTGCAGAGTGTGAGCTCGGAACACTGCCAAGCTCTCTCCTCCAACACATGTGAAGAGAGCTCAGGGGTTGAGTGCCTTACATGTTGATCATGGCCAACATGCACCACCACTCACTGCCATCACCATCACCGCCACTGCAAATGCCGTTGCACACCACGCACCTCTGACCCCCAAATGCAGTGCAAACAACAGAAGACAAAAAACACAGGGTAGGCCCTGCGTGGGAAGTGAAGTGAGTGCTTTCACACACCACTCCAGCACCTTGCCGCTGTACAGAAATAACACGCCGTTCTGTTCTGTTCTGTTCTCCTCTTCCTCTTCCCTTTTTTTTCTCTCCGTTCTGCGTTCCGCTCCCCTCGTTCTCACTCGCCCACGTGCCGCTTTGAACATGTAACACGCAATTGGATGGTCTGCCGGGGCTCTGTTCGCGGTAGCGTTTACAATCGCAACATGGCGTTAGGGGTCGTCAGAGTTCAGGAAAACCACTGATTGCTTAACGAAGCAAACAAGTACCACGTGGGCCTCTCTTCAGGCAGCAAGTTACAGTGTTCCAGCAACGCTGGAGAGATGTGAGAGAAAAGTGGGAGAGATGACAATGAGGCACTGGCAAACCTCCTTTGGTTTACATTCACATTCAATCACAATAGAGAAAGGATGTTAAAGGTCAAAGCTATTGAAGCCCATGAAAGCTACTGGAGTAACCTTACTTTTGCAAAAAACGTATGTATAATATTTCTGCTGTCAAGGTCGCAGGATTAATTTTAAATTTGGCACATCCAAAGTACATATGCATCCATGCTACAATAAATAGTATGTCTTCACATCTGATAATCCTTTACACATACTTATGTAAAGGATATCAAATGTGTCAAAGACACTACAAACACGGACACTGGGGGCGATAGTGGGGCAGGTGGTAGAGGTGGCCGCTCAGCAATCAGATTGGTTGCAGGTTCGAGCCCCCCTGGCAGGTTGGCACCTTGCATGGCAGCCTCCGCCACCGGTGTGTGTGTGTGAATGCATGAATGGGTGAATGTGAGGCATACACTGTAAAATGCTTTGATTGCTCGTAGGAGTAGAGAAGCGCTATATAAATGCAGTTTACAAAACATCCAACTCCACATGCACTAGAACATTCTGGAGACACTAATGAGTTTGAATTAACCCCTTCTTAATGTATTTAGCAGATCATTATAAATGGAGGCAGGAATACAACTATGATGGTTCCCCTGGGCGGCTAAACAGCATCAACCCCATTTCGCGTTTATGTCAACATGCAATTTGCAAGTAATTTGTGTGGTTGTATATGTGTGTGTATTCATGAATGAGTGTGTGTGTGTGTGTTTATGTTTGTAAGTGTGTGTGTGTCTGTCAGTATGTGTCTGTATGTTGTGTGTAGTGTGTGTGTGTGTGTGTGTGTGTGTGTGCGCGTTCACTGAAATGTGTTTAAACGCACATGTTTATGTGTGTGTGTGTGTTTTCTTCGAAGACACTGGAGGTTGAAGGCTAAGGATGGAGGAGGTTGGAGGAGATGAGGTGATTGATGCTGAAGGATAAGTTGTTAATGGGTGGGGGTAATTAAGGCGGGAAACGCACAGGACGGCAGGCATGCTGCCACTAACACTAATGCTGAGGCCCCTTTAAGTGAAACGCCAGCCCACGGGAGAGGCATTAAGAGGATTTTAATTAGCCGCGCTCGTCTGATGAGACTAATGAACAAGGGGGTAGGGAGGGGCTGTGGTTCTTGGTTGAGGCATGGGAAATGTTCTTTCTCTCTCTCCCTCTCGCTCACTCTATCTATCTGTCTTCCCATTGATACATGTAGGCCTACGTGTGTGTGTGTGTGCGTGTGCAGTCACATGTAACGTCACACACCTAACTGACATCTCATTGTGAAAGTGTATGCTCCATGCTAGAGAGAAGAAATTGAGTCTTCATGCAAGACTGACGAGGAGCCAACTCACAACTATTAAAAGAGACAACATCAGTGAGTAACAGCACACCTAATTTCACCTTTTCACCTGTATGTGTGTGAGAGAGAGTGTGAGTGAGTGTGTGAAACTGAAACCATGGATGTTTCCATCAGTGTAAATTGGCCTGTCTAGTTAATCCTCTATCCCACGGATGAAAAAACGAGGACTCAGAGTAAGCCCATTAGAAATCCTCCCTGCCAATAGAGTCGATACGACCCTATTCTTCTCCACTTCTTATCAATGCATCCATTAGACACCAAAACACCTGCCGAGTACAGAATCCTCTACCCAGGGGCCCCCTCTCCCTCCATACCCCCACCACCATGTGTGTGCATTTTGCATCCCTGACACAGCTGTGTCAGCTACAGTCAGCTGGGCCGCAGCTTGAGGGTCTATGCAATGCCCCATAAATCAGGTTAAAGCACGGGCGATGGGGCCTGAACACTGAAATTGTGTGTATTGATCAGCATATGCCAGGCTCTGATTCGCCCGTTGATTTGTTGCTGAAATTCTACTGCTTGTGGGCTTTTCAGGTGGTGGTTCCAGCTTCTTTGCTTTCCTCTGAAAGTGTCCAAGGCAGTCATTTTACTAGCCATGTCAGAACTTGTGCTATACTATGCAAACAATTCCCTTATCCTTTTACACAACTTCCATACCTTTGACTGGAAATATCCGATCATCGTGGAATTCTACTTCCCCGCCCATCACTAAGGTAAACAATGTTGCAAGCGAACAATAAGAGTTGTTGTTGCGTTCCTGCTTGTTCTTACTATGCCCAAAAGCAGTCAAATCTATCCTTACAGGGTTAAACAGCATTTCTCACATATCGCTGTGCCTTCCCTGGCTATGTTCTTGTGTTTGTAGCTTTTTCCTCAATGAATCTTTCAACATTAGCAAATGGAATATTTGGCAAATCTGCTGAATCAGCCAATCACAATCAAGGAGCCAAACAAGCAGTTTTAGAACTTTCTGTCAACAGTGTTATTCATTCCTATTGGTAATCGCCTCATTTGTGTAACTCAAAGAAAAAATGTCAGTCAAAGTCAAAGAAAAAGTGCAGAGCATTTCAACCCAACCCATTTTTCAGCCCAGTTGTTCGAGGTCACCGAGTGCTGTCAGTAGGAAAAATGATTGGTGATGTATGAGTAGCAAACATGTTTTTGATGGCTGCTTAGTTAACAGAATAGACTGCCTGTCTGTTGTGTGACATTTGGCCAAATAAGGTTTACTGGCTTGACGAGCAGCAACTTGACCAAGTTAACTGCAACTCTTGCAACAAGGTCAGTGAGGTGTGTGGGATTTGTTCCAACAAATCATGATGCTGAAGTTCAAAAAGACATTCTTCCAATATTTCTAGGCTGCTACTGAAGATTGCCGTAGCTGTACTGTACACTGGACTGTGTAGGATTTGAAACCCATGTCTAAATTTGTTCTCCACCACCTCTGTGACTAAGTCGATACATAATGCTTGCAAGGGTGAACGAGAGCACTTGGCCATGTGGATAAAGATCAGAAATAAGTGGAAAATAAAGAGGAGGATAAAATCACACAACATAGAGCAAAGAAAACTCAACCCAGGCCTGAAATAGGATTTGTTTCCCTCTCTCTAACAGGGTTACATTGGCACTCGACGGGGGCAATGGCTCATTCCAAACAGCCCTTTCTGCCATCCCTCTCCCCCACACTCGTGGCTCCAGTCGAGCCTCTCGGACTTATTTTCGTGACACCATTAAAGCGCATTAAAAGAAGGGCCCATTGTAGGGCCAGTGCGCCACTGCCAGCCAGAGGATTCACATGATCCCTGCCGACTGGGTGGGGCATTGTGAAACATCAGGGCCGTGGAGAAAAAGGGGGTGAGAAAAAGAAAACAAAAAAAAAAGAGTGAAAGATTAATTGATCTAGTTCTTCCATGTGATGGTGGTAGCAAAGCACTCTGGAAACAAGGTCATCCTATCCCGTACTGCCAACCTCACACCCCCATTTAAAAAAGCAGAAACATAGTATACTGAGATGTACGTAGAAAGATTTCTTTCACAACCCATAAAATAATATTGACATGTAGGCTATTAGTAGTCAGTGCTGCAGGGTTCAGTGATGGCCATTTAGTGTCGACAAGTCCATTGTTGTGGGGTAGTCTGCTACCATGTCAGGCTTCGCAGGAACAAACAAAACACAGTGAGACAGACAGAGAGACAGAGAGAGGGAGGGAAATGGTTGCATTGGATTTATGGATTTATTATGAAAAGTCTGTTGATATGTATGGATGCATGTTTATTGCAGATTTATTGAGTTATGTAATATGTGCTTTGGTAACATGAGTGACCTATTGTGGCAATAAAGCACTTTAAATATGAATTTGAGAGAGAGCATGTTAGCATACTTGATGTCAGTAACAGAAACAGTGTTATCAGAGTTCTAAATAGAAACCATCTGTTCAGTGAATCTCCAGAGAAAATCCTTCAGAGTTTGAAAATGTAATTACAATTTATTTGATAGAAATTATTTTACGGTTATTTAAAACATAAATGTACAGCTGAGTGAAAAAGACAAGTGAAATGCAGCCGTATTGTGAGTGATATGACAGATCTCAGTCCTTGAGATCCTATCCTTGGGTGTAAAACATACTTAAGGGGGATCATTTGCAGACATAAAATTTTTATAGGACCAAGGCCACAAGGCCAAGGAATTATTATGCGTATCCTTCAAATGACATATTCCCCACTCTAAGTCTTTAACGAAGCAAGGCACACACACATACACACACTGTAAAAAATAAAAAGTTAGGCTAACTAAAAAATATAACACAACCAGCTGTGAAGCATTTTTAAGTTTACTCAACTTTAGGCCACTGTAGTTGTGCTGATCCTACTACTACTACTACAGTGGCCTAAAGTTGAGTAAACTTAAAAATGCTTCGCAGCTGGTTGTGTTATATTTTTTAGTTAGCCTAACTTTTTATTTTTTACAGTGCATACACACTCACAATTATAAAGTAACCTAAATATACCTAACAAGTACCTAAATGAGTAACTAACCCTTAGGCCTGGTCCAAGTTAAAATGTTTATTGACATTCCTCTCATTAGGGCAGAAATGAAAGCAGCAACATGAAAAAACAGCAGTAAATCCAGACAGCAGTAAACACACACACTGATCTCTCTCTTAAAAAAAAAAAGTTTTGTGGTTGGCATGACTTACAGACCTTCCTGTGGTTACTGGCTCAGTAAATGGCCACCCGAAATGTTATTGCTTTCTCCCAATTCAAATAAAAAACTAAAAATGTCATCCCGATGTGCCATCTGGGGGCAGATGCTAAAACTGAGATCCCAGACACGAAGGACATCAGGATTGACATCCGAGTAATATCCAATCAGTAAGCCAGTCTACCACATACATACATACACACATACACACACAAACAATCAGCAAAGCCAGTCTACCACACATACACACACACACACTCACACAAAAAAACACTCACACATTGCTTGGAAGAGAAAACATTTGATAACAAGTGCCCTCCATAATAATGCTTATGGAGACTAGGACCCACCCTGTCATATCTTGTAGCCATTATGGTTGTTTACTGCTTTTGTGGTAGGCCCGCGGCATAACTACCAAAATGGAAGGCACACCAATCCAAGGGACATCACGGATATCCTGCCAAACTTACAGTTGTTAACTTGTGTTAACAGCTTTTTGACAGCTTTTTATAACTGCCTGATTTGCTTTTGGAATGTGCAGATTCAAATAGAATTTTCACATAGCCTCTTTTTCAGTTTCCAGGGTGACTTTGGGGGCCATGGTTCTGGGTCTAAAGTCCAATAATATTTTTACTCTTTAACCCATCCATCCACCAATACTTTCCCTCACCACCCTGCAGCAGTTTCTGCTTTAGATAAATCTATGGTTGAAAATTGAACATCTAGGAAAAGGTCACTCTCTATCATGAAAAAGCATTAGTGACTAAGCCTCCAAGCAACAAAAAACTTTCGAAAAAAAAAAGGTCTCACTATAGCTGTCGTGCCTCTTCTGCCTTTGCTTTACAATGTGTTGGTTTTATTTCAATTGGTTATTTTTTTTTTCAATACACTACACACAATTGGCAGAACTCCCCAGTCCTTTGCGAAATGCTCGCACCAAATTGCAAACATATTTATATAAAAACACAAGCACAATTTGTATCAGAAACGCACTACTGTACTCAATATAACACATATTCTTATGTACCCATGTAGGTTGTGTTTGATTTTTTTCAAAAATATTGTGAGTGCAAGTAGCGGATTATTTACAGCACAGAAATGTGTTGACAAAATACACCATACATATCTTTACAGTCAGTATTTTTTCCTTGCTGTATATTTGATGCTAGGTGTGTGCTCCCAGAGTGTAGGGTTTTCACTAACTGGGAAATCTTTTTTTATTATTTTTTTTATAAATTTTTATCCAGCATTACTTCAATTTCTAATTGCTATTTGAAAATGAGACAGAGTCTTTATGAATTTTGAGGAAATAGGTTAAAAGAAAAAGGGAGACAAGAAGAGGAAAGACAAAAATGACTCTTTTGTCAATTCAAATGGTACTGTAGTGGCTCTGCGAGCAGGAAATAATACGGGATGTATGAGGGACCGGAGGTAGTGTAGCGGTTAAGGAACCTGGCTAACGTGCAAGTAGCCTGAAAAGGTTCGAATCCCACCTGCCACCGTTGTGCCCTTGAGCAAGGCACTTAACCCTAAGTTGCTCTAGGGGAGACCCAGAACAATTGATAGTTGACAAAAAATGTAAGTCGCTTTGGATAAAAGCGTCTGCTAAATGAAATGTAAATGTACCTGAGCTAAATGCATAAATGTAAATATGAATGTAAAGTAATAGGGCAGTCCACTAGCTATGGCTGTTGTCTATTAGCCTTGTGAGAGGTGTATAATTCTCAAAGGACCTTTTTTTATGTTTTTTTTTTTTTTTAATGTAATCATCTTTACTGGCCACACACATGCACATAGCTGCTTCAAAGTACATGACATCTTAATTAGATCACCTTTAAATCACTTTTTAAAATCTACTGTCTGCCGTCGAATTATGTTGGAAAACCATGTCTGGAATGTGGTGTGTGTGTGTGTGTGTGTGTGTGTGTGTGAGTGATTAGAATCATCTTGAGCTCACATGACGGCATGGCTTTGCCTCCCTTCCCTTATGCACAGGGGATGTTTTCAAACACCTCTGTGGGCCAGGGGGCAACAAATCCCTTTAGTCATCCTGACGGGAGCCAAAGGTCAGTGGTTTAGGAGTTCACTATTCAGGATCCGACAGCGTCTTAAATCATCATAGGCCAGCAGTTTGTGAGATATGTGGCAGCAGGAATGTAGATGAGAAGAGGGGGAGAGAGGTGGGGAATGGGCTCTCAGGCGATAGACGACACTATCGCTACATTTGGAACCAGAAATAAACATGCCAAAATTCAGACACAGACACCCTTGTGCACACACTGACAGACATACATACCAACACACACACACACACTCCAAAATGACAGGAACTAAAGCAGAAGCAGAATATGGTGACTGTCCAAACTGTCTTCACCTTTTCTCTGTGTGTGTGTGTGTGTGTGCGTGTGTGTGTGTGTGTATGTATGCATGCCTGTGTTTATGAAAACATTGGTGAAAGAAAGAGACCGATTCTAGATTAGTTTTGCAAGCAGGACCCAATTAGTTGTCTGTGGGTCTCTGCAGCCAACTTTAGACTGTGCACAGATGAATGTGTTAAAGTTAAAACAACTTCAGCTGAATGAAAAAGGAATCTTTATCCCACTCATGCATGGAGAAGAAAGCAGGCTTTGTACCAGATGGCCTAGACTGCATCCGCAAAATGAGGACACACACACACACACGCACACACTTTTACACACATACCCAAACATGCACTAAAATCAACTCAGCGACACACATAGGCTACCTACACATGGGCACACACACACACACACACACAAACACACACTGCATGGAAAAAGAATAGGCCTCTATTCGGGGCGCTGAATACACTAGTTATCATTACCATTGTAAATGTAGCCACATGTACCTGATAAGGGTGAGGACAGCAAGGTCGGTGCGCCAGCACACAGAGAGACACACGCTGGCTTGTTACGTCCTATGGCTTGCCCAGTCAGTAGCCCTGATCTTTTGTCAAACGTGCTCAACAAGCCACCGCAGTGTTCTGTCTCAAAACTACCAAGCTAACTTGCAGAAAGCCATCAAACCTTCCTGGTCAAAGCAAAGGTAGTTGGTGTTGAAGATAGCTATAGGTTGCTAGCTTATTTGATCAGTCTACACACTTGGCTGTTCTTACATGTCTTCTCCTGGATCACAAACTTACAAAGTAAATTAGCCTGGATAGCAGAGATGCTATTAAGCAGAAGTGCTGGTGTTTTTATGTCTTTTACTCTGGCATGTACACACCAACAAACGGTACAGAAAAAAAATCAAAAAGCATCTTCAAAAATAGTGAAACAGTAAAGTTTGCATTTCCGTTGCATCAAAAGGACTCGGATATGACTTTGCCACTTCAATGATATGAGAGCACAAGTGGAGATAATGCCTTGATATGAGTGTACCAAGTGGACTGGAGAAGCAATGATAACACAGATTATCTCCATATCTGTATCTGTTTGTTTGGCATATGGCCATCTCTTTTCATATCTTTTCGCTCTAATGGTTTCCATCTTCTGTCGAAACAAAGCTGACTGTCCATGAGTACTTTCTAATCTGTTGAATCATTGAATCAGTTGGAAATAACAGGAGTACTGTCAGTGGGCATGGGATTAATCTTAAAGTATAATATGGGAAAATACACTGGATATCCAAAATATACAGTAAATCAAATCTATGGAAAAAAAACAGCATAGCAGTGTTTAATCTAGACTGAGCATGCTTTGGGCTTAAGGATTTTTGTTATAGCCAAGGTGCTGCAACTAACAACATTGTAATCATGCCTCTCTTATATCCAACAGTTAGGAATTGGGCATCCTGCCCTTTAGTAGGCCTATATATATATATATCTGTTAAAGAATGAATGGGCCTCATGTTCTCTGTAGATTCAGGTGGCACCAGTTCAACACTAGTTGCATGAATGACAATGCTCTTTCTTGGCTCTGTACGATCTCTGTAATCTGTTCTCACCTAGTAAGACATTGGAACTGGAAAAGTTTGTATGTAGATTAGTGGTGTGCTGTCTCTTCATCCAATTTTAATAACGTTTAATAATGTTGCATGTCGCATTCTAAATGTTGGGACAAAAGGCTTATTTTCGTCCAGTGTTAAATAGGGCTACAGGCAAGTCCTTTTGATGATGACATGCTTCTGTTTTGTCTGTCCTCCTTAACATGTCTATCTCAAAGCACATGTAGTATTTTTGATAGGAAAATAATGCATAAGCCAGGCTTTACATCAAAGTCATACACCCCCATATACATGGATGATGTGTTACCATTGAAGAGCTGTTTCACGCTTCATGATCTGACACACCAGTTTGCATACTAGATTATCTATAATGGTCTGAACCAAGATGGCAAGCCCTAGGGTGATAAGGCAATATCTTACTTTAATGCTCCATCTTAAGAATGCAATGAAAGAAAACTCATTTGAATATTTTACAGTGATGCATAACTTCAAACTGTTCCATACTTTTAGGCTTGTTTAGCTCAGAATGAATGTGATTGTGTGAAAAAGAACTGTAGGCCTACTGATCTTGTGCACCCTCTTGATGATTGCCCTAGATTGCTAACATAGACCAATGGGCAAAAAAAATCGTCCCAGTATTTCCTCGATTCGTCCTGGTGAAGACACAGCCACATATGAAGTGATCTTGCGTGCTGATATACACTATACTTTAAGATTAATCCCGTGCCTTCTGACAGTACTCCTGTTGTTCCCCTGAGAAGGGAAGACGTTGGTGGTCTGTCACACGTTGCATATATGGCTAACACTCAGGGCCCACAGCCCTATAAAAAATTGTGAGAGCACAATCAGCAGACCCAGAGCCATGTGACTCGCCTTCAAACCAGACCTGCGCTAGTTACCATGGCGGCTCTGCCTCAAACACCCTCTCTCTCTATCGTTTTTTTCTATCTCACACACATACACATACTCGCTCTACCCTCTCACCCATACACAATCTCTTCAACAGAGACACACACACACACACACACATTTGCTCTCACATAAACACACACATTTCACACACCAAGACAAGGCACAAAAACAAGTCTGAAAAACAAAATCATCAAAACACATTCCTACTTGTAATAAATATGGGGTGGGGCAGAGAGGAGATGAAAGGAGTCAGAAAGCAAAGAGCTATTTTAATTCTGCTTCAGAATAACACTGGGCTTATTAACACTTGCTCTTTGTGAGGTGAATTATCAATGCTACTGAGCATGTGCAGACGCTGTGCATGGGAAATCATGTGTGTAGGGGTGATGATTCACAAAACAGCCCATCTGTTACACTGATAACGGCAAAGTGGCCAAACATAATGTGAGGGGCCGTATTAAAATGCTTTATTGTACAAGGAGACAGAGTGAATTTGCATGAATATGTTTTGTTAGCGCCTGTACCTTACCTGTTTGTGGAGTAAAATTCCAATGAGATTCTTTTTTTTACAAAATCGACTATAGAAGAAATCTTTCCAAACTCAAAAGTTCTGAACAACCTACCCTCAAAATTTCCATCCAGCAGTTAGAGATGTAATGGGAAAGCAGTTTCTTTCTTCACCCATCACTGGTGTCACCAACTATTAGCACAATAAAATGACTCAGTCTTTTTGGAGCATATCAAAAAGAAACTTCCTGCTTTCTATCCTTTTATGTCCATCCTAAGTATATGTGTAGAACAAGCGGCTAAACCATCTTGATGATTTATCAATGACTATGGGATATAGGTGGCAACATTAAACAGATCTCTACAAATGGGACCCCAACGGAGCCATTCGGACCTCAAACCCAGTTCCCCTACTACTTATCCGCACTTCATCTCATAAAATGAACCGAAATGCAGCATCTGTGAATTAATTCCATAAATCCACCATCTCCCATTGAAGATAGAGGAAGAAAGAAGTTCAGCCCCGAGGAAGCTGATGAAATTTAAAGGGGTGATTTCCTTGACAGAGCCTCTTTGGCCCACACCCAGATTGAAGGTGGCAGAAACTTAATCTGGATGAGCACCCAACATTCTCTCTTCTGATTTAGAGGGCAAATTTCTTTGGAGAAACTCTGTAGTCCTGGGGCAGATCAGATATGGGGGGGAATGGCTTGGTCTAGAGAGTAACAAGGAATACTGTGCTGCTCCTAAACCACTGCGATTAAATGCTGATTTATGGTCAATCTTTTTAGTTTTTAAGAGCGTGATAAAAAATAGAAATGAAAAAAAAAAAAAACTACACAAATGCATTTCTGACTGGAGTATATATGCCAAGTAGGAGTGGGAGGAGTTCATCAATAAGAGGAGGATAAAAGAGAAGAGAGAGGAGGATGAAGGAGGAGAGAAAAAGAGAGGAAGAGTGTAGGAGAGGAAGAAGTGTGTGAGGACAGGAAGATTGTGGGAGTTAGAACGAGCAAGTAGGGCAGCTGCATGATAATACCATGTGATCTAATGCCATGTGAACGAAAGAAAGCTGCTCAAAGACTACAACAAGGACAATCAATACCCTCATTGGCCGTTTGCCTTGTCTGTTTCTGTGGGCGGGGCTATTTGCAGATCTATGATCACAGCAGGCCACGTCTGGTTTGATATTGGGGCAAAAACTGCAAGGCATGCTGGGATTGGCCCCAGCTCCATATGCCTGCCAAAGGGTTCCAGGGAGGCATGAAACCGTTAAGCCATCATCGATGTCTTCACCACCTGTTTCTGTGCCCTCTGCGATGAGCTGTCAAATCATAACGCTCATGTGCTAACAAGCTGAGACAAAAACAGTAATCTGGAAATGCACTTCTCAAAGGCTGCCCAGGGGGCCTGGCAAGGATAAAAAGGAGATCCATATTCCGCTTCAATTCTTGTTCTTCACTAACAGCAGGAAGTGAGAATGTATGTATGAGTGTGTGTGTTTGTGTGTGTGTGTGTGTGTGTGTGTGTGTGTGTGTGTGTGTGTGTGTGTTTGTGTTTGTATGACAGAGAGAGTGTATGTGTGTTCATAGGAGAGTGTCATAGAATTTAGGTCAGCCCCACTGCCTCACAACACCTAACTGTCGAATGACCTTCACATGCTCTTCCTCTCAGTCCTACTTCCTTCATGTGATTTACCTCTAAAGGGCCTAGCTCTGTCACAGTCACTACCACAACACAAAGTTGGACCATAAGAGTTTTGTTACTTACAAAGTGATCTCCGGATGCCAATCCAGAGGAAGTAAAGAATCTTTTCGTCTTCATTGGTAACACAGTGTCCTAACTGCAAGCTACGCGACCAAATGTCAGAGGCAAATTCAGTCTGATTACTTTTTTTTTAATTGAAATATCCAAACTGAGTGTGATGTGACGCAGTGCTGCGCAATGCAATATGGTGTGACTTTTTAGCAGAACTTTTGTCCCTCTGTTTCTATTTCTGTTACTTATGTCTCGTTGCTCGGCTAGTTTGAATACGGAATCTCTCAGAATAGAAAGGCATATTTAACGGACCCGGTGTAGACACAGAACAGTCAGTGTGACACGACAACCTGACGTTCGCTTGCAGTTAGGACACGGTGTAGGAATGACTGATATGTTGGATTGATAAATTAAGCTGATGGTCATCTGGAAGGTTTGAAACAAACCCATTACCAACCTTACAGTCAGTCAGCCCATTATTTTTCATTGTCTCCTCCTCCCTCAATTTCCCTCATGGTCATCTCCCCTCCCCTCTCTATTTCTGCCACACTTTAATTCTTCATTCTGCTCTTCCTGAGTTGTAGGAGTGGAAGATGCACATTGGCGGGCAATATTACGCTAATAATGCTTCACCAACATAATCCATAATGAGCTTGGGACCTCAGTACCTTTTTTGACTAGCTGGAAGGCAGTAGCCTACCAATTATGAAGCCCCACAGCTCTGAGCAGCACTGGGAGAAGATACTTAAGTGCAAAGACAATAATTTTGATGGGAATTAGGGGCCTTCTCTCCTGAGAAAATTTTTAAATTACTGCTGCAAAATATTGTTTTTGTGCCATTTCAGACAAGGAGATGTGGTACGGTATGAATCAGAAAGCACAAACCAACTTTGCATAATTATCCCAGTGCCATCATCTGGTAACTTTCCCTAAGGCCACTGTGCACAGTGTTTTTGGTATGTTTTTGCGCGTCAGAGCAGAGGTATATTTCTGATGATTAAATAATCAAACAGCTAAAACTTACTGAATGTGGCAAAGAAAATGAAACTGAAACTTTCTTTCTCCTACTAACAGCAGTTGGGGACCACAAACAGGGCTGTGGGTTGATTTAAGCCTTGAGTCCTGCTGTTATTGTAGATGTTGTATTCTTTTACAGTGTAATTTAAAGTTAAAGATGTCACATGTGGAACACAGACAATCAGCATTGGCACACCATAAGGGTGTGTCCTTTCCACACTGCTCTGCTCCCTCTACACTAATGAGTGAGCTGTCACAATGAATGAGCTGCCAAGCTCCTAAGATTTGCAGATGACACCACTGTTACTCATCCAGGGGCTCATCCAGGATGGTGACTAGTCTGCATATCGGCAAGAGGTCGATAAGTTGGTGCTCTGGTTCAGTCAACACAACCTGCAGCTGAACACTCCAAAGACTTTGGAGATGGTTGTGGGCTATAGGAAGCACTCCACAATGCAGCCACCCCCCTCACAATATCCAACAGCCCAGTGTCAAATGTGGACTCCTTCAAGTTTCTGCGGTCCATCATTTTCCAGAATCTGTAGTAGGAGTCCAACATCAACGCCATCCTCAAAAAGACTCAGAGAGAAGAGAGCTATTGACCCTCTTCTATACTGCTGTCATTGAATCCGTCTTCTGCTCATCCATCTCAATTTGGTTTGGAGCAGCCACAAAACAGGACAAACACAGATTACAACTTATGATAAGAATAGCTGAAAAAATTACTGGTGCTCCCCTCCCCTGCCCTTCCTCCAGGACTTGTACACTGGAAGACCCAGGAAGCGAGCAGAAGACATCATTAAAGACCCCACACATCCTGCACACACTCTCTTCAACCTCCTTCCCCTCTGGCAGGCACTACAGATCCCTGTGCACCAAAACAACCAGACACAAGAACAGCTTATTTCCCACTGCCATCACTCTTCTGAGCTATGGATAAGTGAGTCATCCCCACTTTGGCCATTCACCCACTTCTCCTACAAACTACATACTTTATCATACTTTCTCATTCCAATATATGCATCTCACACACTACATTTGCATCATTACATTACATTTGTTCTATTGCTTTTTGCACTCTACATCCCACTCCCACTACTTTGCCTTGAATATTGTGCCTTATTTGTACATTGTATTATTTGTACATTATTTTGACATATGCATATATGCTAATTGTTGTCTCTATTGGACATTATGTGTCTATATTACTATTTGTCTACTAACTGTACACTACTACATGTCTATTTGTTAAATGTACAGAGAGCTAACACCTACCAAAGTCAAATTCCTTGTGTATTTAAGTATACATGGCCAATGAAAACTGATTCTGATTCTGGGCATATTGATGGTCTTTTTCAAAGCTTACTTTAATGCTTTGATTTCATAGATAGTTGATCTTCTTTGTGCAGCTTATCCAAAAATGCAGAACTTATTTGTTGAGTGTGTATCTGCCCCCAGTGCCTGTTTGGTGCTCTGGTCAGAGATGCTTCTTGCGGCATCTTGTATGCTGCATCACTCAGGGAGCAGATTCTTCAGAGTGAGTCGGCGGGCCTGCAGTTACATTTACGCCTGTGAAATTTACATTTACATTTATGCATTTAGCAGATACTTTTATCCAAAGTGACTTACATTTTGTCAACTATCAATCGTTCAGGGCCAGTCTCTCCTAGAGCAACTTAGGGTTAAGTGCTTTGCTCAAGGGCACAACAGTGGCAGCCAGGATTCGAACCCACAACTTTCCAGGCTACTAGCACGCTAGCCAGGTTCCTTAAAATGCTACACTGCCACTGCCATAACAGTATGCCAAGTATGTTTGTATGTGTTGTATGTGTCGTTTTGCACTGTTATATTGCCAGAGACTTCTCCATTAGGCAGCTACTTTTGTTGGTATGCTGTGTGAGGAGATGTGTGACATATGAACATGTCACATTACTTGTTCAGTTATCAAAGCATGTTATATCCCAGAAGATGAAGCTACAGAATTGTCAAGTGACATTTGTCAATTGTCAAGTGAATGATATCATGCCATCCTCCTGCTGTTTGGTTGTTTGGTCTATTCAGTTGCTCGCTAAGGCATTTTTCCCTGTATTGGTTGAAGCACCCCATATTCAGTTTCAGATTGAAACTCAAAGATTGATTAGAATTGAGTCTGCTATGCTATGAGGCTGATGAAGATTATTTATCAGTGTTGTATTCATTGTGTGTTTCTTGGTTTGTTTCACAGTTCCAGGGTAAGCTATGTTTGCTCTGGAATAGTTATGTCACAGTGTAAATGTCCATTTAAAGAAATTCTGCACTTGCACTCACTGGATGGCTCCTTGTAACATTCCAGACATATTTAAATCGGCCATGTAAACAGCTACATGACTATCGACAGTATAGGGATGGATTGAGCCATTTTCTGTGAACTTTTACAAGAAATTGCTTGCCGAGGGACAGCAAATGCTGGGAGCTGATAACTTTTGAATTACTGTCCCTCATTCTCTGGCTAACCATGTTTGTGTGTGTGTGTGTGTGTGTGTGTGTGTGTGTGTGTGACCGTGACATTTTCATGTTCAGAAAAAGCCCTGACTCACTGCTCAAAATGCTTTGACACACTCCACTACAAGCCCTTAGAAATGAAAGTCAGAAATTACACACAAACACAATCTCTCTTTCTCTTTCTCTCTCTCTCCTTCTCACTCACACACACACACACACACACACACACACAAACTAACAACTATGTCATCCAAGTGTCCTATTTCAGAGGCCCAGGACCTGACTAGCAGTGGTAGATGATCAACTTGGACAATAAGACAGCTCATTTCTCCCTCTAGCCATCCTCTCTAGAGACCTGCCTGTCACTTCTCTTTCTTTCTTTCTCTCTCTCTCTCTTTCTCTCTCTCTCTCTTTGTGTATTTGTGTGTGTGTGTGTGTGTGTGTGTGTAACATGTTTGTGACACACACTGCTGATCTGTGTTGAGAATGTAATAGATTCCAAGATACGATAATCCACTTTAGGCTTTAGGTGTGTTCAATAGTGCTGACTCCTCAAGAAGAAAGAGCTTTAAAAAATGGGAATACACCGATGGGTAAGCAGGTTGGATTAAAAAAAAAGAATGAAACATATTGAGGCATGTGACAGGACTAATTCTTATTCATTAGTGCATGCAGCAGAAAGCCTGATATCTACCTTAGATGCACACTGGAACAAGTGCTGACAGGCACATTTAAAAGGCTCACAAGTCCCTCCAGGATGGTGTGAAGACACTGTCTTCTTACTCATGCCGTTAGTCTTAGATTGTCTTTCCAGAGTGTCTTTGCATGCTTTCATGTTTCACTGATGGCCGTCCATCAGAATCAGGGTCAAGGTAGGTCAGGTTTGTATGATAAAGTTAAAACCGCCCCGGACAAATAGTAGTGTGGAAATGAGTCCTGTACATGAGAATGAGAATACTAAGCTAAGGAACAAGAGAGAGGAGGATACAGAAGATGAGATGAAATAAGAGAGGAGAGGATGAAAGGTCAATGATTTCCATCCAACAATAAGACACAGACAGGTTTTGGTTACAATAATGAAGTTGGTGAAATATGCTATGTCTATTGCTTATCAATATATACAAAAACAAAGCGAGAAAAAAAGTTCCAGTAATATGACACATCAGTCTATGGATTGTGCCACTCTAACTGGTGTTTAGGTAGCGCGTTGTGCATGAGATGTGAATTTTTAAAGGTTTGTGGCATCAAGGCTACAGTGTACCCATAGCATGGAGTCAATGGAGAATCATGAACCTGGCTTTAGTGATCATTCTCGAGGTTGTGGGGCATGGTTCCCGACCTTCAAATGAGCTTGGGGTGGTTGTCCTCTTTGGGCCTGCAAAGCCTTTTGTAGAAGTCATTACAAAAGTCTTACACAGCTGCGTGCATCATTGTCAGGATGGAAAAAAAAAAATCTTTATCTGATCACACTGCAGCAGAAAAGAAATGTATGCATGCATGCACACACACACACACACACATATATCCACACGTTGCACATTCTGTGCACATTCTGCACACACTGTGGTTCTATCACACTTTTGAGTGATTTGGTTTTACAGTAATGGCCATATTGTGGACAACTGTGTGTAGAAGTTTATTAAATTGCAGATTACATTTGTTAACCACCAAACACACAGACACACACACACATGAACATACGCATGCAGATGCCCAATGTGAATCTGTGAGCAGGCTTAATCCACTTCCACCAGCATTGATGGGTAAAGCCCAAGGGGTCATTTGTTGGTGCTCTGGATGCATAATTCATGCATATGACTGTTCCCATGAAGAGGACATTACCAGCACAACTTTGTATATATTTATTCACCACTTTAACAACACCTATTGACATCGTCTTACTATAGAGAAGATGTTAACCACAGCCAGAGCCTATTATTAGACAACATTATTCTACACACTTACTTGATCGTTAAATGCATTTTAATTCAAATAAAATTTTAATGCATAGTCATTTGAATAGAGTTTTTTTTAGATGACATGTTGAGCCATTGTGACGTTCATCATCTATCCCTTGGTAAGCAAAATGTCAAGCTGGTCAGTAGATGTTATCTAGCCTATGTTATCAACCGTTGATCATCATCATTTCATCACTGCCAACATGTCAAACACTGATAAAAGTGAAAATTATGAAAGGCTTTCACCGATTGTAGCATTCAATAACCACAGTATTACTTCCCTATTTAATGGGCAGACTGAGTGATTATTGCTTGCAGCCAGAACGGTAGGCTGGGCGTACAAATTCGGGATAACCCTAAGATCTTTGAGGTCATGAGATATAATTTTTCCCTAATAAAGAGTTTAAATTATCCACATAGGATTGCTGCATTTATTCTCTTTCATTGTTGAAAAACTGCATAATGTTGGTGTTCACCAGGTAGGCTTGTGTTGTGTGTATGTGTATTGAAGTTACGTTAGTAGCGCTGAGCTGATGCTCATTCATATCTATGCAGCTATGCAATCTGTTCAAAACAAGTATAATAACTTCCTTAAAGTTCATTACTGACATGTGCTGCATTGTACAAACTGACTATGGGTCCATGTTATAAGTTGTAACAAAGGTTAACAACTATTTACAAAGTTGTTATGTGGTTAATTAGTCAAAGTTTTCCCTAGACATCACATTTGTGGCTAACGCTAACATTAGCTATTAAAAGAATAATTTTCCCTACTATAGTGTGCTTACGTTAGGTCATAATTCCTATTCATACTATGCTAGAGCTTACATTTACATTTAAGCATTTAGCAGACGCTTTTATCCAAAGCGACTTACAAAAGAGAGCTTCTGCCTACCAGCTGCTTATCAAGCCTACCAGTGATGTAGGTAGGTCAAAACCCTCAATAAAACTAAATTCCATTCATCATCAAGTGGAATTAAGGGATTATGGGATGTGTTTCTGTTTCTTCTCCCTGTTTAAGTGAAGGGCATGGTCACATATTGCCGCAGAGCTGGAAGGGGCCGGCTTGTTAAAGTGTATCTTCCCACATGAAATGTGTAAGCAGCAGAGTTTGAAAAGTACTTTGGTTGAGATGTGTAGCGTTGCCGTAGGGCTGGTAGCCAATTTGGGGGATTTTCTGATAGCAATGTGTTTGACTTATAAGGTGGCACGCACATTCAATTTTTATATCTCTGCACATAACCTTTATTCATTCAGTTTTTATAATTTATTTCGTTTTAGTAGTGAAGCTACCTTTTTGAAGGCAGTTGAAAGTATGTCCTTAATGTGACCTTAATTTTAAAGTTAACTTTGTGGACTACAGTTGCTGTCAGGGTTTTTGTATCTTAGTTATGTCTCAAAATGTGACAAGCAAACAGACAAGTTCCTAAATATTTGCGGAAAATATTATGGTGTCTCATCTCTTGATCTTTTCAACAAAATCTTTACCAAACAGATGTAAGATATATACAAGTGAACAGATTTTGTTTTTTTTTTCCAGAAAGACCTCAGAGAATGAAAGGGAGTGTAGAGACATATTCATGTGCAGGTTATAACTCAGCATCAGTTATGCCCTCAGCAGCTCACTCAATTTGGTTGTGCTATTATGTACATAACCTGGCTAAGCACATTTAAGAAAATACATTCCACAACAAATCACATCAAATTCAAAACAACAAATCAATAACCCTAAAAGGAATCATTTTGTTCATCTGGAGACAGGAGTACCATATTCAGTCAGTCGGACGCCTCAGAAGCCGAAAGAACAATTTGTGTTTGTCTGGTTGTTGACGAATGATGCATTTATCATACAGGAAAGACAGAACATAAGCCTCTTTGACTTCCAGTGGCCAAACTGAATCAATTTGTTCTGTTTGTTATGTGGTTCCATTTCAGATCAGCTGTTGACAAATAAAGGTCAAAGAACTTAGAGAGAAACACTAAACCAGTCCAATGCAATGTTGCCAAATGGCTCTGATGCAAAAACCCTAAATTACTTTAAGGCCAATGTCATTACTCACTTATGATAGGCAGAAGTGCTACCAGAAAAAAAAAAGAAAAAAATTAGCAACTCACCAAAGCAGCATTCTAAGGACCAAATGGAGTAGATAGAGGTTAATATAATAATAATAATAAGAAGAAGAAGACGAAGAATCATGATGATCACATGAATCACAGTAATAATAACAGGAAGGCCTTAAGAGAAGAGAATGACATTTACATTCACATTGCCTTACTGTAGAGAAGCTTCCACAGAACAACACCACAGCCAACGCTAATTATTATTAGACGGCATCGTTCTACACACTTGTTGTGCAGTGCATTCTCATTTAAATACAATTTGAATAAAGAGTCATTTGAATAAAATTTGAGCAGGCATGCAAGGGGTTGGAGGAGTTCCACAAGTTGAGGAGGCCATGACACTGAAAGATCTGACACCCAAGGAGTCTGGGGCGGGGGACAGAGAAGAGATTGTGACCAGAGGACCTGAGGGCACGGGATGGAGTATTAGGGGTCAGGAGGTCACAGATGTAAGGAGTGTTCAGATTAAGAATGTGAGTCTATGGAAATGAACAGCAGGACTTTGAGATTTGAAATAGATTCTGAACAGAACTGGTAGCCAGTGAAGTTGAGCAAGGATAGGGGTTAGGGATGAAGAGGAACGGTTTTCACGTCACACACACAAGAATGACGTTTTGAAACTACTTTAAAGAAATAATACACACACACACTCACACACTTACACAGTATTCACACATACTTACATGTACACACACGCACTAAGTCACGAATGCCACACAAACACACACACACACACACACACTCTGACTGTCACAAATGCCACAGAGTTCGTGGTAATGTTTTGTCCCGTGTGTCAGACCCATCAGCACCGGTTCTGCACTTCAGTTATAAAAATCTTTGCTTTTGCTGGATCGTGCTGTTCTGCCGGCTCCCAGGGGTGGTGTATGAGTAACGATTTGTATAGCTAAGAATTATGGAAGTTCTGGATGTTTGTTGCTTTGACTTTGTTATCATATCTGGAGTGAGAAAACCTAACATGTAACATTAAAGAAAGGGGAAAATATTTCAAAGATTTACTTTGTAGGTTAAAGAGTGGAAGCGGGAATCAGTATCTCACCCTCTTCACTCTGTGTCTCTCTAGATCAGAGACTGACAAAACAATAAAATAAACAAAAACATCAATCAATCAATCAATCAATCAAACCCAAACAAGAAAATGTTTAATTATGCATGTTTTGTTGATTTAGACTCTGAGCTGTATTCTTCCTGTGTGTGTGTGTGTGTGTGTGTGT
The DNA here is from genome assembly GCA_015244755.2 of Tenualosa ilisha. Classification (NCBI taxonomy): domain Eukaryota; kingdom Metazoa; phylum Chordata; class Actinopteri; order Clupeiformes; family Clupeidae; genus Tenualosa; species Tenualosa ilisha. Next base: position 1,677,613 of record PYXC01002553.1, on the reverse strand, counting down.
TAGATTGTGTGTGTGTGGGTTTGAATGTGTTAGATTGTGTGTGTGTGTGTGTGTGTGTGTTTGAATGTGTTTGACTGAGTGTGTGTTTGTGTGCAAGAAAGTGCTTGTGCGTAAAGGCTGCTTGCCTGAGTCTCCATAACCTTGAATTTCACCATTGAAAATTGCAATCATTACCTTGGAAACGGTGAAGGGGAAATAATGCTGAACTCATACAAATCCATAAGTCCTCCCAGCACTGTGTTGCTGACATGAGTATGAAGAATGATGTTTTGAAACTACTTCAGAAATAATACACACACACTCACACAGTATTTGCACACGCTTACACATACACACACGCACTAAGTCACGAATGACACACACACACTGACTGTCACAAATGCCACAGAGTCCGTGGTAATGTTTTGTCCCGTGTGTCGGAGACATCAGCAGCAGTTCTGCACTTCAGTTATAAAAATCTTTGCTCTTGCCGGATCGTGCTGTTCTGCCGGCTCCCAGATAAGATTTGGGCTTCAGAGAGATCCAGGCCTTTCCGTCAGCTGGCCAGGGAGATTAATGTCAATCTTCAGACACTTACACAGCAGACAGCTGCCGACCACAAAACAGCTCCATTTAAGGCCTTTTGGGCATGAAAGCCAGAAGACACATGCAAACAAAGAGCAAAGAAGAGAAACGAAGGAGTGAAAAAAAAAAAGAAGAGGTGTGCTCTCCTTTCCTTTCTCTCACTCTCACTCCCTCCATCCAAATCTACATCAAAGGGCCTCAAGCCAATGGCACGATGTGCTGCAATTGGGAAAGCTAACAGCATCAAGGCCCAACCGAGAGACTCATCTGTTTGAAATGGTGTCTCCTCTTTCTTGAACCCTCTCTCTCTCTCTCTATCTCTCTTTCTCCAAAATGGTCTCACTGGAGAAACGTGCCATGACTGTGACCAGTGGGTCTGGTAAGAAGACATGATTCCAGAGGATGGATTTTCCCCAGAGACTCCTTTTGGCTCTATTTGTGCATTTTTACAAAGTTACCAGTTTTGTTTAGTTGCTGCTGCTACTTCAGCTTTGTTTGGTCAAATGTTTTGTTTAGTCTTGTTTGGTTTATTCAATGATCCCCCCTCATCCCCCCGGAATACTTGCAAAAAAGAGTTTCCCTGACAACAGGGACATGAAAGGGAGAAGAGGGGATTATAGGAATCGGATTGACGTCCACGAACAGTCAGAGGTGCAATATGACCCTGCTGTGGACACTGGTGTCCGTCACCGTCTAGCAGGATGTTAAAGACAGCAGATAGGGCTCTGAACGTGTGTGTGTGTCTGTGTTAGTGTGTTTTATGTACGCAATGGTTTGAGCGCATGCTGGGGATGGGACAGGGCTGATTGTGTGTGTGTGTGTGTGTGTGTGTGTGTGTTTGTGTCCTGGGTACCACATGAAGAGATGGGTGAAAAGATAATGATCAATGCTCTCTCCTCTCTCTCTGATCCCCACTGTTCTCTTTATTGTTTCCCTCTTCGACTTCCTCCATCTCACACTATTCTGCTATTCTTCGACTCCTCTCTCTCTCTCTCTCTGTCTCTCTCTCTCTCTCTGTCTCTCTCTCAGTCCCATCTCTCCTTGGCATCCAGCTATTCACTCTCTCTAGAATTGCTTTTTCTTCCCATATCTTTCCCCTTGCCGATGCCCATCTGCCCATCTCCTCCTCTCTCCTCCTCTGCCTTCCCTCTCTCTCTCTCTCTCTCTCTCTCTCTCTCTCTCTCTCTCTCTCTCTCCGTTTCCTCCACTTCCATCCAGGATTGCTTTTTTTTTAGTCTTATTCACTCCACCCTGCCACTCTCATCCACACTTATCTGCCCTCCATTTTTCTTTCTCTCTCTCTCTCTACCTCATCTGTCTCTCTCTCCTCTCTCCTTCTCTCTACCAACCCCCTGGCACTCTCCCCTTCTCTAATTACATGCCCTGACTCTGTGCTGCCAGTGTGCAGGAACAGGTGCAGGTGTTCTCACTTCTCTTTCATCTATCATTCTGTCTACCTCTTTTCACCCATCTCTCTTTTTATCCATGTGTCCTCCCCTCCTCCTACCACTCCATTCCCTTCTTCCACTCCTCTCCCATCCTTCCCTTGCCTCTTCCTCTCTTCCTTCCTCCCTCCATTTCGGTCTCTGGAACTTTCTTTAAAAGCAGGACAGAACGGCAGCCCAAAGACGGAGGCTACTTTGATAGCCGACCACTGAGTATAGTGCCTAAGGCACTTCATCAAATACCTCAGAAAAGCTCCCCCAGATCAAACAGCTCAAGGAGGCTCAGAGTGCCCAGAGACAAGGCAAAACTATCTCCTCAAATATATATATATATTTTCATCGAGGGGCGGGGGGGGCCTCCCTTTATGCAGACCAGAGTTGAACCCTCATATGCTGATGACAGAAGATCACTGAAAAGTTTATATTATGACATCATGTGACACTCCCACTTCTGTAGACCAGAACTGTTCACGTCTGCTCCCATTGCAACACATTATGTTGCTCTATCTTGGTCAGGATTAAATGATCTTTGCTTATACCCATGCCTTACATGGTGGTGTAGGCTTCATTCTGCTTGCACTGCGTAGGGAATCTCACTAAGGGAGGGTGTTAGTTCTTTCTTTCTTTCTTTCTTTCTTTCTTTCTTTCTTTCTTTCTTTCTTTCTTTCTGTCATTCAATCATTCATTGATTTTATCTTTCTTTCTCTCCTCCTCTGCAATCTTTTCTCCTTTTTGAAGGAGTGTCTCAGCGGAGAGGTGTGAGTAGCGCAGCGCTAACCTGCCTGCTAGGATTCAGTTAGCTTCTCTGTCTCCCCACATGTCTTACATAAGGAGTTAGGACTCGCTCTATTAGACCCTAATGGGAGCCTGTTAACCTTTCAGAACCACTCAGCAGGCCTGACAAAGACAGAGAGAGAGAGAGAGAGAGAGAGGAACAAGCTGAAAGAGGAGTGGAAAATGAGTGAGTGAGAGACTGAAAGAGAATAAACGTGGTTGAGTGTGATGAGAATGAGGCTGTGCAGAGAAGGATAACCTTTAGCAGCAGGAGAAAAGAAGGAAGGAGATGACAGTATACAGCCTGAAAGAATGAAAGGTTGAGAGGCAGAAGAATGAGCAGTGGAAAGGACAACAGAGAGAAGATACTGTGAAAGGAATAGAGGTTACAGGTTTATTTTTCACAGTGCCATTCTGAAGAGAGAGAGAAAGAGAGAGAGAGAGAGAGAGAGAAATGGTCACAAATCAAAGAGTTTTGCCATATCTGCGGTCAAAACAGTCATAGAATAATGTGCGTGTTAGTGTTTAAGTAGAGTAATGTGTGTGTGTGTGTGTGTGTGTGTGTGTGTGTGTGTGCCCATTACTCATGATGTGATAACAGTATTCATGACTGAGCATGCAGTAGAAGGAGGCGAGAATGGCATGGCCTGCCCCTGGGGATGCTGGGATAGAGTATGGATCATAGTTCACACTGAAAGAGGGAGACAAAGACTACAGGGGTAAAGGGTAAGTTTCTCACTGGGGGAAAAAAAGCTATCGCAAAGCTGCAGCTCTTTCAAAAATGATAAATGTGTGTGTGTGTGTGTGTGAGTGTCAGTGTGTGTGTGAGAAAGAGAGATCTCTGATGGCTTTCTCTGCCCATTACCCACTGATGGTAATTAATCACATCAGCCACTGTCGCCTGAGTGACACGCCAACATTCTGGAACATTATGAAACTGCTCATTAGAGGATGGAGGGAAAAAGTGGAGATCACACATTCAAATGTTCAGATGTGTGTGTGTGTGCGCATGAGAGAGAGAGAGTCATTGCAAGCACTGAGAACATGAGTTGGTATCCCGAGGTTGGATGGAGATGTACAATCTCTCTTTCTAGTGACTCACTTTTTGTCCCTGTCATTAACACTGGCCTTTGGATTAGAGTGCTTCTGGGGAGACTGTAGAGAAGATTGGAGACGCATGTAAGTGCAAGCACTGGACCAACCATTAGATTCGTCACATTTATCCTTAGCTAAGACAATAGATTGCCAAAGCCAAAGTTGTCCGCTGGAAATCAAGGAAATCGCCATCTTTCTCCTTTGGCTATCTGCGGCCATGACTCATCGACCATTTGCTGCTCTTACTTTGTTTTGTCTTGCTTTTTTTTTTTTTTTTGTGCATGACACAGCTTTGTTTACAACGACAACAACAATCCTGAGAGAAGGACAAAAAAAAAAAAGCCACATGCAGTCGTCTCTTTCTCTTTCAAAAGGTGACAACCTCACCAAGGTCTCAGCGAGTGGTCTGGATGAAATGAAGGCCATTTGGGGCACACGTGAGGCCCATGTTTGAGAGTGAAGGAGATAGGATGTGACAGGAATTATCCTGCAGAGATCAGACCGGCTCTCTACTCCTTTACTGCCTGTGAAACAGCCCTCGGAGGGGCTTTAGGTGACGATCAGATTTGTTTTTCTGCAAGACAAAAAAAAAAGAAAGAAAACAAAAAAGAAACAACAGCAACAAGACAACAGCTCATAACACACAAGTACATAAAAGCAAGAGCACATCAAAAGCCAGAGGAATAACACTCCCCATGCAGTAGCACATGGCCAAAGTGAGATAGAAAGGACTCTTTTGTGAGAAAGACAAGCTGAGACAAGACGGGGGTGAGAGCCACTACGGAGAGAGAGAGAGAGAGAGGGAGAGAGAGGGAGAGAAGAGAGAGCAAGATGTAAACCCAGTGGTGTAAAAAAGACACAGGGAAACAGGGAGCTGGCCAGCTAGCAGGCAGACTTTATTGAGCATGAAAGAGTACCTGTGAGAACTGCAGGAAGCAAGACAAGTTAGACATTAAAGCAAAAGGTGTGGTTGCCTAAAGAGAGATAGATAGAGGGGGAGAGAAATGGACAGAGAGAAAAAGAAAGAAAGAATAGAAATGACAAGGGAGAGATAGAGGGGAATTGGCAGAGAGATAAAAAGTGGAAGAAAAAAGGGAGAAAGAGAGACAGAGAGCGTTACACACTTGGTGCTCGTTGAGCTCAGTGGGCTTTGACATCAGGAGCCCCGGTGCCGGTGGCTTCCCTGTGACCCCCCCTGGCTGGAATGGATGGTCTTGTTCTGGGAAAGAGGAGAGGGGAGCACTGCCTGCTTTTAAATGCATAGTCTTTGGCCTGAGAGACAGAGTAATGACAAAGGAATGTGATCTGAATCCTCCCTCTGGTCTACCTGACATCAAACACACACACACACACACCACACACACACCACACACACACACACACACACACACACACCTATCCAGCCATCTATTTCATCAATCCTGCCTGTTCCCTTTCTTTTTCATTTTTCCTCCATTTCACACTATCACTATACTTCTTCTTTTTCTTTCTATTTTCTCTCACTTTCTTTCTCTCTTATTTGTTGTCTCTTGCTCTATATCGCTGTTAGGCAACCAGTCCCATCAGCCTTTTCTAATGAGCCAACAAAGGCCATTTTTACCGAGTCATAAATGTTCAGCGCCTGCTGTTCCAAACGTCCCAGCTGATGAATCATTTTTATACATTTCATGCCTCTTCTAGCCATCGCTGCCACAATTACACCTGTGAAAAAAAATCAACAACAAAACTGCTGTGCCTTTGTGCTCATTGATAGATATTTCATTCTTTGTGTGTGTGTGTGTGGTGTGCGTGCGTGCCGCACGCGGCTACATCAATGTCCATGCATGTGTGTGTGTGTCCTTGTGTGTGGTTGTTAGTGTCTGTGTCTGTGTGTGTGTGAGAGAGAGAAAGTCTGTGTGTGTGTGTGTGTGTGTGTGTGTGTGTGTGTGTGTGTGTGTTATTGAATGCGTGTGAGTGAACATCGAACATCTCTACGTTTGTGTTGGGATCCGTGATGGATCTGTTCATTTCCTCTGAATTAGCTGCACTCCCCCTCATCCCCTACCAGTTCCCTGTTCCGCCCACACTCTCTACCGCGTCATCACCATGACAGCACTGGCAACAAAGCCATACGAATGAGAGCCGCAACAGGGGAGAAGCAAACAACAACAACAACAGCAAAAAAAAAACTAAATGAAATTTTCTGTGGAGATTGCGCTGATGGAAAATTAAAATGCATTTATCATGACAAGAAATCACAGCAAAGAGAAAAAAACAACACCGATAGGGGCTAAGGGCAACTGTTAGCTGAAAAGACTCAAAAGAAACAACACAACAACTCAGTAATGCAACTTCCCTCCTTTAGTGGATTTTGACATCAAAGTCCACAGGAAAGAGAAGCATTCACACTCCATACACCTTATGATTCATTTAATCAATCTCTATTTGAGTGGCATCAGAACTTCAAAGGAAAACTTGTTGAAAAACTCTTGTGCTGTCAAACCTTTCAAAACCGAAAATTTTCTGTGTACCAAAAATGAGAAAGACTACAGAAGAGAGGATGAAAAAAAAAAAAAAACACAACGTCCCTGATGAAATTTATTAAAAATATGAATCAATACAAATGAAAGAGCGATCATGACTCAGTGTTTTTGGTGCACTTAAAAAGGAGCTTGCTTAAATCAATGACCACGGTTCAGGGATAAGGTGATGGATATGACAGTTAAAAGTCTGGAGCAAGAGAAAAGCCCTATGGGAAGTCAGAGGAGGTGTTGGAGGAGGCGAAAGGCAGGTCTCACGTCAATATCTCATTCTCTGAGTCAGCACAAAAGTTTAACAAAAGCCCATGACACTTGGGCATGCAAAAGAAATGCTAATCCCATAATGCAATAGGGCCGATGAGAACTCTAAGGCTTTAAGAATTAGAGAAAAGGAACCTCAATTCCATTAAAATGGGGCGTAGTCGATCCTTTTTTGCTTTTGTACTTAGATTTATTTATCACTTAATAATGGAGAAAATGACTTTGCTCGTGGTCTGACTGGCCCATATATGCTCATTTTCAGCCAATCACGATCCATGAATCTGATGTATGGATTGCTGGTTTCTGTTCTTGTCTGTGACATCCACTATATACAGTGCGTAGCCAATTAGTCTGAAAGCAGCAGACTTGTCTTTCAGGCCCAATGGAATAGCTGTTCTTATTTCACCAGTGCTGAAAAACACAATGGCCCAATCCCAAATGCAGCACCACAGACCTTAGCCATGAACTCTCAAAGCCTTAACAGGTTCACACTGTTAAGTGATTGAGTTTGTGAGACTGTGTGCTCAATTTGCTATTTGCTGGATTGGGACTTCACCTCTGACAAACTGTTAAATTAACAGCACTGAGGTCCCATTGCAAATGCATTTAAGTTTCTGTTTTATGATGATTATTTACCGTTAACGTTTTTATAGGTTTCCAGGCTTCCTTTGTAGTTCATATCATGTTACTAAACCACTGACCGACACTTCCAGAACCTCCAAGTCAGTTGACTGGGAGTCTGTTTTTTTTTGGCGGCTGGCTAGGGCGATCGCCTCCCAATCCGAGATTGCTGTCGTTGTGAGGTTGCAAGTTTGTGCCCTGGGCTGGACTGCACAGGATAATCTCTGTTGCATCTAACTTGAGGAAAGGGTTCTGAAAGAATTTATGTAAACCCCAGATTTAGTGTGAAAGTGCAGTGTGTGGCCACTGAGACAGGGCCAATAATTACATCAGTGGACCATAGATAATGGAGAATCATCATCAACTGATGCACAAACCCTCTGAAATTTGGACATGTGCTTTGAGGAACTTAGATCTGCTCAATATTTAATTAGACATGCATTTCCTGTCCAAAAAAAAAAAACAATATTACACAACATTAAATTCTGTTTTATTGCACTCCAAATTAGACTTATTTAGACACACAAACCACAGGTCCCTGCTAATGGCATCTATGCACAGAAATGTTTCAATATGACTCTGCAACAAAAGCAATCTCTGAAAAGGCCCATTGCCTGTTGCATCTTGTTGCTATACTGCTGAACACCCCAGGCCTGCTGTTCTCATAAAGTTTGAGAAGCGAAAGGAACCTTACACTGTTAGTGCAACAGTCCCTGCAGCCTCCTCCTGGTGTCTCATTAAACACTCACAGCAAGACATGTATTTTCTTTGCCAAGGCACACCTGTCATGGAAATAAATAACACCTTGAATAATTGTCCAAAACTTCCCAAAGGCACAATTCTATATGGATTTCACAATAGTCCGACAGACAACTGGAGGGTTTTGTCTGTTATTTGTCTTCTTTCTCAACTTTTGTGTGCCAGATTAACTCTTTCCGTGCTCTTTGAAATGTAATGACTTGGTGTCCTCCTGTGGCATCATGGCTGAAGGCTATTTCAGCTCCAATATGTTGCCCCTCCTCCACAATGCCCGTGAAGAGTGAGTGTAATCAAAGGTCACTGGAGCTGAGTGACAGGACCAGTACATGCTATTACTGACCTGTAAGAGTAATTGGGGAAAAAATGACATAATGTTCCAATTACATAATGCACGATAAACGCTGAGTGCTAAAAGGATGACCACGAACCAACAACACAATGACTTTGCAGCTTTTCTGTTATCATTATGGGTAAATGGGCAACTCTTGATGTGATTAATGCATCTGCAGCTTGGCAAAGTAATCAACCTGACATCACTGTAATCCAGCACAGTATTTCTGTCATAACCAATAATAACATAAAACATTGTGTGTACCTCTTACCAGAGGACAGGCATCATGTCCTTTCACTGGTAGAGAAATTCAAAGAATCAGATGCATGACCTTGATGTTGTCACTTTGCCATAGCAGTCAACAAGAAAGCACTATCTACACTATATTCTTGTAGTGTATATGCTTAGAGGCTACATTATGTGGCTGTTTCCCTTCATATCATATTTCTTCTCCTTCCATTTATGCATCGCTTTTATCCAAAGCAACTTACATTTGTCAACAATCAATTACATCAGGGCCAGTCTTCCTTAGGGCTAAGTGCCTTACTCAAGGGCACAATGGTGGCAGCCAGGATTGGAACCCACAATTTCCCAGGCTACTAGCATGCTAGCCAGGTTCCACTCCCACAATCTACATCACAAACGGCACTTCCACTCCCTTTGTCCATAACATTTTGTTCCTCTGGAATTTTAAGATTCTGTGTGTAATGTGGAATGAAGTACAGACCCACAACCAGCCAGAGATACGTGTGCACTGTACAAAACTTAAAGGTACAACAAGGAGGTTCAGGCTCTGGCACAGTCTTGGGGAACCAACAGGTTCAAAAATATGAAATATATTTATGATTGCTTCGAACAAACAAGAGAAATGGCCCAGTACATCTCAAACAGTAAACAATACCTCACAATAAGGTGAGGGTGCAAAGTCAATACAAGCCCTACATCGGCTAAGTGTTACTGCAGCACAGCATTAACACTGGTAATCTAGCCAAACCAAGCACAGTTGGAGGCGGCGTGGCAGGGGAGGCTGGTTGAAGCCCAGTCGTCTTGTTACGCCAAGTGCATTCTGAGTACTTCTGTGTTATTGAGAACCAAAGGTTTCCTGTGCTCCGACATGTGGTCTCTTTACATAAAGCACACACATGTTAACAAAAAGAAAGTGCTAAATTGTTAATAAGTCATTACGTGTGTATGTTACGTGTTATATAAAACTGACAGGGGGGTGATTTCAGTGGGTCTCTGTTGCTGGCCTGAGGCAAAGTCCTAATCTCAAGGTTTTCCTCGTCTGTCAGAGGGTTTGCCTCCGTGCGCTGATGCTGATGTGTGCTGTGCGCTGTCTGCTTGAGAATTAGTACTCACACCTCTCTGTCTCTGTGAGTAAGACTCCTCTTAGAACACAACACACACTGTATGGCTGTACTGCATGAAGAAATTGCTGAAAAAGAATTAACTTAAATTTAATTCAAAAGCATAGACTCTTCCTCAGCAACTATTTCTTTTCATATCATCTTTCTTCTCCTTCCATTTATGCATTACTTTTATCCAAAGCAACTTACATTTGTCAACTATCAATTATATCAGGGCCAGTCTTCCTTAGGGCTAAGTGCCTTACTCAAGGGCACAATGGTGGCAGCCAGGATTGGAACCCACAATTTTCCAGGCTACTAGCATGCTAGCCAGGTTCCACCCCCACAATCTACATCACAAACGCATAGACTCTTCCTCAGCAACTATTTCTTTGGCTGATAAAACTCTGCCGCAGTGATTACAATGCAGTGTGTGTGTGTGTGTGTGTGAGAGAGAGAGAGAGAGAGAGAGAGAGAGAGAGAGAGAGTTGGTTGGGGTGGTGTGTGTGTGTGTGTTGTGTGTGTGTGTCTGTTTGGGGGTCACAGAGCCATATGCAAGGTGATGACGTAAGGGAAGGACAGAGTAGAGATAAGCGAAGCAAGCAACCAGTGCTTCAACACAGCACTGAGTGCATGCAGATACAGAGGAAAGAAAGACAGAGAGAAAGAGAGAGAGAGAGAGAGATGGAATTGGGTGGGTAAGAGAGAGGGCCTGCGACAGAGAAGAGAAAGAAAAGAGTGTAAAAAAGAAAAAAGAGAAGAGAACAAAAGAGGAGAGGAGAAAAGATGACATGAGAGGAGAGGAAAGGCAAGGAGAGAGAACACAAGAGAAGGGGAGAAGAATGAAAAGAGAGGAGAGGAGAGAAAATGAAAAAAAGAGAACAAAAGAGGAAAGGACAAAAAAAGAGCTGACAGGATAGAAGAGGCCAAGAGAAGAGAGAAGAAGGAGAGGAGGAAAGAGGAAAGGATGGGAGAGAAGAGGAGAGAGGAGAGGAATGGAAAGAGAAGAGAGGAGGAAAGAAAAGAAATGAGAGGAATGAAATGGAAAGAGAAGAAAGGAGAGAAGAGGAGAGAGGAGAGGAATGGAAAAAGAAGCGAGGAGGGAAGAGGAGAGAGGAGAGGAATAGAGAGAGAAGAGAGGAGAGAAGAAGAGAAATGAGAAGAATGGAGAGAGAAGAGAGGAAAGAAGAAGAGAAAGGAGAGGAATGGAGAGATAAGAGAGGAGAGAAGAAGGGAAAGGAGAGGAATGGAGAGAGAAGAGAGGAGAGAAGAAGAGAAAGCAGAGGAATGGAGAGAGAAGAGAGGAGAGAAGAAGAAAAAGGAGAGGAATGGAAAGAGAAGAGAGGAGAGAAGAAGAGAAAGGAGAGGAATGGAGAGAGAAGAGAGGAGAGAAGAAGAAAAAGGAGAGGAATGGAAAGAGAAGACGAAGAGAAAGGAGACGAGATGCAGTTAAAGAGAGATGATGAAGAGAAGCAGAATTCCCAAACAGGCATCATTATGTCGTCACTGATTGAGGCTGTGCAGAGAGTTGACCCCCTCTCTCTCTCTCTGTGTGTGTGTGTGTGTGTGCAGCACACACACAAGTATGTGTGTGTCTGTGTGTGTGTGTTTGAAAGAGAAAGGGAGAGACAGAGACGAGGAGAGTGAAGGGCGTCCTTACAGAGTCGTGCGTCAGAGTGATCTGTGAGAGCATAAGTGTGTTTGCCGTAGCGCATCAGTTGCATCTTTGACAGACACGCTGATGCATTTCTGTGCGCACATGTATGCTAATAGATAACGTAGCTCTAGCCTGATAGAACATCACTCTTCCTCTCAAAGAGGAAACAGCAGACTTGAAAGCTCGGAGGGGTTGATTTAACCGCTTAAGTTCTGAGACTGTAAATTCATCTTTGAAACCTTGAATTAAGTGTGGAGTCTGTGAGGCTGCCTGGAGAAATCCTGTCGATATTACAGCTAAACAGTCAGTCAAATCGCATCCCTGCCTTTTGCACTGAAGTGATATATTGATTGACTAAGATTGTTTATAGCTGACACAGAGTCACTGTGTCAGCCTCACCAGGGGTGCCAATAATTGTGTTAGGACACTATATATTTGAATGCACAACATAGACAGATAGGGGAAGTGCAATTAGCTGAATTCAACAAAAAAATTTATAGAATTAGAAAATGGTGACCTTTTACAGTTTTATCTAGGGTTTTCGTGTTAATTATACCAAAAAGTCTCACTCAAGGAATTTGTTTTTAAAGGCACTTTCTTCTCAAAGGACACTGTCAGATTTCATATGTCTTATTGACCAACTGCAGAAATTAAACTTCAGAAACCGGTAGCCTAATTGTATTGTGGCTAGCTTAGCCATTTATTTAGAGTTCAAAATGGTTTTCAGATGGTTTCTCTTCATAAGTCAGTTTATATTATAAATCAGTGTATTATGAATGAAAATTATTACAATTATATTAAAAATCAGTATAGCATCAGAATGACTGTAGATTGAATTTAAGCTTCCTTTTTTTCTGAATTGCATATTTTTAAAGTAATGTTACCAAAATGATTGATAAAATGAAAGCTTTTCCATAAATATATAACCCAAATATACATCTGGCTTCTGGAGAGAAAAAAGAGAGAGGAGAGAAAGAGAGAGACAAAGGGCTGAGCAAGAACAGAGAGCTGGCACTTGTAATCTGGACTCACCTGGAGGCTCTGACTGTCATGTCATGTCTTCTCCAGCAAACAGCCTGGCTGGGTCAGCACCTGCAGCAGCCACAGAAGCGGATGAAGGGGGGTCAAGATAGACAGAGAGTGACAGGTAGAAAGGGCTGAGGAAAAAGGTTGGGTGTGTGTGTGTGTTTGCACTGGAACTCTTTTTCTCTGTTACTCTGTTTCTGCCAACCTGCCCCCAGCACTGGCAGCTCTTTTCTCATGTTCTCTTCCTATGTCATTAAAATCCCCTCTTAAACATCTTCTCTGATCTAGGACATAGTCAGGTGTCATATGTATGCTAATTGACCAGCTGCAGAAAATAAACTTCAGAAACAGGCAGCCAAATTGTTTTGTGGCTAGCCTAGCTTAGCCATTTGTTCAAAATGGTTTTCACATGGTAGTTTCATTATAAATCAGTTCCTATTATAAATCAGTGTATTAGGTATGTTTCGGCGTTGTGAAGTTATTCACCTCTGCCTTGTTCATTAACCTCGTATAACTGCTGTACACCTCGTTGGCCGCCATCCCTTACGTTGAGGACACGACGGCACAACCAGTGTTCTGCTGGATTGAATGATGCTCTGTTGCTCAGTTGGTCCATTCCTCTGTAACCGACAGAGCAAATGAATGAAACTGATAAGATTAGTCCCCTCTCATAAACAAGATGAAAGAATGCATCAGAGCAATTAGCCAGCCGCTGACACGGGACTTTTACTGGTTGATGGCAACCGTAATTGACTCTGTGCTGGGGCAGTGCAATTTGATGATGAATGAGCTTATGTTGTGTGTGTGTGTGTGTGTGTGTGTGTGTGTACGTGCCTTGTGTCTGCGAACATGCCTTGTGTGTGTGTGTGCCTTGTGTGTGTGTGCGTATGTGTTCTCCTGATGAGTCTAGTACAGTCAGAGAGGGTAAAATCGGAGCGAGAAGCGCAAACGTCAGTTTCCGTGCTCTATTTTTGAAAGGGGGATGGGGGAAAATCATCAACTCTGTTCAGTCTGCCGGTCTCGCTGGCTAGACTAAAGTGATGGTAACGCAACCTAACCCTAGGCAGCTGAACATAAAGAGACTAGCCTACAGCCTTACAGCTCTGCTGTGCCTGCTTTGCAGCCTTACATTCATCCTTCACATTTATTTATTAGCCTATGGATTTGCTTGCTCACTGTGCTCCTGTGATGCTTCTCCGATGCCAGTGCATATTTTTCTAAACGTCTTGTGAAGTAAATCCAGTGCTTTTTACTCTATTGTATCTAGATAGCAGACAAAAACATACATTTTTAAGATTCTTTACACCAGCAAAAAATATGGAATTGTCCACATTTGTCATGCTCTGTGCTTCTCGTAGAGAACACTTTTCAAGAGGGTGACAGCTATTAGATATTTGACCGAGGTTAGTTACATTTATAGATCTGTGCTAGGCAAAGACTAGATCTATATCACAGCTTGGAATTTTGATTTCATGAGGATGGAGGGCATGGGGCTGGGGGGCATTAATCAAGGCAAGTGTATGCTATCCTTTTGGGCATATAATCAAAAGCTCTGCTTGAAAGGGAACGGAAAGAGAGACAGAGAGAGTTTCCAGCTGTAGAGACAGTCAAGGTTGTATTGATCCAGCACATACACAGGCTACTGGACACTTCCTTGAAATCCATCCATATTGCTGTAGTGCTGACAAAGAGATCAGTGTACTTGTGTGTAATTAATGAGAGACCACTTGAGAATATACTAGCCTCAGCCATATGTTACTTGCTTAACTCAGACTTCATCTTTTCTTCTCCAACACATCCCTCCTTTTGAATGGAAAAGTGGTCATAATAAAACAGTTTATGAATCTTGGTATTATATAAGCCTGTATGGGGAAAGATCTTATGAATCTTGGTATTACATAAGCCTGTATGGGGAAAGATCTTGATGGTCACTTCTGCCCCAATGATCATTCTACCTCAGCTTACCGCACCATGGCCAAACAAACTCAGCAGCAATCATATGCTCCACAACACATCTGAGAAAACCACATAACACCCAACAAACACCTCCCCACGCATGAAAACACACACACACACACACACACACACACAAACACACACACAAAGGTCGCAAACAAACACTTAAATGGTCCCTGCCTGTTCCAAACCTCATATACACCTCAGATAAGTAGTCCTCTCAGAAAGGCACAGGTGATGTGAAAAGAAAACAAACAGACACCTTGACAGACACTACAGATAACTGCTGGTTGGCTTACACAGTGCAAAAGTCCCCCGGGACCAAAATAGCAGTGTGGGAGGGGAAGCGGCCCTCCAGGACCAACAGCTACTACGTGTTAAAACTCAAGCGGACCTGCATGCCCGGTGAGTTTCACATGGCCTGGTGTTTCGGTGTCTTAGGAGTCGACAACCAAAAATCATTGGGGAAAAACAAACAAGCGAATAATACGGGGAGAAGTAGAACTTGAGCAACACCTACAGTATATGTCTGCCGGGGCTCTGCTTGTGGTAATCACGATAGCAATCTCCTGACAGCTGAGAGACAAGAAACAGACAAAACACCAAGTCCTGGGATTGATCTATAGCTTTGAGAAGATAGAGGACAACATCACAGTCTCTCTGCTGTGGTGTAAGGATGGCAGGTAATATCCTGATCTCCATGACTTCAATATCCAAACCCAAACACCAAAAGTGAAAGATCAAAGAGACAGCAGGTTACAGGTAGGTTACAGGTCACAACGCATTAGAATGAAATACAGACTTACAGTATAGACATGCAGTAGTGCTGACATGCAGTAAAGGAATTATTTATTTTTTTCTCTGATTATTGATTTTTCTTCTCTTATTATTGTACATGTATGATTTAATCAGTGTGGTGCTGGCATAATGGTTAAGGAACCTGGTTAGCATGCAAGTAGCCTGGAAATAGTGGGTTCGAATCCTGGCTGCTACTGTTGTGCCCTTGAGCAAGGCACTTAGCCCTAGCCCTAAGTTGCTCTAATGGAGGCTGGCCCTGATGTAATTGATAGTTGACAAATGTAAGTCGCTTTGGATAAAAGCATCTGTTAAATACATCAAAAAACAAATCAGGGTAATGTACTTATTTGAGGTTACTTAATAAGCACTTATTTGTATTATTAGAGGTATTTGAAACTATCAACAAAAGGTCAACTGATTTAAAGCCAGTGATTAATTTGACTATAGGCTACAAAACGGATGAGGGTCTACACACCTACGCAACTTTTAATGTTCACCATATTGTCCTCACAAGCCTTTATTAAAGGCACACCAGGCAACAGTTTCTACTGTTTTCAGGTTAATTTACCAGCTTCGTGGTCACTTTGATGGTTAAATGGCTCGTTTTGGGGTGAATGGCTCGTTATGGGGTGAATGAAGGCTTAATCGCTCATTTACGGCAATATGACATCATCACTGGTTTCAGTTCTTTGGTTTTTAAACAAATCCACATGGATTGGTGAGAGTGCACAGTTTGTGAGAGTGTTGCTATTTTTTTTAATTGACCGTTTGCCTTTAAACAAACACCTGAGACCTCTCACCTATCAAAAAGAGGACCTATGTTTTTCAAAATGTTTTTTCTAATCTATTAAAACGACAGAACAAGCTAACCATAATGACTCTTAGTTCTTGATATGCCTTGAATAGTTACTCTTCTTCCCTCCATGTATCAGTTTTAAACTTTCTTCTTCCCTTCTCTAAATATCGAATGATATTTTCACAACGGGTATATCTTTCATGTTTTGACACCATTTTTCTGCAGGAATCGTAAGACCTTTAAAATATGTATGCAGCATTCAGGAAAAATTCAAACTTTGGAATTTACTGGCCTTGAAAATCCAATATATATATATAATACAGTATCTACTCTCTGTGGTGTCCCTCTCTATCTCGTGGGAGGGAGATATATAGGTTTATAAAAGCGCTGGAATTGAATCTGTGTGCTGTGCTGTGCCGATGTGAGGCTCGCTTTATGCGCTCTCTCTCTCTCTCTCTGTGCGGTGCCGTCTCCACCAAGTGCCTTTTTATTAGTTTTACTCCTTCATCTCAGCGTATACCCAAACACTGAAACCACTCGCACTTTAAACGTATAGGGACGTATACACACACACACACACACACACATACACACATACACACACAAACATGCACTGACATCACGCACACATACACACACACACACATACATGCAAGGACACCAAACACTGTTTCTCTCTCCTTCTCTCCCTTTTTTGTTTGCCACGCACACACACACACATATACAAAATGTGTATACACATGGAATATTGAAAAAATAATACTATCAACATCACAACAGAGAGGTAGATGTAACGAAAGCATGTGAATCAAATGATGACAGGCTCTGGTCCTCTCCCCTCCTCTCTCTCGATTGGCCGGGGCCTGGAGGCATTTTGTCGACTCTGACAGTGTTGGAGCCCCAGGCAAGAATGTACTTCACGCTTCATGTACTCACAAAGCAGAGATGCTACGCATGACAATAGACTTTCACTCTGGAGCCGAGGAGAAGGTTGTATATCCATGGTCCTTATAGTCACCGTGAGACAGGTTCAAACAACAACAACAACAACAAAAATTGGAGGAATCTTTCATTTGGTACCCCTATATTTTTTTGTGCCTTTAGATGATGACTATACTGCCACAGATGTGTAGTAAAGTGTGTGTATGTGTGTGTGTGTGTGTGTTGTAGTCTATGTGTGTGAATGTGTAGGAGAAGGAGACGGTATGTGTATGTAAACACACACACACACACACACACACACACACACACACACACACACACACACACAGAGCAGTTGTAAATGATAGTGCAAGTGGTCAAAGCATGTGTAAGGAGCAGCTGGTGCTAACTTAGCACCTTGGGTCCAGAGAGAGTCTCTGGAGAAAACTCCATCTGTCCCATGAGCTATTCTTCCAGCCTCTCCCTCTCTCTATCTCTCTCTCTCTCATACACAGACAGACAGACACACACACACACACACACACACATACTCTCTTCTTTCTCCCTCTCACGCTGTTTGTCAATGAGAAAACAAATTTGCTGATAGCTCTTCAAGGTGACAAAGGGACGAGAAGAGGAGAAAAAAAAAGAAAAAAGAGAAGAGGAGAAGAGTGCAGAAAAGAGAAGAGAGAAAAGAGAGGAGAGAGGAGAGAAGAGCAGAATGTGCAGTTACCGCTGCCTCTCTTTACTGTAAGAAGAAGAGAGAGGAGAGAAGAGCAGAGCAGAATGTGCAGTCAATGCTGCCTCTCTTAAACGAACTGCACCCACTGTGCCGTGCATGCTGACATCTCCATTCTCTCACTAATAACCCGCCATCCTGCTTTCTATTTTCAGAGAAATTTAAGCAAGACATTTGAACGTTTTCTGTGGAGGAAGAGAACTCTCTGTGTATGTGTGTGTGTATGCGTGTGTGTGTGCGCATGTGTGTTACAAAAAGAGATGTAACAGGGGGTGTGTACTCGCCCACTGCTTGTCTGTTTTTATGTGTTGTCTGTTTATACAAGTTTACTTTTTCCTCACGTGTGTGTTTGTGTGTGTGTGTGTGTGTGTGTGTGTGTGTGTGCAAACACATCAGACGTGTCACTCTCTGCAAGTTGATTGCAAATCAGTGCGTGCAATATAAGAATGACCATGTGCTTGTGTTTAACTGTACACGTGTGTGTACATTCATTAAAGTATCTGTACATGCCAGGATGTCCCTGTGCATCAGAGCTTTCATCTGTCTGTCTGTGTGCGTGTGTACGTGTGTGCATACGTGTTTGTATGAGTGTGTGTTTGTGTGTGTGTGTGTGTGTGTGCGTGTGTGTGCGCATATACGTATGTGTGTATATCAGGGCTGACGTCATCTGTGAGGATATGCATCACTAGGTTACATGAGAATTCTGGACACAAGAGAGGCACTTCAGTACAGTCTGTGCTCAATCTACCATTACACAACTACTCTACACACACTCTCTCTCCGCATGTGTGCGAATGGGTGTGCACGCGTGTGTGTGCGTGTACGCGTGGTGCGTGTGATTATGGCACAGAAACACAAACACACACACACACGTACAAAAATACGCACATGCACACACACACTGACAAAAGACTGATGAGGTGCAGAGTGAGGGAGCGAAAGACAGGGAAAGAGAGTCATAGAAATCAGATGTGCTTATCATCAGCTACTCTGTGTGTGTGTGTGTGTGTGTGTGTGTGTGTGTGTGTGTGTGTTAAAGAGTGTCAGAGCCAGATAGACCATGTGAGGGAGTAAGTCACTACAAAAGGGAAAGAGAGAGACTGAGATTGATGGGAGATGTGAGTCTGTTGTCTACTACTAATATGATGCATGTGTGTGTGTGTGTGTGTGTGTGTGTTAAAGACACCAAGAGTAGCCAGATTTTACCATGTGAGGGAATAAGTGTCAGGAGAGTGGAGATATACGAGGGATGTGAGAGGATGAACACATCTGTCATCTAATAGTAATATGATGTCTCTCTCTCTCTCTGTCTGTCTCTCTCTCTCTCTCTCTCTCTGTGTGTGTGTGTGTGCGTGTGTGTGTGTGCATCATTAACACTTTCAAGGCTGGAAGATTTTAAGTGAATTAGTGGGCTCTGTGTTTCCTCCCCTCAGTGTTATTACTGGAATTCTATTTGCTGTGTTTTCTTTTGTTGTTCTCTGTGCTTAGCCAAGACTGTGTCACTAAACAGCTGTGCTCAGTGGCACCTGCAGCTGTGTGGCCAGATGCACTGTGTGCACCTATTTTGATGAACCAGTTCCTGTGTGTGCAGGGACAGTCAGCGATGCACCCCTTGCGCAGGCCATGCAATAGTGACCTAGTGATCACAGTGCTCTTAACCAATCCTGTGCTCTCAGGACTCATGGGCATAGGGCTCACGGGATCTGCAGGTGTGCACGCACACGGGATCGAGTCCCAGCAACAGTTTGGAGTGGAGAAAGACTTTGAGCCAGACAGAGGGTTTTCACCAGACATTTCTGGACTTTAAACCTTAAATTCCGTGCGTCCATTGAGTGTGAGTTGCTGTAATTACCTATGTGTAATGTTAATAATAATTCCAGACAGTTATAGTAACGTGAAATAATTCCTTAATGCGTAATATCATTGTTCTAGAGCTCATTTGTAGCCTCGTGATTTTGTTCACCTCACGGTAAATACAGCTAATTATTCTCTCTTGTTCATAAGTATTGACATGGCGTTGCATGTCCATATTGAGCACTTTATATAGCACTAAATGTGTAATTGCCTTGCTCAGCAGACGTGGTAGGAGGAGCTCAATTTGGTAGCGTTGTTAGCGTTGTCACACGGTCAATGCCATCTGCTTCTGTTACAGCGCTCTTAAAGGGCCCAAGTGTCACATTATGATCATTTAGGTTGTGTGCAGCAATATAATTGTAAAGGCACAGTGACCGCGTAGCCATTGCTGTCGCACTCTGTCATTTAGCACTGAAGCTATGCACTTTGTTAGGTAATTTTTACCTCAGTTGTTGGCTGTTTAAGAATTCAATTATTTATTCCATTTATGGTCATTTAATTTCAATAGCATCTTTTACTGTCAGTCTTATGCCATGACATAAACACTGTTCTGTTCCTTTATATTGGTAGAGCCACAAATTCAATTGTCACAGATTTATAGACAGATAACACAGAGTTAAACCCAGATTGAAATTTGAGCATTGAAGAGTGACATGTTTGTGTGTGTGTGTGTGTGACCGATAAATACTTTTTCTGGGAAGCATCTCTTAGTTCTGACCCGACTTCCTGAGGCGATTCACGCCTGCACAACCAGCACATTCAATTCAATACAGTCCTTTTAGAATCAAGACTCAACCCAACACAACCCATCATTTTACACCATGCATTCACGCCTTGGCATAATTTTCTCAACTCTTCTCTGCACCGTAGCATTCACTAACAGCATGATAGTAGGCTATTTGTGCATCTCAAACTAACCAGAGATTTGTTGTACTTCACGCAGCTGTAGAACTTATTGATTGACATGCGCGGGCAGGAAAGAGATTCAGAAAGTGCGTTCAGTAGGCTATACTAGAGTTTTTGCTGGTAACTACTGAGGAAATATTATGGACACACATTTAATATTTCCCAGAGGAAAATATTACTTCAGTCTCGTCTCTTGTTTTTGTCTTCTCTCTTCTCTCTCAGTCTTACTGAATTCCCCAACCCGCCCTGCCCCACCACCCTGAACAGACAAAGAAAAGCAGAAGAGTATTTCAAAACCTCAACTTGAATTTAAATTGAGCTTATTTGGGTGTGGACAACAGACTATTTGTTATGAGTTTAAATTAAGAAGTATGAGGCATTGACAAATGCATTTTGGCTCGCTAAAACCCAATTAAAAAGAAAAAAAGGCACAATTCAACATCGGATGTTGAAACAAAGATATGAATGTTGTAAGAATCACAACAATATTTTTCAGGGATTATTCAAAGGTCACCTAAACAGAGATGGCAAAATGCAGCCCCAGTGAAACATTTGGAGCAGTTTTACCAACAAAAGCACCTTACTTTTAGCCTAGGAAACCAAACTCACACCAAGGAAGGAAGATGTAGGGTCTAGCAACAGGACATCCGCCACTCCCCCACTGAAGTTAAATTGCATTGAAGCTGAATTGAAGTTAAATTGAAGTATTTTTAATGCTTTAATTGTGATTGGAATTCAAAGAAAAATTCTATTCTAAAAATCTATTTTAACCTTTTTTTTTTAATCTATTTATGTAGATGCTTTCATTGGTTGTGAATCACATGATGGCAGCACGAAGGTTGTGATTGGTTCCTGGATTTGTAGTGAATTGGTAAAGAGCTGCATTGCTAGCTAATTTGGCCTTGTGGGCAGACAGAGCTACAAAGCAAAATCAAATTTGTCAGTGGTGCGTATGTACGTTTGACTTCAAACCTTGCGTTGCGAGTGAGTTTTGAAAATTAGTTTTAACCATCATCATCAATCATAGCCGAGCAGATTACAATAAATGTCTCCAAAAGAGCCACAGTCCGGGGGGGGGGGGGGGTATGCCGCAGTAATAGCACAATTATTCTGCAATTAAAAAAAATTGTGTGAAAGGGCTTGAGAGAGAGAGAGAGAAAAGTGTTATGTGTGTCTGTGTGTGTGTGTGTGGTGTGTGTGTGTGTGTGTGTGTGTGTTGGGGGTGTGGGGGGGGGGGGGGCTATTGAAACACACAGAGGAGACATGACAGGTGAGGAAGGATGAAGGGAGAGAGAAATTAAGCAAAAAAAAAAGAGAGAGAAAGAGAGGGAAGGAGAGAGAGGTATGAAGAAAGCAGAGTGTACCTGTCATCCCCTTTCAGCTCTGCCTAATGCTACTAATTGGGCCATAATCACCTCTGCCTCTTCCCATGATGCATCACTCTCACCCACACAGGGCACAAAACCAATTCATTAAAAAGCCCATACAAACTCATTTCAGAAAAAAAAACATCTCTCAGCATTTCCTTCAAGCAAAAGTACATCCATTTGATTAGTAAACACCTTAAGAAACATAGAAGAGAACACTACTGCAAAATTAGCTATGACTCAGGAATATAACTTTGCAGTAGCAATTATTTCTCCTTTTAATCTATTTACTTTCCCCACTCAGGTACTCATTAACTTGGGGGAAAACACTTTGGTATTTGTAATTATCAAAACTCCAGGCGTTAGGAAAATGACATTTGTCAGTTGGCCATTGCCATGAGCACAGTGTTAGAAGTATGCTGGGAGTGAAGGGATGACTTTACGCTGCCCAAGATTAACCAGTGGTCAGAATGATCTTAGCTTGTGCTGCCACAGCGAACGCCGCTTATGTAATGACGAGATTTATGAGTGTGCATCCTATCGTGGACAAACATCCGCACCGACACAAAGCAAGCCATTTTGTTTTGAGAGTACGTCTTTAAGATGGTTTGTAAGTTGGGGAGGGTGTAGAGTATCTGCTTTTGTGTGAGGATGTGTGTGTGTGTGTGTGTGTGTGTGTGGAAGGTGGGGGGTCATGCAGGCATCAGCACTTCTTTTTCAACCAGCTGCTCTTTCTCTGTTTTTGGCCCCCTCCCTCCCTCTCTCTCTCCCTCCTCTGTCTTTCTCTCTCTCTCCCTTGGTACCCTCCCAACCCTTGGATGGCCTGCAGTGCCCCTGCCTTTGAAACAGGGGAATTTGGGCTTATTTGTGGCCACCTTGTCAGCTGTTTTGCAGTTACATAATGTTTTTTTTTTTTTGCTGTGGTGTGTTGCCCGATGCTTCCTGAAAAAGAGCAGACCGATTGTTCCCTTAACTGCATCTATTAATCTGCCGCCCCCCCAAACACACACACACACACACACACACACACACACACGCTCACCGCCTACCACCCACCACCATCCAAGTGCACATTATTGATAAACTACCCCTCCCCCCACAGTCACACAGACACACACTGCATCACGCACCAGGGAAAAGGTCAAATCCTGTCATTCCACATGAGAGAGAGAGAGAGAGAGAGAGAGAGAGGGAGAAGAAGAGAGTGATAAAACAGAAAGAGGGGGGAAGCATCAGAGAGAACAATAAGAGAAACAGACAGAGGGAGAGACAGACAGAGGGAGAGAGAGGAGGGGGAAGCTAAAAGTGCGAGAAAGAGAGCAGAGAGACAATCAGAACAAAAGGAGTGAATGACAGCGGGAGACAGAGGAGTAGATAGGAACACTAAGAAGAAGAGAAAAAACAGGAAATGAGGAGAGTAAAAGAGAAAGAGAGAGAGAGAGCGAGGTAGAGAGAAAGAGAGAGAGAAGAGGACAGGATAGCAGACCGTTCAGGTGGCAGGGAGAAAGAGAGAGAGAGAGAGAAACAAAGTTACATATTGCCATGTACAGATACCCACACACACACCTGCATACACATGCATCACATCCACACATGCACGCACACACACACACATGCACATGCACACACGCACGCACACACACAGACACACAGTGAATGATTAATTGTGTTCTGTACACACTGCTTGTACTTTGTACAACTAGAAATACTTTGGCAATGCAATGCCAATAAAGCTACTGAACAGAATTGAATTGAACTGAATTGAGAGAAAAAAATAGAGAGAGAGAGAGAGAGAGAGAGGATAGCAGACAGAGTTCAGGAGGCAGGGGAGAAAGACAGAGAGAGAGAAAGAGAGAGAGAGAGAGAGAGGATAGCAGACAGAGTTCAGGAGGCAGGGGAGAAAGACAGAGAGAGAGAAAGAGAGAGAGAGAGAGAGAGAGAGAGAGAGAGAGGACAAAGACTAAGTGGAAAACTGATTCATAACTCTAATAATGACAGTCGAGAGAAAAGGAGGGAAGAGAGGCGAGGATGGGAGGGAAACGGGGGAGTACAGACAGAACAGGCAGAAGATAAAGCGAGTGACACTCAGGGGTCAAGTAAGTGAAGAGAGAGAGAAAGAAAGAAAGAAAAGAAACTCCTCTAACAAAAGAGAGAGGAGAACTAATACTCCCTAATCTCTAGTCAGGACCTCCGAGTCCTCACCCGCCCCCAATTTCTGTCTCTTCTGTGCTGCCCTGTCCAGGTCTTCACTGTCCTCCGCTCAGCTCGTGACTCAGGGCACAAACACTTGACTTTTAATAGCTAAGTCATGAGACAACTCACTGCCAAACAAATCCTAATCAAAGCTAAAAGGGTTACTCCTTTTCACACTGTCTAAATATACTTGGATACTATGCATTAGGAGTATGCTAAGTGTCTCTGTGCGCCGCACAACTTCTAAGTGAGCATTAAGAGAATTTACACTTGCTCTGTATAAGACCTGCTTTGTATAGACCATTAGTCCCACTATGTGCTTACATGAATAGAACACTGTAATCACCTTTAACTGTGTCGTGCATACATCTATAGCCCCCGTTTGAAGCAACGTGATACCAGAGGACAATAGTTCCAGTCTTAGTAAATAGCGTTAGGTTAAAGTTAGTTACCTACTACTTAATTTCAACAACTTTGACTTGGCTCTTGTCGAGACAAACAAACACACTGGCAGTATCTACAGATCTTACCGTACACAAGGATTTTTTTTTAAAACTCTGCCTAAAAGCCCAGCTCATCACAAAATTACCCACTTGTTAACTGACAATGCTAGGTAACGTTACTATCCTGTTTAAAAGTACTCAACAAATTCTTCAAACACTGAAATGCACGCAGGATCGCTATTGTAGTTAGATATCGCATAATCTACATCTGAAAGATTATGTCAGAATTATAAACTGTAGAATTGCCTGTTGATAAAGCATTAATAGACACTGCTGAAAGTGCTAGGTTTTGTATTGGTTCTGATAGCGTCTGGAGGCTTTCTGCCTCCACTAACAGTTTTTGGGATGTAGGGGAATGGATTGTTTGCAAACAATAAAGTGATCTATTGTATTCATGCTTAAAATACTGTATTGACTTCCTTCCTCAGTAACAATGTGCAATAATCCTTCTTGCAGTAAACAAAAACATTCTCTTTATGTCAGTGACCTCTAAAAATCCAGCCATATGGGAGATCCAATTAGGCTCTATGATAAAGTTCCAGCGGTAAGAGACAATCGTTCTCTCCCTTCTCCAAACAGCTGTAAAAAAAAATGTTGGCAAAGGAGAGGGGTGGTGTGAAAGGTCGACGAGTCATGTCAGTGCCGCTGGTCATCTGTCAGGGTCAGGCTCAGGTGAGTGGGGTGCACTGGCTGGCGCTGATAACAGCCCTTGGGTTCAGACACGGTGTCAGTCAGAGTGTTGACGTTGTAAGGAGACACTGACACAATGGTTTTCCGTGGCAGTCATCTCTGATGAGATAAAAAGTCACTCTAAACCACCCCACTCACCCTTCTCTCGCTCTCTTTCTCTCTCTGTCTCTCTATCACACTACTGAAACCATGACGTTTACAAGTTATTTAATGTACCTACTTTATACCTGATTTAGCTGCTAGCTAACTTCCAGCTGCAGTCCCTGGACAAGTAATCCAGTTGTACTGTGTGTATTAAGACCAGATCTATGTATTTCATTGCTTAATTCATTTCCTCTCAACACCCATGGACCTATTTGTCCAAGCTGCTGCTAAGAAATGTTATTATTACTGCACAGTAATATTACAAAAATGTTATTATTACTGCACAGTAATATTATAAAAATGTTACTGCACTTACATTGTTACTGCACAGTGCAATACCTGGTGCTCTGAAATGCACAAAATCTACAAAGGTCTGCCTGATCTATCAATGCATATATCTGTCTACATTATACAATGTTTTTTTTACAATTTAAAAAAAAAAAAAATGTATTTGTTGTAGGGGAAATAGTTATGATAAGGTTTAGGGTAAAGTCACAAAAATCCATGAATAGGCTATCTGAAATCCTTACTCTATCATCTTTTGATTAAAGTTATTTCTTTTGGTTTGTGTTGTCTGATTTTCATTTCTCTATTTGAAGATGGGAAAACATGTCTTTTATCCATTGGTCCAACTGCACCACTTGCCAGAGAGGCTGGACAGCTTTTCAGTGTCTGCTCTGCTCTTCCCGTGTCTGTTTTATATCAGTGTTCATCTTAAGCCTCACTCTCAGAGCGCTTATAGCCTCTTGACCACTTGCTGCTCTTGTCCACAAACTCATTTCCTGTGAAAATGATGTCCAAGTCCTTCACAACCCCCCCCCCCCTCCTCCTCCTCCTCTTTCACGCTTCACAATCTCTGTCTATTCCATAACCATCTTTCTATCTGAGTTTTAGGAGTTTCACTTTGGTCACTCTCTCTTTTCACTGTCTGTCTTCTTTTCCCATTACTACCCCCCCCTTTCTTACACACACACACACCTCTATTCCATATCCATTCTTCCAGCTGTGGTGCATTCTTCCAGCAGTAGTTTCACTTTGGTCACTGTCTTTTCACCCTCTGCCTTCTCCCATCTCTAACCCCCATCCCTTACACACACACACAGACACACACACACACACACACACACACACACACACTCTCTCTCTCTCTCTGTCTCTCTAAGACATAGACACACATACACAGCCTGGAAGAGAGCGAGGTCCTTGCAGACTGTATCTCTCTCTGTCGTAATCCGCATTGAGGAAATCGATCTAAGGCTCTGTAAGAGGCATGAGAGGCTCAAGATGCTGACTCCGCAGGCACAAACACACTCACTCACTCTCACAATAACACATACACATGTGCAGACACACGCACGACACACACACACACACACACACACACACACACACACAAATACTCAGTAATGTAAAGCACAAAGCTTAGAGGGAGATTTACAGCAGGAGTGCAGGAGACAGTGGAAAACTCATTTTGTTTTTACACATGCTGCCCACATGCACACCCACCCACACACACACACACACACACCCAACCACACACACACACACACACAAACACACACAGTGCCACTGAGTTGAAATGACCCCTCTGAAGCCATATAGACTTGAGTGTGTGGGACTGTGTGTGTTTGTGTGTGTAAGAATTGCAATGAAAGTTGATTTCAGCCATACTAAAGTCTTACCTACCAATTGCACACTCCTGTCCCCATTCTGTACCCAGTTTCACTGCGCACACAAATCTGCCTTAGTACCCTCTATAGATCGTTTTTTGGTCTGATAGGACTAAGTATCTACATCTTTTGATGATCCCATTGCTTCCCATGTAAACAAAATCAGATTGATGGAACTTATTTTTCTCTCTGCATAGGCTATTATGTATTGGAGTTAGCATAGAGCCATAGGTACACAGAGGTAAACACATAAGTGGCACCAGATATTAAATCATAATGACTAAAAGGAGGATTTCCCTTTCTACCTACTGGTGCACATTCACGTGTGGCCTACAGAGAGAAAGAGACTTTCCACTATGGAAAACACTGCAGACTTACACTGCATGACATGCTGGATGTGGACATGTGGATGTAGGTATCCCCTGTGCATGTGTGTGTGTGTGTATGTGTGTCTCGAAGCAGACAAAGTATCAAGTATCTACTCTGCAAACAAAACAATCCGCCCTCAACCACATGCTTCATGCTCAATGCAAACTCAATTTCTTTTGGGCTAATGCAGGAAATAGAGTCAAATCCAATTCTTCTCAAGCAAGGGCAAAACAAATCAAAAGAAACTAAAGGGGTGGTGATGTGGCCACTGACAACACTCTCTTTATTATCCATCCAGCCCCTCTACCCCTTTCCAATTTCTGTCAACTTTCTGCTAGTTTGTGAGGGACCATGGGAAAGCTAAAATGGCTTAAGGTGAATTTATAGTCCATTTAGTCCATTTAGTTGCTCAACCAAAAATTAACTCTTGTCCACAGATGTTGCAGAGCTGTAGGCTGTCATAGTCCTGCATCAGCTAGAAATGGAGAAAATGTGTCTGTAACATCTCCTACAATGACGTTATATCTCAGCATGAAAACATAAGTTAGCAAGGACACTGTGACCACAGCAACACACAATAGAAGTTGAACTCCAGCACAACTGAGCAAATATCCAGTAACAGTGTAAGATAGTGTCTGTGCTGCAAAACCCCAGCAGTTGTTTCCTTTGCTAATTATTCTAAGCAATGCTTAGCATCTTGCAAGTGTGGTTTTCTACCAAGAGAACATAAGGTGGGGGTGGGGTGGAGGGCGGGGGACAGAGAGCCTTCATTCATCCCATAAGGAGTCATTTACCTATCATAGTAATAACAAAGCTTGTATGTGTCCTCAAGCAAGATACTGAACCCCAAGTTGCTCCTGGTGAGCAGGTTGGCATCTTGCATTCTGCCACCATCCATCTGCCACCGGCGTGTGAATGTGAGGCGTACATCGTAAAGCGCTTTGAGTGCTCAAATAGAAAATACAAATAGAAAAACACCACATAAATACATTCTGTTTACATTAACTTCTAATTCTTGCATAGTGTGCATAAAGTTGAATCCAATGTAATCTAATCTAATCTTAGTTGCAGGACTGGAGTCAACACTCACAGAGGACAGAGCAGGCAGGCCTGTTAAAGGCAAGACTGCTCAAGGACAGAGCACAAACACCATTCCAAAAATTAATTAAAAATGACTGATTCAAAACTCAATGAGAAAGGCTGATAAAATGGTCTATTGTGTTAAAAAAGCAGAGAGTTCTTCAAAGAAATTATATAATTCAGAGCAATTCTGCTTGTACATCTGACTTGACTCAAGTCTGCATGTAATTCCTAGAAATGAATGGTTAAGGAATAAATTACTGACCTTTGTATTCTACTATAATGATTAATTAGATTGTAAATTACCACTAAACTCACAGAAGTCATTGGTGACTTGAAGTGTTTTCACAATAGGATTGAACTCCTGACTTTTAGACATGACAGGCAAGAATGTTAGCATGACAGCTAAAATCCATCGATCTTAGCACAGGTGTGTAGGATATGTTCTATACCCAATCCCTAAAGTCTAGGATGGAGTTGAATGTCCTAATGTAACCTGTCTTTTCCAGATGACTGGTCCTGCTGACTGTAATCCAGTCAGGATTGGCTTTGCAACCTTTACACATCAGAGGCTAGCTAGTGGGGCTACATGTCGCAGGTATTAGCATTGACCTCTACTTCAACTCCTGAGGCAGGTAGCAGAGCTTGAGTGTTTGCACACAGCATTGGCCTTGCTGCCCTATAAAATAAGCAAACATCAAAGGAAGATATGTGGGTCAATGGTAAATTCACAGGAGGGGAAAAAAAAACTGGATTCACAGAGTCCCAAAAGTCCCAATCTCGTTTTAATAACATCCATTCACTAAATTTGCAATATTTGGCTATTGAGGCTCTGATTAGCGCTCTTAGTCAGGTACAGTGGATGAGTACAACAGGTTTCACAAAATGTATGAAAGTTAGACAAAGCTTACTGAGGAAAGTCAGGGGCAAACAGCATCCTATGATAATTCAATCATTTATAACTTTGATTTTTGTCCCATACTGCTTTGTAAGACTTCTATTCAGCTCTTGAGACCTTGCAAAATCATTATGCGTAGCTCTACTTCAAATGTTTTTTGTAGTTGCGATTTTTGAAGTTTGTACCCCTGAGCTAAATTGCATCATTGTGGCATGTGTATCCTCGACCTCAGAGTGGAACTGATGGACAGACAAAGGAAACAGAGACAGAGCAAAAGTCAAAGAGAATTTCTCTCGAATGAAGAGGAGCAGCTGAGGGGCACAGGAGACAGACTAAAAGAGAATAGGATGGGGTGATAGACGTGATAGAGCGAAAAAGAAGAGACTAATTGAATGAGGAGTAGAAGAGATGTGTGGAGGAGAGAGTGAAGACAGAGGTGGGAAAAGCAGAAGGAAGTGAGACAGACATGAGAAATGAGAAGAAGAGGAGGCCTAAGTGTGTTTGATGGCACCCACCAGAGAAGCTTGTTACTGGCAGGAGGAACATGTGTCAGGGCTGTTTCTTCTCCACCTTGCGCGAGCTTTGGAAACATCTCTGTAGACTCTGGGTCTGGCAGTGTTGTGAGCCATTTATATGCTTTATAGGAAGATAGAAAAATGTGTAAAAGAGATGGACTGCTCTCTGCCTTTCTTTCTTTCTTTCTTTCTTTCTTTCTTTCTTTCTTTCTTTCTTTCTTTCTGTGTCTCTCACATTCTCTCTCATCATTCACCTCTCTCCCTAGATAAGGCCTGACTGTTTGACTTATCTGACTCTCAGCTCACACAAACTCATCTTTCTGTACTCCCTCCTCCCATCCTTTGCTGGTCCTTTCTCTCATCATTTTTCTCTCCAAAGTTCTCCTTCACTCCACCTCTCCCTCCCTGCAGTCCCTCCCGTTGCACGCGCTCCAACATTCTCTCCTCATCGTTCATCTTCTTCTCCCTTCCTTTCTTCCTTTGCTCCATCTTGGCCCACTTCTGCAGCTTCTAACTTACTCTTTCTCTCTCTCTCTCTCCATCTGCCCTGGTCCACTCCTGTGCTTTCAAACTCCATCTCTGCCTCTCTTTCTTCTTTCTCCCTCTCCCTCCATGTCTTCCGTTGTTCATTTTATGGCTTGGTCCACTGCAGTTTCTAACTCATTCCTACAATCAGAGGCAGCCTGTAAATAATGAAAAATGTTTCTCCACCAGAGAGTCTTCTCTCTGGGCATGGACAGCCTCTCAGTGTACCGGATGAGTTTCTCCATTTTAATCACCGGCCCAGGAGACACCTCAGCTCTAAGGAAGTAACAAGAGAAGAGTTGAGGAGAGAGGGGGACGGGTGAGGGTGAAAGACAGGACAAAGATGAGAGAGAGAGGGAGAGATAGAGAGGCAGAGAGAGAGAGAGAGAGAGACTGAAAAAGAGGTGACAGCAGAGGAGGCAAATCAAAAGAGGAGAGAAAAAAGAGGGAGAGGAAGTAAAAGACATAGTGCCAGCAATGAAGGAAAGGGAAGAATGAAAGAGGAGGAAAAGAAAATGAGAAAGAGAGAAGAGATGAGTCGAGTGATCAACATAGAGAGTGAAAAGAGATGGAGTGAAAAAGAAAGACTGAGAGAAGAGAAAGGGTTACCAAGGCGATGCACCTTCGGAGAGTAGTGGGGGGCGTGTTTATCGTGGCCTCTGGAAGGGTCAACTAACTGCCACCTGACATTTTTCTTCCTTCTCTGTAATTAATTCTACAATAATTAATAATTAATGTCAATCAATTATTAATCGCCACCTTAAGTTCATCAGGGGAAGGCCAGGGAAGTAGGTAAACATCATAAATTGTGCAAGCACAGTGGCACAAAGAGGAGGAAAGCAGGGAATAGAAAAAGGAATGAAAAGAAAGAGAAAATAAGAAAAAAGGAAGTTGAGGAAAAGGAAGAAGAGAGAAAGGGAGAAAAGTGAACAACGGGATATTCTGGCACCAATCAACGCATAGCCCTGTTGTTCCAGGTCACTGAGTGTTGTCAGTAAGAAAAAGAACATTTGGTACAACATAGACCCAAATAGCAAAATGGCAGCTAATGATGAGGGCATAGTAAGCTGAGTTTCTATGCCCACACTGGTTAGCATTAGCTGCCTGAGAGGAGCTTCCTGTCAAAAAGTGCCAACCACTCTGGCATGGTCACCCTGTGCCATCATGACTGCACCAGCCAAACAGCCTTCCTTCCGTCCAGCCCACGTACACCGCCCTCAGCTGCTCTCTTTGCATGTGTGCGTGTGTGCGTGTGTGTGTGTGTGTGGGTGCACATGCTGTGGGCATGTCTCACGCCTTCGTGCGAAGCAGGGGGATTTAGGAGGCTCTGCTGCCCAGGAAAATGTGTGTGTGTTTGTGTTTGTGTCCCAACCATTTCATCCAAAGCACAACAGACAGAAACCCATGGAGTGGTAGTAAACAGAGGGGCTGAGGTGCCACATGCTCTCATGGGCCATACAGGTAAGGGGATGCCAAGCATGTGGTGAGGTGCAAAGTGCTACTGGGCATCACAGCAGATGTGTGTGTGTTTGTGTGTGTGTGTGTGTGTGTGGAGGGATTGGGGGGTTTAGTTGTTGTTTCTCCTTCAGTGGAGGCTGGTAGAGGCCTGAAGGGGCTTGAAGGAGGAAGATGAGGAGGAGAAGAAGGAGGAGGATGAGGAGGAGAAGAATGAGGAGGATGAGAAGAGGAAGGATGAGTCAGGGGTGCAGGAGGAGTCCTATGGGAACATGCTGCCAGGCAAATGGTTGACAAAGAACATTTATATTAACACATATGCATACACACACATACACACACACACTCGCACACATGTGCAGCACGGACACACACGTGCACACAAACACACATCTGCTGTGATGCCCAATAGCACTTTGCACCTCACCACATGCTTGGCATCCCCATGCATGGCACATGAGAGCATGTGGCACCTCAACCCCTCTCTTCACCACCACTCCCACCACTATGGGCGGTGGTAGCGTAGTGGTTAAGGAACCTGGCTAGCGAAAGTTGTGGGTTCAAATCCCAGCTGCCACCGTTGTGCCCTAGAGCAAGGTGCTTAACCCTAAGTTGCTCTAGGGGAGACTGACCCTGAACAATTGATAGTGGACAAGTTGTAAGTCGCTTTGGATAAAAGCGTCAGCTAAGTGCATAAATGTAAATGCACTCCATGGGTTACACATATGCCCTGTCTCTTGTGCTTTGGATGAAAAAGGTTGGCACACAAACACACAAATATTTACAAACGCACATACACCAACTCTGTCTCTCTTTCTCTCTCGCTCTCTCTATCTCTCACATACACATACACACAAACATCTACACTCACTCTCTCTTCCTCTCTCTTCCAAACACACACACACACACACACACACACACACCTACCAAAGCAAGCAAGCCAAAGCATATTCAGTAGTGTGCCGATGGCAAACAGCTTGTGTTTCTCGCAATTTACCAAAGATATTGGTAAACATTTAAACCCTCAGTGTGCAGTCGTGTGTGTCTCTTACTGCCGGTGTGTGTGGATGCAGAAGAGTGTGAATAATTCAGCATGTTCCTATAAACCAAACCACATGTCCTGTAATTCAAGTGTGACAGGGTGGCTTCATTTCAACATAATAAACACAACACACACTCATTCCATGACACATTCAGCCACTTGTACACATAGGTGACACACGATCACACACAGCATATCATACATATCCACACACACTACAGCTCATAAACCACACAGACACACACACACAACCGCTTACAAACTACACAGACAACACATACACACAAACAATCCACAGCTTATGCAGAAAAGCATCCTGAATCTTTCTACTCTTTTAAAAATGTGATGAGTAATCGAGAGAGATGGGAGAAAACACACACACACACATGCAACACACACACACACACACACACACACACACACAAACCCTCATGCGTTTATACATGTATCTCCCATTACTTATCCTCTCTTTATTAATGCTATGGTATTTTTGGCCGGCACAGGACCAACCTTTTCATTACGCCCTACAGGGTCCTAATAATTCCTTAATTATTTATTCATTTTTTTACATCTCATTTAATTCATTAAAAAAAAAAAAAACACTTTATGTAATGAAATGCATGGCACTCCATACTGGACAGATTGAATCTGTTGTTCAGCCCAATGGTGTTCAGTGTTTGATTACTGCATCACTTCATCAGTTTCATTACTGCCAGATTTTTACTATGGCTGAGTGGAAACGTAAAAAAAAAGCTGATTCTGCAGACTTGCTGGAGACAGACACAGCTCAGCAGTGGAGAGAAGTTGTCTTTTTTGGCTGATTGAGATAGCAGGTGAGACGTCCCCTTAGGCTACATCAGTTCATAGTTCATGAATAGTTGAAAAGCCACATCTAGAGAGTTTAAAGTCTAAAATGTCTGTTTTTGCTTCAGTTCTTGCTCATATGCTACCTACGATACTATCTAGCAAATAGAAGTGCATTGCTGAAATCACACTGTGCAAGTTCAGTTTCTCAGGTCTTGATGGCAAACTGCTACATGGGGCGCTAACTTCCCACAGCGTACAGTATGCACAGCTACCATAGACTCAATGAATTCAGTGAAAATGACGCTCTTTCCTTGACTGGGTAAAAACCCTTTAAAACCCTCAGTAGCTATGCACTGATCCCCCAGTAGCATTGTGTGAGCTTAACATTGAAGTGAGCAGTAGTTTGTGCTGTGCAGTATGTTTCCATTACGTGCATGCTGTGTTAAACTTTAGCGGGTCAGCGTTAAGTTTAGCGGTTAAAGAGCCTGGCTAGCATACTAGTAGCTTGGAAATTGTAGGTTAAAATCCTGGCAGCCACTACTGTGCCATTGAGCAATTCACTAAACCTTAAGTTGTTCTAGGGAAGACTAGCCCTGAAATAATTGATACAGTTAACAAATGTGAGTCAGTTTGGATGAAAATGTCTGCTAAATGCATGAATGTAAATATAAACTAATAGGAGCTCAGAGGCAGTCTGATTAACAGGCATGATGACCATTTGTTAATTCATGATTCTAGTATCATTCTTACTGAACGATGAGACGAGAGTTTTCAGTATGGGGTTTAAAAAGGATGAATAAACTGGCAGTGTCATGCAGTGAGAACTGGTGCTAATACAACTTTCGCTAACTTATTGACATATCACAAGGTGTAATCAAGCATTAGTCAGTTGAATAATTAAAACAGTGGTTTCGACAGCAACTTAATTAAAGGTTGTAGTCAGTGTTTTTTTTTTTTTGTTTAAGTTTTACAGAAACTCAGATAATGTATAATGTTGTACCCAGCAAGACACTTGGTGGTTCTGGGTATTAAACTGCACTTATTTTGTTCTATCACTTAAGATACTGCAATGTCATTATTTGCATTGCTTTTGCTGTATCATCCCTGCCTTCACCTCACACACACACACACACACACACACATTTATACATCTATGCATCTTCTATGATGAATTATAAAATCTTTGAAGCAGCACCCTCTTCCTTTGGGTGTTTATAATAAATCTTGTAGAGAATCATTTATGCATATTTATTTCTCATGAAAATTCAAGGTAATTCATAGGCAACAAAATAACTCATTCTCAAACATAAAATCATTTTGTACAAAAAACGTAGAGTTACTGTAAAGTGGCCTCGAACTTTTGCGTGTTTGCAGTCAGGTGCCCCACTGATGAATATGCAATTACACCTGTAAACATAGCCAAAGTGCCTCAGGTCCACCACAGATGGGCTAAAGCAAAGACTGATTGTGACGACTGATTCATGGACATTACTTGAATTTTTAGAAGATTTGAGTTGCATCTCAGATGACCTGAAGAACTTAAAAAGGAAAATCTACAAATTAATTTCACAAAAACTTGTCACTCCTAGCCAACATAAAAGTGACCAACAATGACACACTGTTTACTGGCCGATGTTTATCTTTTTGACGTGCGTTTCAGAGGAAGTTTGTGGCCTGAGGTATACTTGCTCCCACAGACCCATAAGCAGTCATTGCTGATCTTGTCCCACCTCGGCTTCGGGCTGCATATAAATGGACCAATTTGACCTGCAATTCTACAATAACTTCTTTATTGGCCTTGGGCAATTGCCAACAGATCATTTAAATTACAAAATTCCCGAACCGTGTCTGTACACGGTAGTCCAATGTAGAATTCTGTATTAGTACACTGTTGCATCATTGAGTGCAATGCAGTGAATAATTTGTCTGTTGTGACGTGCATGTAGAGTGGAGTGAAGTATATTGCCCATTTGCTCGTCCTCTTTAATTTTAATGGTGTATTTCATAAAGCTTCTGTGAAACAACTTATAAAGTATGCATTTTATGGATGGGATTTAGTAAGCCACAATTTTTAAATACTGGAGATGGTGAAAGTGTTGGCCTATTGGTGAGCACCAACTAACATGGTGCCAAGGGCTGTTCAGATTGATTAATAAGATGGTAAACAAACAGTAGAATATAATTTTTGCAGGATTTTGCTGAGAGGCAAACAAACAGTCTGTAGAATGTATACAGTGATCAGTGAGTCAAGCATACCACTGAATCATGTGGCCTTCTGGTCACTGAATGTACCATACATGTGATTTTCTACATTCATCCGTAATTCCTGATTTGAAGATGTATGTGTGTGTGTGGGTGTGTGTGGGGGGTGGGGTTGGGGGATGGGGGGGGGGGGGGCGTTGTGATGACCTGCATAGGTTGATTATATATAATGTATCAACAATAGTAGCTAATAGTAGTTAATGACAATACTACGCTTACGCCAAGCACAAGCCTCAGTCACTCAGATCTGTGTACAGTATTATCTGTGATAGCCTAAGGCCTATCATGCATGGATGATTACCATTAGATGCTTAGATGAGAACTGTGTAGACTCAACACAGTACTTTGTAATAAATATTAAGCTGCCACTAGAGGGTGCTGTAGGAACCTTGGAGAACAACAGGTTAGGCTGCCACCACTTTTAATTATAGCCCAGTCTGGTCTGGTACACAACACTCTCAGAATCAAGCAACGTGAAGTAATAACAATATTTTATTATTCAGTTAGCTTAAAAAAACAAAAACAATGGGCTCATGTTGGCTATCCCGCAGCAACCGATTCCCCCGTATACACAAAGGGTATCTGATTAAACAGCACGGCACACATAAATAAGTTATGATATCATAGCAATAAACATCAAGCTCATCACAGCACCAGTAAGAAAGTCTACACAGCAAGAAACATCGCAATCTTGACCATGGCAATACACACATCCTAAAGACAGACTTCACTCATTCAACATTAATGGACACTAGCCTCTGTTTTCGTGGTAAAGACAGACTTCCAAAATGTGCATAAGGCCCTTGCAGCCACGATGGCCTACGTTATAGTCCTACGTTATAGTCCTCGCCCACACACAAACACATACAAACAGTACAAAAGGAATTAAAACTGGACTTCCCCGTCTGTACACAGTGAGACCCTGTTGTCTCATTGAACAGCTGGTCCTGAGTCTGTGTTGGTTGCAATCTGCACGCCCAAATGTAAGTGCCAAGCAGTTGGAATTATTCCGCTGATTTTCGTATACTCTTTCCCTCCTACCTACAGAAATTCTTTACATTTTAAAGACATGTAACCGCCCTTACAATTTCCTAACCACCTCCCCATCTGGCGGCTGTCTAAAACTGACTGCTGCTGTCCTTGGCCGATTACTCCTCTCCGCTAATCGCCATGACAAGGTTTCCCATTCTAGGCACACAGGGCATCATTTGGTGTGACTCACCAGTGACTAAAGTTTAATTCCTACTTGCCTTGAAGGTTGTAATTTTGTCTGGGGATACATGCAACGTGGCTGCCATGTGAAAACAGAGGCTAGTGTCCATTAATGTTGAATGAGTGAATAAATAGTAACATAAATGAGGACATTACAGCAGTGACAAAAAGTTTTTCACACAATGTGGTACTTTTAGCTCACAAACATATGCTCATTGTGACTGCCACAGCCAAGTCTATATAATATTGCATCACACACACACACACACACGCACGCGCACACACACACACACACACACACACCTTTTGTGGCGTGAGGCTGGCATCATTGAGTGGGTGCCACATCATTAAATTGGCCTGCATCTGACATGCTCTCAATGAGAGCCATCCATCAGCCATCACAGTGGGCTACCCACAAAGCACCACCACTTTACAGAGGAGAGCTCTGCTAACCACTCATAAAGGACTGAGAGAGAGAGAGGGAGAGAGAGAGAGAGAGAGAGAGAGAGAGAGAGAGAGAGAGGAACAGATACAGAAGACAGGGAGAAAGAGAGAACATAAATAGGGAGTGAATGAGACAGAAAGAGATGATAGAAAAAACGAAAGAAAAGGAGATAAAGAGAGAGGGTAAAAAGATACAGAGTGACTGGGAGAGACGGAGAGAGAAAAATGAAAGAGGGAATGAATGAGAGAGAGAGAGTGATAGAGAGCGAGAGCGATGGAGAGAGAAAGAGAGAGCAAGAGAAAAAGAGAGAGCGATAGAGAGAGAAAGAGAGAGAGAGCGATAGAGAGAGAAAGAGAGAGACAGAGAGAGAGAGAGAGAGACCCCTTACCCACACTCACACTGTGTCATCTTTTCATCCATGAGCACATTCACCAGAACAAAAACAGCAGGCAGGGAGAGGAGGGGAGAGCAGGATGGTGGCTCCATTAAAGAGCATTGTGTGTGTGTGTGTGTGTGTGTGTGTGTGTGTGTGTGTGTGTTAAAGAGTAGTGTGAATATGTGTTAAAGAGCAATTTGAATTTTGTGTTTGCATGTACAGTATGTGCATGTACACGTATTTGTGCTGCCTTTGAAATAACTATTCATGTTTGTGTGTATGTGTGTGCATGTGTGAGTGTGTGTGCGCGCATGTATATGTGTGTTTGCATGTGTGTGTGTGTGTGTGTGTGTGTGTGTGTGTTTTTGCCCTCTGGTCTGAGCCCATTAGCTTCCTGGGCTGGTGTGAGGAGGAGAAAACGTTTCTCTGTGAGTTCATCACGACCATGAGCATCATGCTCCTGTCCTCCCCCTTTCTTCTACCCCTGTATGCTACAGATGAGATGTATTTTTTCCCTGTGTTTTCATTGGGGCTATTGTGTGTGCGAGAGTGTGTGTAGCTGTGTGTGTTTGTGTGCATTTGTGTTTTCATGGATGAGTGTGTGCGTGTGTGCATATCTATGTGGGTATGTGACTGCATGTATGCCCATGTATGCATGCGTGTGTGTACGTGTGTGTGCGAGTGTGTGTGTGTGTGTGTGTGTGTGTGTGTGTGTGTGTGCATGTTTTCATGTGTATTTGAATTAAGAACAGGAGGGTAGAAAAGACATGGTGGTGAGGCTTTCACAAGAAACACATCAAACGCCCTGGTGCCTAGGCCTAATCTATTTTAGGTGTGTGGGAGCCAGGATCAAAGGGGACAAATAGCAGCCAGCCAGCCCTGACAAACACTGAACAAAACCTTTGTGACCACACTTTCAACTGTGATTCAGATCAAGCTCTTCCCCTAGTCATACGTGTTGTTGCACATCACATGTTTGTGTGTGCATGTGAGTCTGTCTGTGTGTAGATTATTTGCGTGTGTCCGTGTGTTTGTGTATTTGTGTGTGTGTGTGTGAGAGAGAGTCTGGGCATACAGCTCAAGTGATAAGGCTGAGTATTGCTTCTGTCCTGTTTTGTCATATCTGAGCTATATATAACCTGTGTTTCTCTATGACTGACATTTCTGTGCATGTACTCTTTGACTCTACAAGAACACTGGCCAGTAATTACCCTCCTCAAGGCTAGTATGACTGTGTGACCACAACAGTCCAAAACTCTCACCTCTTCTGGTCTTTTCTATAAATTGGTGTTGTTCGGCGATTCCATCCCAATTACAAATTTTCTTCTTTACAACTGAATTGACTGTATTCGTTTCTGTTGAATAGCCACAATGTAGCACACATGCCTAACTTTTCAAAACGCCCCAGAAGGCTAAAATCAGCAGTATTTACCCTTTGACATACAACCAGTGTATATTCAGTGTATATCATCTATCAGAGCACACGGCATTTAGTCCATTTACTTATGCTACCATTATTCCTTTGTCACTGCCCTGTGAGCTTATGCAGCATGTAATGACATAGTAACGATCATATAATTACTAGTTAATTAGCACAAGCAGCAGCTCCTTTGACACCTTCCTAGAGGGCTATTAGTCCAAATGCCACTTATGACAAACTAATTGCACTATGAGGTGCTATGACATGACGGCAAGCTCGTTATATATAAGCATATGTACAGCACTGTCTGTACAGTCTGATCATTTTAAGCGGCATCCTGAATAGGTAGCCTACCTCCTATTGATGATTACTGTGATATATTTGAGCTGTCATAGGAATGTAGGTAGATTTAATAACATTTAATAACACAGGCTGACATGATTAACAGATTACTTATGTAGTTAAAACCTTCGACCTGGTGATATAAAATATAAGGAGGCCTATAACAATCAGAAACAATCAAAGATGAGACAGCCATAACATCTGTTATGAAGGAATACAATGACTAGACAAAAAATGGTGTAAAAAGTACCGTTTTTCCAATGTACAATAATTTTGTAAAGCACACTATTTGCATGTAGCATTTCCAAAACTGATCAAATAAAAACAGAGTCTGGTCCAAAATAGTGCTTCATTATTCAGCCAAACCATTTTGCTAAAGCATATTTCTTCAATTTAGCACTGTTTGAGTCAAGCAAATAAAAGCAAACCCTGGTGACAGATGCTGTGAAATCGTTTGATAGAATAATCTGTTGCAGCACATTTCTTCCATCTAGGTCTGCCCTTCACTCTATCAGTGTTCCAGGCCTAGTCTGAGAGGGAGCCATAAGGGGACTATTAAGAAAATGGCTACTGAATTTGAGAAGAAATTATTGTGAGCCTGAACTGAAAGAACTTACTAAACTTCTTACTAAACTAAACAAATCTGGATGCACTTTCTGTGTGTGTGTGTGTGTGTGTGTGTGTGTGTGTGTGTGTGTGTGTGTGTGTGTGCTTGTTTATCTGTTTGCAAAAGTCAGAGGCAGAGAACAAAAGTCAGAGAGAGTAAGAGAGAGCGAGTGCAAA
The DNA here is from genome assembly GCA_015244755.2 of Tenualosa ilisha. Lineage (NCBI taxonomy): Eukaryota > Metazoa > Chordata > Actinopteri > Clupeiformes > Clupeidae > Tenualosa > Tenualosa ilisha. Next base: position 1,637,147 of record PYXC01002553.1, on the reverse strand, counting down.
CCAAGAGAACAACAAGACTTCTACAAAAAGAACTGACAGACTATGACAGACTATAACAGCAACCAGTAAGTCTCAAACTGAGCCTCCTTTGTAAAGGTCTGAAAGTAGGTCCTGCTCGATTCAATTTACTTTTTATTGTACAATAAAGTATTCAGCAAGACTAAATCAATTTTACACTGAGCTCATTTCTGAGTCAATTAAAAACTTTGATCAAAACCGCAACAGCTTTAATGCAGTTCACGGTGTTGAGGATTATTGCTAGCATAACCCAATGTGCAAAAAACAAAGAATAGGATCTCATTATGAGGGATTTCATAATTGGTGCTGATGCAATAAGGAGCCTGTGAAACTACAGCAGGATTACAACAGTCTCCGCCAAGCCTATGGGAGAGCTCCTGCAGACTGCTGATTTGGAGGAGGTGACTCGGACTGGCACAGTTCACTCCGTACAGTCCAAATGAGGCACAATGACTTGCATGACTTGGCAACGTCAATGTATTAATGTGGTGTTAATGTGAAATTATTCAGATTCTTTAAAACAATTGTAGGCTGTGCTGTAAAGCATGCATTTTATTCATAATGGTATATTTTATTTCTCTTGTACAGTGTTGCGGAGGGCACTCCTTTGTAATGTCATCGATTCACAGCTTTCCATTTCTGTCTCAAATGCTGGAAAATGGAGCATTTGATGGCCTAAGTAAGGCTGAGATTCAAATCTATTCTCTGGAGAGGTTAATCGTGGTAGCGTTTATCGCCAAGGTATAGTGCAGGTAATACAAAACAACATTGCAAGAGTGTGAGAAACTGTATCAAAAGGTAAAGGCAAAAAAATAACAATAAATACAACTAATACAAGAAGATAGATAAAGGCACAATGCTTAATGTAATCTTAATTGCCATGCGAAGCAATACTGTAGAAAAGAATACCAAGATGGTCTTAAATTGTAAGTACAGAAGCAGCCTTTGGAGAGGGAGACAGGGAGATGGTGGTGTGATTAGAGTGCAAAGGGCTAATATAGCCAGTAGGAGAGGAGGAGAGTCCAGTCCAAGTTAGGCTGTATGTATATGTGGGGGCAACCAGTGTGTAGCATAGACTCAAACACACAAGTCAATCTCCCACTTCCATTCCTGTGTGGGGTTGCACAGTTGTATGGCCCATGGCAAAAAGGACTTCCACTGTAAAACATGTCAGACACTAAACATGTTCCTCATTTTGTGGAATGTGGCGCGTAGGGGTTGGTGGTCGTTGTCCATAATAGACAGCACTTTGCTCAGGGTCCTCTTATTTGCTACGGAAGTCAGTGTCTCCTCGAGCCCCACTCTGCCTGACCCCTTCGAAGAGGCCTTGAGCAAGATACTGAACCCCAAATTGTGTGAATGCATGTGTGTAATTGAATGAGAGGCATACACTCTGAAGCGCTTTGAGTACTTGTAGGAGTAGATATAGCACAATATAAATACAGTCCATTTGCAGTCCATTTGGTTTAGCGCCACCTATTGAGAAAGCAAAGAATTGTCAAGCAAGTTTCCATCTACAGTTTTGGGGACGCTGACACTTGGGGACACTAACACATGGGCCAATGAAACATGGTGGGCATGTAGCCCTATTATGTTTATATTCAGCTATTTTGGTCTCCTGAGGATATCTTCACCCCTTGTGCTTGATTCCAAAGACCATTATCTATTTTTTTTTATTGTGAACCGTCGTGACTCGTCAGTGTTCCCATAACCTAGCAAACGTGTACCGCCATCCAGTGAAATTTTGATACAGCTGTGTGAGGATTAATTAGCCTGAAGCTTTGAACACTTTCACATCATTTAACTTAGCCATTGGCATACCTTCGCTCCACGGTAGGCAGATACTTTCTGCTTCAAACAATCGCTACTGTTTGGTCAGGTCAGTTGTTACACACTAGAATGCACTGTTGAGTTCAATGTTATCGCTTTTAGCCCTCCCTCTGTTTGCTGATTGACCCACACAGCTCAGAGAGGGGGTGGATCTAAGCCTACGGACAGATTCCTGACACAGTGGTGGAGCTAAATGACAAACTGAGTGGAAGCACTAGACAGCGCTATCGGATGAGATGAAAAATGAATTGCGATACATTTTAATTGAAAGGCAAGCCATAATTTGGTAAGGCTGGCAAGGGTAATTTCAAATTGTTTTGATAATTCAGTTACATATCATAATTTGTCATATTTCGCTTTGTATTGTATTGTTTCGTATCCTATCGTATCGTATTGTATCGTGGGACGAATATATTGTTACATCCTTATAACTGACGATAGATAACTAATTTGTCTATCTCTCTCTTTCTCAGCTTTCTGCCAAAAAGTAGGCTCACACTCTGGAACTGTTTGTAAACCATGAACTGGGCTCTTTTTATTTTATCTCTATCTCTGAGCCTGCTCAGCCTTGGATTGGCTTCACAGCTCATGACTTTCTTTCTGTATTATAGGCCTATGCATGCGCGCACGCACACACACACACACACACATACATACGCACACACACACACATACGCACGCACGCACACACACACACACACACACACACACACACACATAGTATCGCATCTGGCCTTCTTATTTACAAAACTGTATCTCCCTACAAGATATACAATCTTAATCCATCAGCTTAGATAATATTCCATTGTACACCCTATTCACAGAGCCACTGTAAAAACAGCATTACTGCCAAAGAATCCAGAATGAAGGCTTGGTCTCTGTTCCAACAGACAAAATATGGTAAGAAACTAGATTATCTCATGTGAGTGATGTATAAAGGAATGCATTGTGTTTTGTGTCTGAGTCTTTGAGGCCTCAGCAAGTATAGAGATGTGAACATGATTGGCTAGAGGACAATGTAATTATGACCTAATGCCATATAAGGCTTTCTGTTGTCTTCCTTCACTCATTCATATGAAGCAGATGGCCAGACAGTAAAACAATCAAGGAAGTATCCAACCAGTTTTTTTTTTTTTTTTCTTTTGGCGGCTGACAGTGTGACTAAATCTTGTGGTTGATGACAGGGCACATAATTATAATCACCCACGGTGGACACACTGAATGGCACTTTTTTTCCCCAATGCCACAGTGAACCACTTGCGGCGATCCTGATTACATTGATGCTTGTTTCTGGGATCAGTGCATTCCGGTCAAACTATAAATATGCTCTCATGATTCTGTCCATAAACACTCTGAAATGCCTGATATTATTAAATCTTTTTGCTGCCAGCAGTTTCAGGATGTCTTGTGATTTGTGCGTATTTACTTTGTGGTTCTTCAAAAATGACCCCGAAGTTGTGTTGTGTTTTCAAAAGAAATTAAAAAATAGCTTTATGTGTCATTTGGAGGCAAAGAATATTTTGCATACAACCATTATATTCATGTAAAATATATGCATAAAGCACATTTAAACACAGCTGTCACTGACCTAATGTGTGTGTGTGTGCGCGCGCGCATGTGTGTATATGTGTGTATGTGTGTGTGTGTGTGTGTGCACATGCGAGATAGAGAGACCGAGAGGACCTCATTTCTTAAATGAACACCATAAAACAGGTGGAGGACAGGTGTGTGGTTATTCCCACATGGAGCTGGACATTTACCCATTTCAGCGGTGGCTACGCTCATGTTTTAGAGTCAGTGTGGGCTTGTGTTAGAGCGTACAGACAAATTTATGTTCAAGGACAAATTATACGTATCATGTGTTTTTTTTTAACGTGGTGTGTGTGTGTGTATGTGTGTGTGTGTGTGTGTGTGTGTGTGTGTGTGTGTGTGTGTGTAGCACTAGCATATCCCAAATCACTTCTTGTGTTTCAGGCTTCAACTATCATTCTCTCTGCACCTTTTATTACCTCCTGATTACACACACACACACACACACACACACCACTTTTGACGCAACACCTATCAAAATGAATGGCAGCCTACAACCATGTCTCAAACCAGCTATAGTATCACATGACCACAATAGTTACCACACACACACACACACACACACACTGTTGCTTTCTATTCAGAGGTGCTAAATGAAAAATGAGGTGATGAAGGGTGCTGTCCTAAGAAACAAAATGTGACTGAGAAAAACCTGCGCAAATGAGATGAGGGAAAACGTGCATGCACGCACACACGCACACACACCACAACCACCACAACCACCACAACTCTATTATAATGGAAGCAGTATAGTACACTCTAGCATACTTCCTACTGACTTCTCGGCACAGAAATAGGATAATTTCAATCATCATGGATGGCAGTGAGCCATTGTCACTGCAAATGGTCTCAACCTGGATTGGTTCATGTAGCTTGTGGGGTCTTTCAGTTCTCTATTTTGTTTTAGTAGTTTTTAACTACCAGTATTTTCAAATTTGCTATAATTTTAGAAATTTTATCTCCTTGTGTTGTGACTGGAGGACATACCTCTTTCTTGGTCACCCCACAGAACCATACCAAAATCCATGCCTTCTCTTTTTTTCTCTGATGACCTCATTTCCTGTGAGTTAAGTTTATCACTGCCTCCTAAGCTGTCTCTCACCTCCGCATTGCTGTGATTTATCCCTTACTCTATTCATTCACCTATCCATCCATCACTTTCATTCTCTCTCATCCCAGATGCCTGTGTATTTGCCTGTGAGTGAAGTAAAAACTGAGTGTTTGTGAAGTATGTGTGTGTTTGTGTGTGTGTGTGTGTGTGTGTGTGTGTGTGTGTGTGTGTGTGTTTGTGTGCTTGTAAGTGAGTGAGAAAGTGTATGTGTATGTGTTTGTGACCCCCCAACCCCCTGCACTACACTAATCCATAATGGACTGATGAAGGCCAGGACCTAGTGGTGGTGGTGCTGGTGTGTGTGTGTGTGTGTGTGTGTATGTGTGTAGTAGTAGTAGTAGTAGTCTACAAAACTTTTTGGAGCTCAGCAACTTGTGCACTTTCCACAAAATGTTATCTTTGTCAAACATCACAAGCACCAAACCTGATAAGCATAAAGCCATAAGCATGGCAAATACCCTGAGAAACTATATGATGGAATCTGCCTGTCACTCAAGCAGTTTGTGTGTTCTTGGATACGATATGAGCCTATATACAGCTTATGCTCAAAGAATTGGTATAGGCTGCACCCAAAGACATTTCTGAGGGAAATGAGATAGCATAAAATTGATTGAAATCAAGCAACTGTAGCACCCAACATTGCACAGCATTGAGAACAAGATGAATGATGCAAATAGCTCTGTAATCATACAGAGCAACATCAGCTTTACAGGCCTTTGGCATCATAACTCTCAGTCTCAAGTCAAGTCAAGTCAGCCATATACACTGTATATAGTAAGACGAAACAATGTTTCACCATGGATTCAAGTGGTGCCACATTAAGATATATAGAAGACATTTGAGACAGGCTACATCTAGTGCACTTAGGCTACATTTAGTGCACTTAGGCTTCATCTAGTGCACATATGTGTACATGAAGTGTGCCAGACAATAAGATAGGGCAAGTAGATGACTTGTAACAGAACACTGATTGTTTGTAGACAGATTCACGGTGGGGTGGAGGTAGAATATAATGTTTAGCTGCATAGAAAACAGTGCAGGTGTGCAGTCAGTTCAGTGTGAATAAACATTTCATGTTTTGTTTTTCAAGTCAAGTCAAGTCAAGTAGGTTTTTATTGTCGTTTCAGCCATATACACAGTACATACTGAGATGAGACAACGTTTCACCTGGAACAATTGATGATACTCATAACTGTTAAAACACACTATGGACAAGACAGATACGTAATAGTGCCTACATACGCTATTGCGGGACTACACAGATTCACTCACCCACTTACACACGCACTCACACACACAACTACACACGCACGCGTGCTCTTGTACACATATGTACATACAGTTGTTGTTCAACAGTCCAACTGCTTGATGGAAGAAGCTGTTCCCCATTCTGGAGGTGCAGACAGTTATGCTGCGGCCTCTCAAGGCTTCCAGGTAAACATGAAGCCCTTTCATTTTCTACAGATCTTATTCATTTCCAAGTTGCAGAAGTATCACACAGGTTCTTACAACCATATAGCCTAGCATGACCAGAGCTAGAACATTACCCTTTCACCCTTGTGAAGCAACTCTTTGTATAGTTTTATGTAAATGAAGAAATGGATAGATATCTCTGTATAATTCATCCAGTGCACACTTGCACAGCCATATAGGAATCAATTCACATTCAGAGCCTTTTCATAAATTTTCATATCTTTTTTTTTTCTCCTTCACATATTTACTTCAAATCTGTGTCTTGGAACAGAGTGCTGCACCCAGCAAGCAACATGTTCACACTCTACATTTGCGAAGATCTATACCACTGTGTTCCATATATGCTATCAGCGCTCCGTCTCGTAAATGCTAAATGCTCTACTCTTTGATCCAAACACATCAAAGAGCCATGCATCCACACCATACTCCTTACCCATGCAGTCATACTAGGCAGTTCAATCATCTTTTCATTTCACTGCTGCCTTCTTGTCATGCCAGTTTGCGCTGAGGCCCTATGAACAGATTATGCATATACATTCTTTATGCATTCTATATGTGGCTGTTAGCAACATTCAAGGTTCAGCTAATCATTCCTGTAAACCCACAGCATTACTTTAGGCTGCAGCTGATAATTACCCTCATACTCAGTTAATCAATTACTTATTTAAAATATCAACCAGTGCATTGTTCTGTTTACATGTTACTGTAAACAAATATTCAGTTTACATGCAATGAAAAATATTCAAACCAATGACACACTTGGTTGGCAGTTTGATTGTTGATAAGAATATTTTTAATTGATACAATACTTGACTATTTAAAAGACACTTGCCAAACCCAGACACCAAATATGATTCTTTACTTTGGTCCCTCCATGATCAAATGTATTGTATAGGTAAGACATTTGCTATAGATAATTTGCTACTCCAATGGCAGTTTACTGTATGGCATGAAAACAAGTAACAGTTGAAAGATTGAAACGTGTGGTTCAAAATGTGCACCCAAAAAAGGTTCTTTTATTGTAGATATATATTTTTTAAATCATTTTGTTTTTACTTTTCATATGCAAATGCTTTTAATGACAGTTTTATTGCAGTTTTATGGTGTGTGCAAAAACAGTAATTTCATGAGCCGTTACATCATTATGACACATTTATTTTGTTATATATTTCATTTATTTATTTATGTATCCATTTACTTATAAACATACTGTTTAGTAATTTATATATTTTTGATCCACCCTGGTCTCTGTAGCAGGCCTGTTTGAAGGGACTCTGCATTAGGGAAGTGATTAGGCATTATGGGGGATTGATGGCCACATTAGCAACAACAAAAGCTAGTTGACGCCATTCAGTGAGCTGTCTGGCAGAGGCAGATCTGACTAAGAGACACTTAGTGGTTCGGATACAGATGATCACATCACAGGCTTTGAGGATGTGGACATCCAGGTGCACATGACAATATGGGATACATGCTATGAGGATGAATGATGCCTCACATGAATAATAGCCATGAATGTGGTTGTGGTCATTTGTTATGTGTGATAGAGAAATGTGTGTTAAAATATGCACAACTGTGTGTTGCTTAAAGAAGGACTGTGGCATGTTTGAACCTACATATATATTTACTAAGAGATCCTTGCAGACTTCTACACCGATAACAGTAACTGAAAATATTGTATGATAGAAGAGACTACATATTCTTGCAGACTGGTGATGATGGTGGTGTGAATGTGTGTTTATGTGTGTATGCACGCGCGCTTACACGTGTGTGTGTGTGTGTGTGTGTGTGTGTGTGTGTATGTGTATGTGTGTGTTTATGTATGCATGCATGCAATCTTGTGTGTGTGTTTATGTGTGCATGCATGCGCACTTGTATGTGTGTGTGTTTGTGTGTGTGGCTGGATGTGCTATGACCCAGTAGTCACACTCACATCTGGTTGCTAATTATGGGAGGTCATATGAACTACACACACACACACACACACACCACCAGCACATTAGCATTTACGCAAGTACCTTTTCACTAATATCCTCCGCAATTTCCATATTTTTTGCTAAAATTAGCATTTAGAGCATGTTCCTCCCTGGGTAAAATCCAGCTCTTAACACTTCCTTTGTTCCACTCAGGCCCTGTTTACACATAACTGGATAACTATAAAAACGTATATTTATTTATGTGGTTGCATCCATCATCTACACATAAACAGAGGTTTCAGTCACTGAAAACAGCTTAATCTGAAAATTCAGATTATGTTTGAATAAGGAAACGGTGACGTGTAGTGACGTGACGTGACGGTCGCTCCTCAGTTTTCAGATCTATTAAGTTTGACAGTTTTTGGCCAGTCTTCTCTGGCTGCTTTCGAGCATTGTGTAAATGGAATATTTTCTGATGCAAAGGAGGAGAATATTTTATATATCTGTAAGAGGAGAATATATATTCTGTTTTCATTAATACCCAGCTGCGTGTAAACATAGCCTCAGTCAGCTGGGATCCCATCTGCTCATATGTACAAAAAGAATCAGCCTGACCTGAGGGACTGTTGAGCATTCTGTTGTGTAATATCTCTCAACCTCACAAACACACACACACACACACACACACACAAACACACACAGTTTTCATACGTTTACACACGCATACACAGTGACTTGCTCATGAAACATTCTGCAAAAATACCCTTACGAAAGGTCCACGTGGAAGTTAAAATTTATAAGTGAATTTACACACAATGTTGCTCAGATTGAATAGAGAAACATTTAGGAATGATTTCGTATGATTTATGAGACCTAACACCAGAAAATCTTTTGCAGTTTTTAAGCAATGCTCTTGAACGTTCAATGTGTGGTATTTGTATGGCATGTATCATAAGAGGGGGTCTCTGTCTTTCACTGGCTGTCCCTTGCTGGAGCATGGAGCTACAATCTCATCCCGTCATATTCAAAATGCAGAAAATATCACTATCATTGTCTGATTTCCCTGCCCAACGAAATAATACAGTAACCTGCTATTCCAATATTCTCTAACAACTCAATGGTCAAGTTACATCCTCAAATATATTCACTAATATTTCCATCACAATGAGGGACAAACAGGCACTACAGGTCCACAAAAATCCAGCTGACATAACGTAATGGCCGGTAATACACCATGCAATCAAGTCAGCCTGCCAAACCACATGGGTGTTTGTGCTACGATGTATGTGATGCAAAGATAACTAGCTGGCTATGGTTAACAGTCAAATTCGTTAGCTGAGTCCCTGAGATGGAACACTGCTCCTTCACAGAAACAGATGAGCCTTAGGCTATGACTGGCATGTCAGAGGCAAAACTACAAACTGACCATCTGTTATGCTTTGTGCCGGGGGAACTTGTTGCTGGACATCACATCGTCAATTAGTCATTAATAACACACCTAGCATACTGGCCGTAGGCTATGTTAGGTTTTATATGTTTCAACGGCTCCAGTTTAGACTTCTGAATTAGACCTGAAGGTAGCAGGTGGCAATGACAGTTATGAAAAACAACTGAAAATATGAACAATTATAATTGAAAACAGCTTTAAAACAGCTTTAAAAAATTAGTCTTGACATACACATTAATGAAAAGGGCTTTTTAACCTTCAAGTTGCACTTTAAACTACCCTGTGTTAAAGGTGTGTGTGTGTGTGTGTACCAGAGAGAGGGGGGGCGGTATTTTTATTTTTATTTTTGTATTTCTTGTTTAGTGTGCTAATAGAATATTCAGTGTTCTTTACTGTGACATCTATAGAAAGAGTGGGTGTAAGAAATGTGGGGGTTGGGTCAGGAGTGACGTGTATAAAGTGCAGTATGTCAGGTACATACTGTCAGGTACAACATTACATTTGCATTTATGCATTTAGCAGACGCTTTTATCCAAAGCGACTTACAAAAGAGGAACAAGAAAGGGCGTGAGTGGTGTACATAGTATGTTTTGGTGAATAGGATGTAAATGTGAGTCAGAAACATGTGTACACAGAGAGGAGAGTGAAATGTGTGTGCATATGGCAAAAAAGCTGTTTCTGCTACTGAGCCTGCTACTCACATAAGATAAGGGTACACTGCTGAACACAAGCACATGTCTCTCTCTAACACACAGACACACGGATACAGCATGCAATTATCATGGAGGACTGCCAGAAGTCGTTTTGTTTCCACTCTCATCTGCTGAGAAAATGGTGATCCAGATCTCTCTCTCTCTCTCTTTTTCTTATGTTAAAACAAACCTCTTTCATACTTGTAATACGTATTAGGCCCTTGTAAGTAGTTTAGCCCTCTCTCTCTCTCTCTGTGTGTGTGTGTGTGTGTGTGTGTGTGTGTGTTTGTGTGTGCACTGGACCCTTGTGGACACAACTGTTTATTCTCCTGTTACCAGATAATAATTCTGTACTTAGGAGTGGGCTACCGATGACCCACTGAAAGCAAAGTTCACAGTGAGGTAACAAACAAACAAACAAACAAACAAACACACACACACAGCAAGAGTGCAGAAGGGAAAGAAGATTTGAGAGTTGCATGCCAAAATAGAACCACAATACTCCAGACGAATTAGCACCTTGTACCTGTACAAACTACCTGCACCTTTATCCTGTTAGGAACACACTGCAATCCATTCCACTACACATCAGGCTGTAGAAGGTGGTGGTGTCTGGGATCTGAAATCTGACAGCTGGACTATCGTTTGTAAATCACATTTTCATCATTACAGTGTTATGTTTGTCTTATTCAGTTTGGGTCTACTGGGTGACTAAATTTGCCCCAGGATAAATACCTAGGTCTCTAAAATCGATATACTGTCCATGGACAGAAATCTCTATTCCCATGTATATTTACCCAAACTGGCAGTGAACCACAGTGGCCATAGACATAACCCTGTAGCTATAGTGACAGTAATGCAGATTGCTCCAGACTTGATAATATATCTGTAGTTATGTCACACACACACACACACACACACACACACATTCCATTCCATCTGTTTCATACAGATACTTCCTAGGAGACCCATAAGAAGCAGACATCTGGACACAATCATCCAAAGCAATTTATATACTACAGAGACATATAGAGGTTATACAGTATTGTCTATACCGTGTGCATTTCATGGTGACATATAGATGTTATACAGTATTGTCTATACCGTGTGCATTTCATAATGACATATAGATGTTATACAGTATTGTCTATACCGTGTGCATTTCATGGTGGTTTCCCTATATGTGCTTAGCAAGGAGTTGATTTCAGCTTACTAATGGCTTGCTGTAATGATTGCTTTAACCACTGAGCCACAGGGCTTTAAACAACTTTAAGATACACTGTGACAACATTAGCTTTCACATACTGTGTCAAAACTGTGCCACCTGTGGGCTCTTAAACCCATTATTTCCATCAGCTTTTTATGCATTACAATTGTTCGCCGCTGGAGCAAGAAAAAGTCAGTGCGCTCTGGTAAACGCTATGGGCAGAGGCAACTACTGTTTTGCACCTTCTCCCCAGTGACCGTTGCAGTGCAAATTGCTTTGCTTTGTGTCTGAAAGAGCCAGTACTGTTACATTCAGTGTTGCTTTTTGACAGACACCTCAGCACCAGGGAATATGGCCTGTTTACATCATCCCCCTCATCTGAGATTCATCTGGGCTCCAGGCGACATTCATAAACTCAAAGCCTTTGCTCTCAGCGGACATGGGCAGTGACTGGACACTGTGCCAGTATTTCAGCATTCAGCATGGTGCCAGGGTGCCACTTTCAGCTCTGCCCAAAACCTGTCATCATCACTGAGTGCAAATCATCATGTTTTGCTGTACTGACCAAAGCTCACTATTAGAGTGCCCACAAGTTGCCATTAGAGCAAAAAAGTGAACTGTGTGTGAACTGTGAAACAACCGATTACTGGCTAATAAATACCTACATATCCAATGCTTCACTAGTTATAAGCATGTTATAAGCTGTTATAAGTGGGTTCTTCTTTTTCCATTGCCAACATAGTGATTACTCTCTAGGTGTGTTCAGTACTATTTTTTTTTTTTTCACCAAATAGAAATGCACCATTTTATGTCAGCATGTAAAAAGAGGGTAATCCTATGCACTCCTCATCTTTTCTTTAAAAAGCTTTCATGTCAAAAATGTATAATAGTGTTCTATTACTTGTAATACAGCATGTTATAGCTGTTAAACAGAGTAGAATATGCAGGATTGTATCCTTATCTTTGTCCAACAGGGAAAGTTCAGGTTTATTGCAAGTGAACCCTGCCTAAAGTAAACTCACTTTTTTAAGACAAAACTCCTCTCACTCCACACTATTAAAACAAACAAACAAACAAAAAAACATCTGTTGTATAGTGATTCACATAGAGTGAAGATGGATTGGACTAATTGAGGCCATGTTAATGATCAACTTAGTTTGTTCTTTAAAGAAGATGTTTGTTGATGTATTTATCTGTAAATGTTCAGTGCGATTTTCCGTGGTGCCAGCACACATTGTGGGTTCTCTCAGTTTAGAAATGTTTGTTTTCATCACAAATTTGGCACAATCCTTTTAAATTTGGTGTAGAGTGACTCTACCAGAGTCACACAGTGCTTTTGCAGAGAGAGACCAAACATTGTCACCAAAAAGAGGGAATAATTCAATTGCTTAATTAACGCAGGGAAACACTTGTTCCACGCCACACAATATTTGGCACCCTCTGTCTTTGATCCTTAAAGTAGCATCTCTCTTTTTTGTATGCTTGTTCTGGGAGTCTTCAACCCCAGCCCATGTGTCACATGACCCTAGCTCATAACTTTGCCAGTTTCGCAATGCTCTCTAACCACAATTGGCGTTATAGAAATAACTGCATTAGCATAAACAAAACATTAACACTTAATCGACAACGGCCCTGTTGGTCTTCAGGGAAGATTTCACTAATGCTACTGGACATCAAAAGTTCTGTTGGCTAATGACTGCACTTCAGCAGGTAATGGCACTTTTATGACTGACAGTTTCAGTTAAAGTGGGTCCCTGGGCTATGCACTGTCCTGGGCTGGACTGCTCTGCTGATTTTGTCACACTACAGCAATGTGCATGGGCAATGTTTTCTAAGGTGTCCTCTGGTAGCAACATTAGCATAAGAAATTTCACGTCTCATTTAAATGCACCTGGAACCAGCCACATTTCAAAAGGCATGGAAATGACTGTGATGAGTCTACTGCTTTCAACAGAGAGAGAGAGGGAGAGAGAGAGATTAAATGGGAAATGGATGTGTGAGGTGGGAAGAGAGAGAGACAGAGTGTGTGTGTGTGTGTGTGTGTGTGTGTGTGTGTGTGTGTGAGAAAGAGAGCGAGAGAGAGAGAGAGCAAGAGAGAGAGGGAGGAGGTTATAATTATTATTTTCACCAGCATGCCTTTAGCATCAAGCAGACTCGCTACGCTAATCCGAGATGACAAACAAACAAGCAAAGACGACTAATGGCATTTCCAATGAGAGGGAACAGGTGGAGAAAGGAGGACACTGGAAGACGAATGGGAGCGCTGCACGACTCAGCCACACTGATGTGTGGACTCAATTGTAGCGCCGGAGAATATTAACTACGACGGGACCTGCTGAAGAGTCGCAGTAGTGGTATTGGTGGTGGCACACTGGCTGTAATTACATGAAGCTAGGGAGGGAGTAACTGTAGCTTATTTCAGACCAAAATTAATATGTAAATAACCCCAGTAACAGAACCCCTTCCCTCCACACACACACATACACACACGCATACACACACACACAAAGGTCATGTAAGGTCTCCTCACTGACTCATCCAATTTCTCTGTGATTAAAGAGAAAAGTCTGCTTTTATTTATTTGATAGCTGGTGTTGGGGATTGACTGGTGTTGCGGCCAGCGTCTTCCGTCTGTTTGTGCAGAGTCCAAACGGAGGCATTCTGCTGTTAGTGCTGTATGGCTCTTCATGTTGGAGGGCTGAGATGTGGAGGTTGTCAGGGGTGAAACACGCTGACTTCTGTCTCCACATGGATCCATATTGTGCGTGGGCAAAATTGGAGGGGAGCGATGAGACTTACCAGCTGGTCGGATCCCACTTATGGTCACTCATTAAAATGTAAATGTGTTTGAGTGTGTGTGTGTGTGTGTGTGTATGTGTGTGTGAGTGAGTGAGAAAGAGAGACAGTGTGTGTGTGTGTGTGTGTACAAGAGCCGAAGAGAGTTGCACTAGACTTGCTCAAACTTTTAATGCCAAAATACGTCAAAGCAGGCGACACAAGAAATGGCAAAGGAGACAGAAGTTTGAAGCACTGCCCCATATGGATGCTGATTTACTCTGGGCCACATCTGTTCCCATCTGTACCAGAACAGGTTCAATGTAGGAGCAAACAGCATTCTGCTTTTAGGTGACAGTTTAGACTAGTGTGCGCCTGAAAGGCAAAACACTTAGATATGCCTGGCCTTTACTGACAAAATATCCCCACTAATGTTAGTATGTCTGTCTGTGTGTGTGTGTGTGTGTGTGTAAGTGTGTGGGGGTGGATATTAAATTGGGAGTCAGCAGGGTGTTTAGCAGCCCCTGTCATTACCACACACTTCCTGCAGGGCATCAACCTCCTGGATGTTCCGTGGGTCATCCCCAATATTGAAGGCGATGTAAATGATGACTGTATTTGAGGAAATGCTTATGATTATGTACACGACTTATGTAAGCTACGTAACACTCACATGAGACTGTGTCCTCTCTCACACACATTCAAGGACATGCACAGGCACATTAAGGTCCAACAGATAGCACCCTTCATGCAGACAAATTATAGACCATGTTGTGAACAATCACGAGAATGAGGCCAAACGTCACATAGAAACATGCAATCAGCACACACTTCAGTGCCCACACTCTAGTACAGTGACACCGAAATACACACGCACAAAGGCACGTACAAACACATATATATGCATGCACGCACGCGCACACACACACACACACACACACACACACACACACACACACACACTCTAACACGCTCTAACAGTTACGCATATAGACACATGCACATGCACTTTTCCCAAAGTATGCACCCACTTGACACAACATCTGTGTCTGCTGCCACCATATCACTACACTATGCAATTTGTATTCCTTCTCGTTCTTTCCATCTCCCTCCTTCCCTGTCTCTCTATGTCTTCTCTCTCTCCCTCTGCAGTCTTTCTCTCCGTCTCTCTCCCCCTCTCCCTACTTCAGCTTATTTCTTGATTACGCATCAGGGTGCTGACATGACTGCAAGGCGCCAATCAACCCAGATGTATCAGAATGCACCGCACAAGAGGCAAGAGACAATCATTAATCATCTGACAGCTGATTCTAGCAGCTTCCATCAGCAACCCTGGCTGTGACACCAGGATGACTGCCACCACCTCTGGAATAACCTCCCTTTTCCCAACAATGTCCAGCAGTCTGCCCTCTGTGGACATAACTACAATACAGAACCTCTAACTGTACCAGGACCACTTAACCCCAATCAGATGCTATTTGTACCAGACCAAGTGGCCAGAGTCAGATTTCCAACATAAAGAGTTGACCTTCTGCTTGATTTAAATTCTGATGTGTCCCCAAGCTACCTTTCTCTTTGGAAGAAAAAGTAGGTTGTATGAGAATGAAAGTTGATCTCCTTTTAGAATCTCATTCACTGGGTTTCCATTTAAGTCGTTAATGTGCATTTAAGTTATGCAAATAAGAAATCCTTGGCTGGAAACACCTGCAAATTCATATTCGTCCCCTAATGCAAATAAAAATATAATTAGCTTGAGGGGGGTGTATTAACTCTTGAAGCAAATAAGGCATAATGTGATTAGTTAGCTAGTGATTAGAGAAGTCGATGGAAATAGTGTAATTTGCGTATATTTACATTTAATGTGTTTCTATCTGTAGACCTTGTCCTGATGGTATTTTTGATTGTAACCAAAGGGTTACTGGTTCAATCCCCAACCAGTGGATTGGACATTTTGATTCCACAGCTGGTCGGAACACGTCACTTGATTAGACCAATATTCATTTTTGATATTTTGTGTCACATAGTTGATGCAAACGCATGCAGATGTGCATATTCTGAAGCAGAATTCTTGCTAATGTGTATATGAAATGCAAATGAGTTGATGCAACAGCTACCATAGCCATATAGCGATGAGTACAGCCAAAGAAGCAATTTTGAGGAAGGTGTGTTGTCTGAATTAATATAGTTATGCTATTTGGCAGACACTTCCAAAGAGACAAAACGTTTTTGGTAACACTTTCTATGAACCCAACAATCATAAAGAACTACAAACTCATTCATAATGTCATACTAATGTCTTTACTGTTCATAACTGTTTATATATTGTAATAACAGTATTTATGAGGCATTATAATGTTGTCTTATAAGCCTTCACAACTTGAAGTGGTACAAAGCATTATAAAGCTTCAATTTGTTGTTAATTGTCCTTATATATGCCCAATTTCTCATGCCAAATAATGAAGAATTACAAGCCCGCGATGCATACTCTAAGCAAAATGAGACAAACACATGATTACTCATGAAAATCAATAAGGCACAATTACAGACAAGTGGTGTGTTTCCCTAATATCAAAAGGCCAAAGAAGCTTATAAGGGTTTGTTCCACTTAAAGTTGCAAAGGCTTTCATGATAACATTACAATGCCTTATGAGCACAGTCAGGAGAACATTTAAACCATTATGAAAACTAATTTCATTAGTTATAAGGTACTATGAATGCATCATAACCCTTTATGAATAATGCTTTATGAATAATTAATTAAAAATTGTTCAGTTTTCCTTTTGCTGAAAGAGCAAGTTTCCCTGTCTTTCTTGACTGTGCACCCAGAGGAATAGGGTCTCGTGCTTTCAAAACTACCTTGAGTTGAGGATAATGATATCAACATTTCAGAGATAAGACTGAACTGAAAACTGAATTATGGGTCTGAGAATAATGGCTGACCTTTTGTCCTGAGAAGAACTACTCCTAAAAATAATACAGTTCCTCTGTCCAGATAACAGACATTTCTCAAGATCAATCCAGGAAATGCAAAACTGGCCAGGTCGTTTCACAGACAGAGCCACAAGAGTCACGTTTAACTGCGCATGTTGCATTATGTTGTTTTGATGCTCTGTTATAGAGGGAAGTGTTAATGAGGCATCCAAATAAGATTTTAAATTTTCATTAGGAATATTTGACTTGTAATTAAGATGTGTGATTTATGACACACACTCACAAACTCACTCAACTCATAGGCTTGAATCTTACAGTAATATCGGATCAGGAGTTGACTGAGCACTAGTCAGTTTACTGAAAAACACAGGCTGCCAGTCAGCTGACTAGCACATTCTTAAGGCATTGTGAGGAAGGTTTACTAACCTTCCACATGCATAGTTGGGCTAGCTGGCATCCAATGCTAATGTATCATGATGTTTAATATTATCAACAGCAATATTAATACTATCATATACTGCAATAGAAAATGGACACAGGTATTTTAGCAAAGGCCATTTTTGCAGAGAATAAGAGCCTGATCAGTGAGGGGTTAGGTGCCTTGCACAAGGGCACTTGAGCCATGGTCCACTGGTTGGGGACTGAACCAGTAACCCTTCGGTTACAAGCCCCAAACCCTAACCAAAAGGCCAGGGGTGCCCACGCTGATCCAAAGGGTCTTGTTAACTCAAAGAGTAACTAAGCATATGAAATGGCCTCTCTATGCAGGATGCTATGGCAGATAACTACCAGTAATTCTGAAATTATTTCATTTGGTGACACCCACAAGGCCTACCCCTGCCCCCTCATTTTTAGGGGTCAGCAGCAGACCACTGAAAACACAAAGTAATGCACAGATGAACAAACAAACAAACAAAAACAAAAAACAAATATTTTCCCTCCACAGGTCAAGTTTGTGAGGTGGAGTTCAGCAAAACAGTCGCAAATACTAACCACTCCAAGAGACATCCTTGACATTCATTGCAACTGAATGACCTATGCATTTATTTTATAATTTCATATAATAAGCAGAATAAATAACCTCATCTTCATCACACTCAAGACTACGAACATGTAACACAGCCCCCACTGCACTTCTGTATCATTTTCCTCAACGGATTATACAAAAAATAAAAAAAATCAAGAATATGTAACAGTTCTTAATTTCTCCATTTTTAGCAAACTAACAGCCATACCTAGAAATAGACTCAAGCAGCTTCTAGAGACAAAATGTCTTCAGATAGCACTCTGCCCTCGATACAAGTGACACAGAGCACAGCCGACCAGTGCACCACCGATGATGTAACTGCCAAACTGTGACCAGTCTCCAGAACATTCCGATGCTCAGTGAGCTGTCACACAACCCAATTAATCTCCTTCATCTAGGCAGCCATAACTCCACAACAGTCCCTTGCTGGTGCCGCTGATGGCCAATCCCACGTAAAGCACTAAAATAAATTTGTTTTTCACACAAAATGTCAATCAAATTAATAACAGGCTTTTACTCAAGGCTTAAGTCATTTCCATGCTCTGGCTGCACAAGTGATTACACCAGACTTTGACAAAATCAAAACGAGACGGGATTTCATTATGGACGAGCAGTGTGATATCCATGGCCGCCTTACACATAGCCATCAAAAGCGCTAGGTATGATTGTGTTGCGTTATTAAATATGACATAATCAAACAGAGCATCATGTGAAATCTAATGGCTTTCACACACCATCACAGAATGGAAACCTAAAGCTGCTGAGTGCATATTGTTATTCACAGCGATGCCTTATTTCGTGCCAAATATGGGAGCCAAAGTAAGCCAAAGCCAAAGCCTTGCATGCTCTTTAAAGTCTGATCATTCTTAAAAGGGTTTATACCACTTGTTTAAATTTCCCATTGTGATGCGCTATTTAAAACATGCATTATTTTCAGATAACCGCACACCTATGAAGTAGTTCCACTTTCCTGGACGTATTACATCTGCATATCAATTCGCCCAACTCGTTGTAAAGTTTAAATGAACTGTCACATTAACAGAGGGTTACAATTTAGAAGCCTGACCGATGTTCGCAGCAGAGCAACATGTTAACCTGTGACCGAAATGCATTTCAATTCTGTTACACTGCATCTAGGGTAATGAGAAACAGTGATTCTACAGAAGCCAAAATGGGATAGAATGCTTGGGTATGATGCTTGACAACAACAGATTAAACCAACAGTTTTGATCATAGCAACCATCCATTTATAACTAGTAACGTGTCTATTCCTGTAAGTTTTGAATGAGTCGATGTGCGTTGGAAAGAAGTAGTTCTGCAAACAAGCCTGAGTTAGCTATCAGAACTTGTAAATTGTTAGCAAAACTACATAGTGCAAACATGGAAACAGTGGTATAAGTGGGATAATGAACTCATCAGTGAATATTGCTCTTATCGAGGTGTAAAGGCCTTTCCGGTCCACGTCGGGACCTGATCACCACCTCGAACGTGCAATATTAACCGATATATGCACACCATGCCGTTCATTATCGCTTGCTTAATGTACTGCACGGCAGACATGCTCTCTGTTAGGAGCACTCAACTGAAAAGGCAACCAGAGGCCTGCCACACTGAGAGACTTCAGAGAGCTACGTCTGGCAAATAACTTTTCCACAAAATAATAACTTTCCATATGTCAAACATCGCATCAAATTTCATGGGCTCCCACACTCCAGAAACTTCCTGACATTGCATTCACTCAAAAGAAAACTTTTGGTGTGTCCCCCTCACCCCTCCCCAGTCTAAGAGTTATAGCACGAGTGTCCATCAGCTCCTGTTGTTACTGAGCCAAAGCAAGTGGTCCCTCTCTGGACCAGAGACTCAGAGACACACCAGAGACTGTGTTCGGCTGCTGCACAACAGCTGCCACACTTGGCACTGACATTGGCATGGTACGGGAAACAGCCCTGTTTGCCACACTGAAACGGCCTTATCTGCTATTCAACTGCATATTTATTTTGTTCTGTTGCCCTGGTGAGGACAGATGAACTCTTTTGAACTTTTTTTTAATATGATCCCCAACAAGTTACCACGACTTTATGTTTTCCTAAATTTCCTTCGGTATAAATAAAGTATTTATCTATCTATCTATCTATCTATCTATCTATCTATCTATCTATCTATCTATCTATCTATCTATCTATCTATCTATCTATCTATTTGTCTGTCTGTCTGGCTGTTAATGCACTGACAGGCTAGGCTTGATTCTTGTTTCAGTGTTGAAACTGGCAGCCTACGTGTGAAACTTAAGCATTAGCTTTCTCTGTTTTGTTTTGTTTTGGGCTGGGAACAAACCCTGTCAGTGCTGCCAGTCCAGCACCGGGGCTTATGTGTGCCCTAATGGGTATTTATGTGGTCCTGTCTGAAACCCAGTGCCAGAACTACCTGGAGAGCTGTTTATCACACACACACACACACACATACACACACACAAACACACACACACACACACAGTTTTGACTATGACTGAAGCTCACATTTCACATTTTGGCTCTGGCTGTTCCGTTACGTGACTCATTGTTTCATATTAGTTTTACACACACACACACACACACATGCACACACACGCATGGGTGATGATCTATGACATAAATTCGAATGACTTACAGACCAGTTCAATGACTCTCATTAGATGCCTACAGCATGGTGTTAAATAACTCAGGTTGTAGCTGCTGTGTTTCACTAGGTTGCACAAATCACGATTTACTCTTTCAAATCAGATAAGTGAAAAACCAGTGAATCTCATCAACTTCAGAAAGAAAAGATTTTTAAAAATCATTACATTGCACTGAGAGTGATGCAGAAGAAGACAGCACTCAGGTAGAGACGACTCTTGTATGCCCCTAGGGCCGATTTATGGTTCACATAAGCTATGTGACACACTAGACAACACAAGGCTTGTTCACATATTGAAAAGGCCTCTCATAGCTACAGGGATGATGAGCCTCCATTTGAAAAATAACACCATATGGTACACATTGTGGTTATGTCCTGCTTGCCTTGTGTAGACTGTGGAAGAAACTTTACTCAGCAAGCTGTTTTGTCACTGAGTGCTTGCAATAGACCTGGCCAGAGAAGCTGCCTGTCTTTCAGGAAAGGATTTCTGAATTTAGATGGATCGCGCCAGATTTTCAATTACACTTTTTCTGATGGGGGCTTGGGCAAGATGGGAGATGATTTATGTTGGCCCTGGTGTTGACAGACTCTAAGGAGCTCCTGGAAGTTTTCTTTAACTCACTTCTCTGCTGTATGGAGGGGGTTGAGTTGGGATGAGAGGAGTGTGAGAGAGCGTGAGTGTGTGTGTGTGTGTGTGTGTTGTTGCTAATTGGTTCTTCCAGTATTACTCTTCAGTGTAATTAAACACACTGAGAAAATAAATGGAAATAAAACACACTGATAAGTTTCTTGGTCTAGGCACCTTTACCTGGCTTGGCTGGAGGCTTTACGACGTGTCCAATTACATTACTATGGGAAACAAAACAACATGGTTTAGAGCCAGGACATATACTTTACTCCTGTCTGTCACAAGGAGGAGACGAAGGAGGTGTTTGATTTGGCTGCACAGCTTAAAAGTTCACTGTTGCCATCAGGACTGCAGACTTTATCTTCAAGTGTGGGAGAGGCTTCCTCCTCACAGCTGTGAGCCTAACAGACCGTCATCCACAACTTACATACAGAACCTTCCAGACAAACATTTATACTGGTGTGGAAAATTATAAAAATAAGAATATAAAGCAGAGGAATTCATTTAAACATAAGATGTATTCTTTGCAGTCTGAAAAACATTTTTAAAAGTCTTGCAAAGTTTGCTTGGTTTGTTGTTTAGCTTTACCGTTAATTGTATCCCTAGTTGATGTGCCTGTCCAACTGTGTGCCCAGTTATCTTCCAGCCCTATTCCCTTTGTGCACGGGGGGAGTGCTAGGATGGTCGACCGTTTCTGGTAATTAGCTTTTACGTTGGTTAACAATTGTAATGACGTTATAGCTAACTACGAAATGAACCCTGAACTTGCGAAGAACATGGAGAGCTTATTAGTTAGGCGTACTTTAGATAGTAAACTACTATAACACATATACACTATATAACTAATATGTATAACTTATGCCTAAAATCAATCTAGTCTACCATACTTCACAATGATAGACGTTCACCGGAAAAGGATGACCATCCTGAAATGAACGTTCTTCTGGACTTTTCGTCCTCCATGCACAGAGCCCATTGCCGCTCTTTCAGTAGGCTATGAGCTCCTGACTGCAGCAACTCTGGCAAGCTGGGCCCAGTCCACTGGCAGCAGTGCCAGCCTGAGTCAATCCTGCTGCTTTATCTCTCCGGAGCACCGCTGAGGCATTCATCTTTAAAATTACACTTACCCTATAGGCTCCCTCTCTGGGCCGGCGGCCGGCAGGCTGGCTTGCTGGCTGGCTGGCTGATGACAGACACAGCAGTCCATAACTTTATAACTGCAATAAACAGTCCAATCTAATTTCAACAATCCACCCCTAAGGCTGGATTCATAGACTCCACAGTGACCAGGGTGTGATCTTCGACATAGCTCACATTAAGACCATACTTCTGGAACAGGGAGGGCATAGACTCTCTGACGCAAACCAACAAGACCCTTGTGGTTATTATTATTATTACGATGATGATGATGATTATTCATTGAATAACGGTCGTCAGGGTTGTTCTCTTATGCCAGAGTTACAGGCAGTCAAGGCTCTGGCCAAGTCAGCCACAGAGCTAATCTTTGGTCCTTGGGTTTAGTGCATGTGTGTGTGTGACTGTGTGTGTATAGAAAGGTGTTTAAAAATGTGAGAAAGATCACTTTATCCCATTAGCCACCTTACAACTTTGCCTGCACAAACCATATTCCCTTAGGCGTGCAGAATAAAGAGCAGTGACTTCTATGCTATTGCATGATGGTACAAACCACTGATCCTGCATAATCCCACGCAACATCCTGGACCAGGATGGCTAATCTGCACAGGCAGATTCCACTGCCTTCTTTACAGTGCCACTCAGCCCTCCGGCTCTTCTTGACATTTTATTCCTTCCGATCCATCTCCCTGACATCCACTCCCCTGTGCCAGTAAAGGAGCCTCTCATCATCACATCACTTAGCACAGCTAGGCTATCGAGGGCATCGACTGGGAGAGAGCATGTGTGTGATTAACTTCAAACCTAACAGGCGTGTAGAGAAATGGCTGGTTTGATTTTGGGGGTGTCAGCCTGGTGTCAGTTACAATAGCGTTGAGGTGTTAATTAGGTATTATTTTAATTGCCTAATACTGCTTGTCATTAACAGCACATGACATGACTCTATTACTCCAGAACTGGCTAGTAAATGGACTGATTGAATCTTTATCAATCTTATTTTTTGTCAAGGAGCTGAAGACAACTCAACCAAAACTACTGACATGATTGATGATATCACATGATTGACTAGAGTGCTTCATGCACAAACTGATGGCCCGTCTTGATTGTTTTTAATACTGCAATAAATAGACCGAGAAAATATATAATTAATGCTGTTAAACTGTTTTCCCTTAAGGGCACTGGCCAAAATGTATCACCTGTCTACATGTAGACTGTAAGCCTATCTGGCCCTTGGCCTAATATGACACAGGAGAAAATGATTCCTGAGCAGCACTTTTGTTTAGGCCTAGGTGCCAAGAAGAGCTAGAACCTTGGCAGGTATCAGCAGACATGAATAATCTATCACCTATTTAAACCACACGCTATGTGTTCCTATCTGGAATCCAATGCTTAGAAGATCCAAGTATGAAGTAGACATCTTATCAGTGAGGCGTATGACATATTGTGGAGGGGAAAGAGGGAATAAGCCCTCTATCCATTATGGCACCATCTCTGCTGTCAGAGGTTCCTCCATCAGTGAGTGGATCTTTATCCTGTAGGTGGAGCCGAGGCATGTCTTCTTGGGGTTAGAGCAGATGTATGGGAGAGCAGTCATCTCCTCATCCATCAGTGATTCTTTCCTTTCTGCGCTATGCTCCTTCCTTACCCCCTGGCTACAGGCCACCAGCTTCATCCATTTTCCCTGCTTTGCTCTTGTGCTCTGTCTCTCTTCGGCACACACTGTTCTTCTTCCTTCCCTCATCTGTCCCACTGACACCTTCCATTCTGCGCTTTTTTCTTTATCTAGACATCCAGCATCCTTTTTTCCTCTTTTTATTTTCTTCCTTTTTCTTTTATCCCTCTCTCTCCCTCCCTTCCTCCCCTACAGTCTGCACTCTTCCTCAGTGTTCTCCTTCTGCACTTTTTCAATGCATGAATAAAAATGTTTCTCTGTGTTCATTCTCTAGGGGGAAATAGTAGTAAACAGAATATACAGATGTGTTTGCCCATTTCTGCTTGGGTAAGTGAGAACTGGGGAGAAAAGAGAATTCAAATCACCAGCCATCAGCTTCTGATCAGAGAGTCTCCCTCAGTAAAAGATCAAAATGAAAACATCACTCTGAGATGAGGAGAAAAAATCACGCACACACGCACACACACACACACACACTCACACACACTGCCTCACATTGATAATCATTACAAAAAAGAGAGGAGCCACAGACTGCTAAACTCTGTCAGTCACACCCAATGTGACCCCATCCGACAGCAATGTAACTGGCCTTTCTAATGTGAGCGTATGTGGTTTTAAATATGAAGTAGGAGAAGCCAGACAGTCAGTCTATGTGTGTATAGATCTAGATCATGTGTCCTTGCATTCCAGAGCACTTCTCTTTGATCCCCCGTGTCAATGTTACTCATACACATACACAAGATTTGCACCGATGCATCAATATGTTATGTGGACCACATTATACATCCTGATATCTCAGGCGCACTTATGCATCTTAGCCAATCCTATCATGCAAGTCCTTTACAAACCCACCACATTCAATCCACTGTCTGGACTCCAGGGCACTGGGATGTTCGGGTCATTCCAGTGTTGCTCAGATCAGGACTCACAACCCAACAGAGCCCCATTAGGACATCAGTAGAGGGCATTCACTAAAACTGAAGGCAATGTGCTGGCCATACCACCCAACAAAAGGGGCCGGAGCGTTCTGTGTAGGAGTCCATTAATGAGGGGGGCAAGGTGGCAATCCATTTCAGCTCGATCAATTAAAAGCTGAACAGTAGACTTGGTGTTAATGGGGCTTATCACACACACACAAGCACACACACACACACACACACAGCCAACACGTTCCCTGGTGAATTAAGGACAATCATGACAACACGCCCTCCTATGGGTTATGTTGCAAAGTCTTCTGTAGTGATCATCTCTAATATCAGTAAATCACTGACAAAAGTTTGACTTCTTCAATCATATAATCAGAATCCATCAGAGGTTTGATGTGAAACTTTCATTTAATTTCTGTTGATAGATGTGCGTTCAAGACATCTTTTGGAACACCGTTCTTAATAGGTTGTTTTCTTGAATGTCTTTGAGTGCACAGATTGGTTGCACTTGTAAAGTTTTTATGCACAATTTGATACTCGCTCACGCATCTGTGCAAATGCATTCAGTCAAGTTTCAACGGCTTATGTCTTTGGATCCTGACAGATGTTGAATTTGAAGCTCACTGATGCATCAGGGCATGCATTAAATGAAAAGCCGACAAACACTTAATTTAGCAACAAAAGAAGAAACCTATGCAAAAGAAAAAGGATGAACTACCAGATGTTTACCCTGTGAAACAAATCAGTCAGATGTGATGAAGCCATTTTAATTGGAAAAGTCAGGGACATTGGCTTCAGGCCATTCTAAAATGGAAACACAAACTTTTCTGTTTGTCTACATGAAAACTTCAGAAGCTTTAACCAACAGAAACTCAGATTCTAGATATGGATCAGGTATGTGTATGACGGAAATGCTTCTTGATCTGTGAACTGTTGTTCTTTTTTTTTTTTTTTTTTTTTAAATCTGTTTCACTCAAAAACATTAAGTTGGCCCTGCCTCTGTTCTGCTTCCCATAATCCCCTGCAGTAATTATCAATCATTCCAAACTCTTTGCCTGTGGTGTAACATTATGATTAATTGACTTGGGAATTTGTGGTTCATTGATCAGTATAATTGCCCTGCAAGCTACCATCACTATTTTGTTTATTCCTATCTGTTTATTTATTTACTTAAGGAATTACACCGATGACAGATTCACCACAGTTCACTCCCTCACTTGCCTAAGTGAACAAAACTGCACCCAGAAGAGCGTTTAGTTGGCATATAAATTAAATAATTCCCACCTCATGTCCTCACTACTTCATATTAATGCAGGCTAAAGGATCACTCATTAGGTTTTTACACAGTCAGTTTTCCCTATGAGAGTGGCAGAGAGTAATCTGATACCCCTTACCCCTGATTATTAAAGCAGTGACCTCTGGGTCCTTTTAGCCTCCCCACCCCCACCCCCCGTCCCCACCCTCCAGGTTCAGCAGAAGTATGGGCTGAGGGTTAGGGGCAGATCCAGACTCATGCAAAATTCAGTTGCAGCACCGGGACTTCTAAACTTTGTTCAAGTCTCTGTCTGTTTGCCCAGGGATATCTGCACAACGCAGGCTCCTGTGTGCTCAGCCTAGTGTGGTAGCTACAGAAACTACAGGACTTCTTCACTGTTCTGCTTCTGCAAGCATCGTTTCTTGTGTCATGCTCTTCCTTTATCTCTCTGACACACACACACACACACACTCACTTGTTCTCTTTTACCACTCATTCATGCTTAATTGTCCTGAACATGGTATGTTTTGGCAAGATACAAATGCATATCAACAACTAATTTTTGAAGGCCTCAAACGTCAATAACAAGTGTGTATGAATTGGTCAGTTTCCCCAGCTTTTTGGCCTCACCAATTATCTCATCAACACCCTATCTCTTTCGGAAATGCGATTATGCGTTCCTCCTAGGTCCTCATAAAGTATCATAATGTTTTATTTCTTTAATGAGACAGCCAAGGCAAATGAAAATGATGTGAAATTGTTGTCAATGACCCCATATACTAGTTTCACACATACAATAGCGGCGGGGCTTCCAAATTTGGCAAGGGAATGACAACTACGTTAATGTCAAACACATTTACAAGCAAATAAACACACTGTTACATGGACACAAAGAAGACATGCTCTCTCTCTCTGTGTGTGTGTGTCTCTCTCTCTCTCTCTCACACACACACACACACACTCAAATAAGGCCACCTCTTTATGATGCTGCTATAAATTGTTTTTCCACTGGCCCTAAGGGCATATAAAACGTACCACCACAGCTTTACCACAAAGGTCAAATATGACGGCAAAAGCAAGGCTGACTAAACATCACGGAGATGGATCAGGGTCAAGGGTCAACATACAAACACATAAAAACATTCATGTCAACTGTGCTCTCCAAACATGACAGGCTTGAACTGGATCTCTAGTGGTTAAGCTCTAGAACTGCCACGTCACAGGAAACCAACAAATGGATCCTACAGCACTATTTCACACAGAACTGCAGCATCACTTGCTGTGTGTGTGTGTGTGTGTGTGTGTGTGCGTGTGCGTGTGCGCCTGCATGTGAGTGTGTTGAACAGGGGCATGGCTTTGTCATCAAAACCAAATGGACCTGTCAATCAGAGCTGTCAATCTCCAACAGCAGACAGACCACCCCAAACAACAAATAAGGTCACTGATGAGATTTGACAAGCCCATAGAGAGAGGTGACAAGCTCAGGCCAATTCTGCCAGAGCTTGGCCAATTCTGTTGCTTGGCTTCAAATCACATAACTGACATGATCATTTAAATGCAGAAAATTGAAGGAAGTTGTGACTTGGACTGTGGAAATGGAAGAAAATGCTCTTACCAGCATTGTCGGCTGGATGATGATGATTTTGCTATCAACCGTGATTTCAAATGTTAAATTAAAAGTTAATTATAACTTATAGTACATAAATTTCCCCTACACTGTGTTGATGATGACATTTTTAAATATGCCTGTGTCTTAGTATTGCAATTCCCACAGGATGTAAACTAAATACACCAGCGTTGTACGTGTGAGGCTATATTACATGCACCACTGCAGTTTCTTTTATGACTGCTGGGTTTTGAATTATTTATTTCAATTAGAGCTGGGACAATGCGTCAACTTTGACTATAAAAATTTGTCAAGAATAATGTAAGTAGATGCATCAAGATTATTGCTTCTATCAAGGATCTACCACACAATGCAAGGAGGCAAAAATAAGGCTTGCACAGTGTGTGAGGAGATTTCACTCATAGGCTACTTTGTAAACAGTGAGTTTGGCTGTTTTCTGTCACATTGACCCAGACGAAAAACCATATGGAGGACTCAGGATGGATGCACAAAGGGACGTAAATTCTGTTAACCATTTTACCTTTTTCTCACTCATGCATGTAGGAATAACAACGCATGTAATTTGTATGTAGTAGAAACGTTACTCTTGGTTTAGAGAATAAAAACTTTTGTCTTTTACTCTTTCACAATTACTATTAAAAGTTGCAGGTTTTCTTTGTAACAAGGATTGACCCTTAGGGGTATTAGCATTAACAGGGGCTGTATTTAAAATGTTCTGTGAATTACACCGTTATTAAGTGATCAAACATCTCCTTGTTCCTTGCCTTACTTTTTGTTTTTTTGTTGCTTTGTTGTTTACTTATAGTTTGTTTTTCCTGATGAAAAAAGCTAGCCTAATCTTTGTTTTAGTTGCACTATTGTTGAGGGGAGACAGAGAATGAGAGGGGAACATATTGATATGTACAGACCTGGGTGTTTAACAGTTAATTCAGGAGCAATTCACATGTTTACTAGGCCTATACTGTTAGAAAAGAAAATAGGCCACAGAGACCTTTTTTTCAGTTTGAACAATTATAAATTCAGAAAACTCAAACAACAGAGCTACATGTTAAAGTTCGCCAGATCTCTCCCCTAATTTCATTTTTGTTAACTAAAATTAACTAAATAATCATTAGACTAATCATTAATAGTTAATAGTTGTGGACAGCCCTTTTTTCAAAATATCCTTTTTGCCTACAATGGTTAATAAAAACAATAATAAAATAATAACTAATAAATAAATAATAACAATAATAAAAAATAATATTAACTGTGATTATTTCTCATACTATCGCCAAAATTGTCTAATCCCTATGTAGTTCCATGTCTACACAGCATATTCCAAAGGATCCAGAATAAATAAATAAATAAATCAAGAAATAAACTAATAAATCAAGAAATAAACTAATAAATCAAGAAATAAACAACTAAACAAATACATATTCTCCAGCTCTGTTTGTCTTCTTAGCTAAGAGATGCTCATGAGACAGACACAGAAGTTTGATTTCACTCCAAGTCAGTCAGATAGATAGATAGATAGAGAGATCGATAGAGAGAAAAAGAGAGAGAAAGAGAGACAGAGAGAGAGAGAGATTTTATGCAAAAGAACATGTCGGCAGTCAGTCACAAGACACAGTAATGCTACCTGTGGTGGGGTCTAGCTGCCCCAGTATGTGCAGGCTGGTCGTTTGGACTCGGTGCTTGGCAGCTGTTTGGCATCACAGTCAGCTATTTTCAGTCACCCATCTCTAAAGGACACCGATTCCCACTGGTCTAGTTCTTCCAATACAGATTTAGCCTGGCTACTGAACAAGTGACATAGAAATGAAACCAATGCTCTACCAAACACTTACCATCACTGCCAACTGTGTTGTGAATCCTTTCAGTAACCAACAAGATAGCCCACACACTGTAACTTCCAAGACCACAGCTCTTCAGAAAAATAAACACAACCTTATCATCAGTGCAAACCCATAGCACCCTTTTGTTTAGGCTATTAGCACACTAACTAGGCTATCAATTGATGAAAACACATAAATAAAGTGTAGGGTCACTGATGCAATACAAATTTCAGATGGTGTTCTGGATCACCACCAAAATTTAATAATCTTTTCTTGTCCTGATTGTCTGAAAATTGAATCCCTATACATGTAGTACTTTTCAAGTTATTTTGCACACAGACAGACACACAGACAGACACACAGACAAACGCGGGTGAAAACAAAACCTCCTTGGAGGAGGTAATATCCCGGAGAACATTCAGATTTCAAGGCTGTGTAGCGTTCCTCTGTATCATTAGCGGTGCTGGAGTAATCCAGTCTTGAAATCACATCAGATGTCTGCATTGTCTCCTGTCCATGTCAACAGTTGTTCTCAGATTTTGTTGTTCTCATATAGCAGGACACATGCAGAAATGTGATTTCAGTACAGAATGTGATTTCAGTACAGTACTTCAGACAGCATGGCGCATAGGGTTTAAATATTTTATAATGACAGAGAAATTAATCATAAATCATAAGACATACACCAAAATGTCATATAATGTAAAATTGGACCTATTTTATTACCATTTTTTGCACCTGGGGCGTAAAAACAGTTTGAGAACCACTGATTTAGTGTCAGTTTTGTGAACTGAATTCTGAATTCACACCCTCACACGGTAGCTCTCTCCCTGCCTTTCTCCAGTAAGGCCATTATGGCGGGGCAGTGTGGGGCAGCCTGACTGGAGGGGGGGGGGCTCACAGAGCTAAGAGTTATCTCTCCCTGTCAACTTCACAGACACCACAGCCAACAGCCAATGCTGCACCTGATAGAGGGTCCACCAGTCATAACTGTATGCCCAATACTGGTTATGCAAGGAGTGAGGAACTTCTCTTATCTCTCTCTCTCTCTCACTATCTCTCTCTCTTCTTTCTCCTCCTACCTCCCTGTCCTTGTCCTCTTTCTCCTACACTACTGTCCCAAGCATCTATACTAAATTTTTGTCATTCATTCATTCATTCATTCATTCATTCATCCACCTACACAGTTACTCTGTACTCTCTTTCTCTCTCTCTCCCTGTCTGCCTGTCAGTATTGAAGAGTCTCTATGAAGTTTCATATCTGAAAACATTTGACTAACTCCTCTCACAGTCATCTTAACTTACACCAACCATGCACTTTTTTTCAATGGTTACCACTGCATATGTACTACCCTCTTAAAGAGATATCTGTTTACTTCAATGTTCCCCATTCTACTGATGCATGAGAGTGTTGCTCCTTGGATCTAAGTTTTGTTAGAAGTATTTTCCATAAAGGAATTTGTGCATGTAAATGTAACAAATGGATGAATCTAAAGGAAATGTAATGAGTGGATGAATCTATGTGTTTGTTCTGAACAGTGAACTGGCTATTTTGAGTCTCAGGACTGCCATGTACAATGGTGGAAAATGCTACTCATTTAGTCTCCACATACACAGACATACCATTTTATCTGTTTCTGTTACTGGCTTGCTGTACTTGACTCCCTCAGCATTGTCATCTGAATTATTTATTTATTATTTCTTTTGTCTGGGTAGCATCTCAACCAAACAAACAGTAATCCACTGATGTGATGTTATCATAGCAAAAGTACAGCACATAAAATGTTGTTTGGTGTAAAGCTGTTCTGAGGTCGACACTTCCCTGATGACTCCCGCTGTGCCTCGCCGTTTTAAGACATCCTGTCTCAGTGTCCCTTTACGTTTGACATTTCCTGTTGGAGACATACTGTATTAGACACGTCAAACCAATAGCCATTGACAAACACCCTCCAATTACACTCACACACATCGGCATACTGCCATTGCTAAGGTTGGTTGATAGTGTGTGTATATGCTGTTATGTTACAGAGTTGTGTATGTTCAAAGAGAGCCTTTTGGCGTGTCTACACAACTGTGAACAATTGTGAATGTTTATATCTGTGTGTTGCTGTACTGCTGCACTGCAATCTGGACAGACACTTTATCCATCCCAAAGGAAATTGGGATCTTTGGGATCAAAATTTAGTTTAAACAAAGATGTGTGTGGCTTGTATGTAGCCTTGTACAGTATGAAGCATATAAGGCTTTCTCCATTTGCATTGTTTAATTTCCTGAGAAATAACTATACAATGTTAAAAACAAGCTGTTATAGCTTAATGTTTAGCTATAATTAAAGTTATAATTAAAAGCTATAATTAAAAGCTAGTCCTATTAGCCTCGGCTGTATATACTCCATAGATCTGAAATTCTGTAGATCTTCAAATGGAAATAACTGATTTTCTTCATCTTTGTCATCACTCTTACACATAATTCCCTCACTTCCTTATTATGCAGATTCTCTGTTTCTCTCTCTCTCTCTCTCTCTCTCTCACACACACACACACACACACACACACACACACACATACACACACAGTAATCAATCTCTCACCACTGAGACTCACTCTCACACACACTGTTATTCCCTTATTAAAGCAACTCACTGGCACCATCATATTCGGTCACAGACTCAGCTCTCCGTCATCCTCTCTCTTTAGCTCCTCCCTGCCACCCCATAGCAAAGGAAGAGGTGAAACAAACAGCTTCGACTGACTTCCCTTTAAATGCTTTGCCAGACAAAGTCTGTCCCGTGTCCAAGAGAAAAAATAAATCAAATTAAAAACAAATCTTTGCAAGGACTAAGTCGGGCCCCGGCATGCCAACACAAAAGCGGTGAAAGAAGCATTAGCAAGCAGCCATTCAGCAGAACAAATGCTCAGGAGTCCCTGCCAGTCCCCCTAAACACAAAACTGGTTTTATGCTACATTAAATAAAGAGAATGAGAAATGGCCACAGCACCTACATAATTCAGCGCGCGCACACACACACACACACACACATTTATAAACACAAACACACACACACACAAACACACATTTACAAACACGAACCCTAAATTAATTTTCTCAAGTACAGTCAAACATATAGGCTGCACTGTACCACATACCGAGCTGTCCTGATTTTTAGTCACTCTCATGTGCTCATACAAACACACACATGCACACACACATACACACACACACACACACACACACACACACACACACACACACACACACACGCACACACAGTGTGACTGATAAGGTAGTGTAGGGCCAGTGGCCCTGGTGACAGTGACACATGATGAATTGTCCAGTAGCTCCCATCAGGGACATCGCTAGGGGGAACAGCCTGATTAATACACCCTCTCTCTCCTCCCTTATGCTACAATTACACACACACACACACACACACACACACACACACACACACACACACACACACACACAAACACTCTCTCTCACTCACACACACACACACACACACACACACACACACACACACAGATAGATAAAAATGCAACCAACAGTGCAATCAAACCACATGCAAGCCACAAGCCATAGACCAAAACAAAACATATAATTGATCGCAGCAGAGAGCATGGTTGCAAACAGACAGCAGAGACATACCAATAAAGCACATCAATGTATTGCAGCAAGCAGCCAAAGCACATACACACCCTGCCTCCCCAACACACACACACACACACACACACACACACACACACACACACACACACACACCCACAGCTATCCCAACTCCCAACAGCAGAGTGCTCCTCTCATGAAAACCCCAAAGACAGACACACACACACACACACACACACACACACACACACACACACACACATACACACACACACACACACACACACACCCACAGCTATCCCAACTCCCAACAGCAGAGTGCTCCTCTCATGAAAACCCCAAAGACAGACACACACACACACACACACACACACACATACACACACACACACACACACACACACACATACACACACAAACAGCAGCAGAGCAGCAGCACTGCACGTCCGCTCTCAGCTGGCAGCCAGCACAGGAGCCCTCCCTAACAGGATATTTATATGCACTCTCCTCTCCCTAGAGCTGGAGCTGGAGAACCCTCCCCCCCAAAGTCCCCCTTCATACACACACACACACACACACACACACACACACACACACACACACACACACACACACACACACACACACATGCACACAATCACATAATTATTACTGCAGGTCACACATAGATTCACACATCCGAATTTTAGAATTCGGACTCACATACACACACACACTGTTTAAACACACACACACACACACTCTCTCTCTCTCACAGACACACTCACATACACATACATACACACACACACACACACACACACACACACACACACATGCATAGAGGCAATAAAAGACTCACCAATCACCATGAAGAGATAGGCCACTCATAATTTACAGTTCCCTAGACTTCAGGTCCCCTCCTCCCTCTGCCCTGTCTGGGCTCTCACAACTTTCTTTCTCCCTTCCTTGCACACAGTTTCTTACACACACACACACACACACACACACACACACACACACACACACACACACACTTGCACTTTTTACTGCAAACCCCAAACAAATATACCTTTTGTACTCATTTTTCTTAACATCATTTAAAGAGATAAGAGTTGACGGTTGCTCACACTGTTTATGCGAATACTCTGGAAGTTTCCACTCACAGGTAGCCCAAGCGTGGAGGTGTGAATTCTGCCGCAGTACAATTTGCAGGGTTGTGCCTGGAGAGGTTCAGTCCCCCTCCCTGCCGACGCACATTAGATGAGCATC
Source organism: Tenualosa ilisha (assembly GCA_015244755.2). Taxonomy (NCBI): domain Eukaryota; kingdom Metazoa; phylum Chordata; class Actinopteri; order Clupeiformes; family Clupeidae; genus Tenualosa; species Tenualosa ilisha. Next base: position 1,602,557 of record PYXC01002553.1, on the reverse strand, counting down.
TCTCTCCAATCTATTCATGTAAAATAATCCCAACCGTCGATGGGGGATAGCAGAAAAACATTAAAATCCCTCAGGCACACATGTATATGCACCAGACCAAAATAACACTGATAAATAAAAGCAGTGTCATTTTTCTCAACTTTTAATTACTCCCAAAGATAATGACAAGTGGATTTCCCAAGTGGTGAATAAAGAAATGATAACTACTAACTCATATGTCCCGGTATACATTATATAAGTGTGTGTTTGTGTATGTATGTATGTATGTATGTATATGTGTGCGTATGTGTGCGTGCGTGCGTGTGTGTGTGCGTGCACGCGCATTTGTGTGTGTGTGGGGGTGTATGTATGTGAGTGTATGTATGTGTGTCTGTGTGTGCGTTTGTGTGTATGTGTGTGTGTGTGTGTGTGTGTGTGTGTAATGTACTGTCCTACACTCTCACAAAGTAAACTTTTTATGACAACCCAAATCAGCAGCATTAACCACAGTGTTCATTCTCCCACCAGTCAGAAACAAGAGTGGGTGAAGGAGCAAAAGAGATGGAGGGAGAGTGAGGAATTTGATGATAAATACAGAGAGATAGAGAGAGTGTGTGTGTGTGTGTGTGTGTGTGTGTGTTAGAGAGAGAGAAAGAGAGAGAGAGAGATGAGGCTCCAGAGACCCTTGCAGCTCTCCTTACTGATGAGGGAAATAACAGGAGTTGCAGAGTGTGAACTGAACTCATCTACTGCTTCTACCTAAAGAGCCTCACTGGGAGAGAGAGAGAGAGAGAGAGAGAATAACGCAGTAGTAAAACTTTAATACATTAACCAAAACAGATAATAGACATGGGTTATTATAGATGATTTTAAGCAATGATATAATGTGGGGTATTTTAATGATATGCATGACCATTGATGAGAACAGAACCGCTGGCTACAGCATGATGAGATGAGATGATGAGATCAAATGAGATGAGATGATGATGAAAAGCTGGGGGAGGAGAGAGTGAGAGAGACAAAGAGAGAAAAAAAGAAAGAGTGAGAGAGAAAGAAAGAAAGAAAGAAAGAAGGGAAGAACAGGGAGAGAAGAGGGAGAAAAGCACCAATATTAGGAACTGTTTTTGAGAACGATTATTGGGAATGGGACAGCGAACGAGATTGCCTTCCTCAAGTCTGTGCTCCAGGGAGGCGTTTCATTTTATTTACACGTGTGAAAATGTGTTTGTTTATCTATTTATGCTTTTATTTATTTATTTTTAAGCCAACACAAAAGCTCAAACACACACACACACACACACACACACACTCGGGGAGCCACTTAACAGCATGCTAATGGCAGCTGCATTAGTTACTGACGAGGCGGATAAACAATGCACACACAAAATAACAGATCAGTTGAATGCACATATACATACTTGTTTGTGTGTGTGTGTGTGTGTGTGTGTGTGTGTGTGTGTGTGTGTGTGTGTGTGTGTGTGTGTATGTGTGTGTGTGTGTGAGAGAGAGAGAGAAAGAGTTAGAGAAAGAGAGAGAGAGAAAGAGTTAGAGAAAGAGAGAGAGAGTGAAAGAGAGAGAGAGAGAGAGAGAAAACAAAGTTATTTGTTGTGTGGAGGAATGAAAAACTCCATTAATGAGGATGAATTGACCTCCATCCCTTCCCTCTGATCCTCCACAGCAACATATTGTGATTCTCTCTCTCTCTCTCTCTCTAACTCTTTCTCTCTCTATCTCTGTCTTTCTCTCTCTCTCTCTCTCTCCCTAACTCTTCCTCTCTATCTCTCATTTTTTCTCTAATTGCAGCACTTATGACTGAGCACTTCAGGCAGACTAAATTAACTTAGGGATCAGCTCTCTTCCTTTGATGCACCACATGAACACGCCATCATTGCTTCAGGCCTCAGTAACTGCTCCCGGTGTTATTATTGTACTTATGGCGTGAGTCTCATCCACCTAGATTGGAAGCGCTTTGCCAAAGACATTGCTCTGCCAGGAAGTGACTTTTGTAACCTGCATTGGGTTGATGACGCCTTGCAACTACCCAGGCTCAAACCCCTGACAAGGAAACAACTGGGACTGCAAGGTGGTCGTGCCAACAAAGAGGCTAGAACTCATAGGTGTTAGCGATAGTTGCTAACTTATCTCTCTATTTAGCTAATTTGCTAAATTTCCCCTCTTCTAAATCAAAGCCTTAAACCATCTAAGACTTAGCCTGGTACCAAAACCAGACCCTCGTTCTACACTTTCGTGTCATACAGAGGGGTCTGGACATTTGGTAGTGAGATTCGATTGCTTGCTTGAGGTGTTTAAGTTTAAAAAGACTGGACCAGTCCCTGACTGATAGCTTGCCTTGACTGATAGCATTCTAGCTCTGCATTCACAATGCCTCCCTCTGTTCGCTGATTGGACAGGTCAAAATGCCTTCTGAGACAACAAGCTCAATGGGATCAAATCAAGAGAAGCACTGTAGGGAGATGGTAATCAAGCAGAAATTCTAGGAAAGAATGACCAGGCTATCCAAGACTTGAATCATCTTACAAATTTATGCCAGTTACATCTTTGAGGGCTCACGGTTTTGGTGTCTGTGGCTGTTTCCATAAAGGCATACTGCTGTACTGCATTTAACCTGGGATGTACCATTGCTAGAGCATTTTTTTTGTTATTCTATATTAAGGAATTTCACTAAATACTTGCTAATTTTACAAAACTTGATGTCAAATCCCATCTCCTGTCATAAACAGTGTAGAGCAGTATGTGGAAACAGCCTGTATCTCCCATGGACTTAGACCAGTTTGAAATGGACAAACACAGACCTCCAGTCAGAATGCTGACAAGAGAACCAGAATGCTAATTTTGATTTTTATTTCGTTTTTCATTTAACCAGAGCATAACAGAGGCAAGATTAGAGGAGGGACTGAGCATAAACATACGAGTGACTGGGAAGAAAGTTGGTTCATTAGACAAGAGAAAAATGTTCTCAGAGTGGGGATGAAAGTGTGTTTTCTAAAACTGTCAAAAGCACCAAATAAATAAATAAATAAACTCTGCTTCTTGTGACTAACCAAGTTTTATGATTGCTTTGATACGATAATTGTGTTACGAATTGAACATGAACAATCAATCTTTCTTGTCAGCTTACCCTTTAGGGACGAGTCATGATGTTGAAAAGCTGAGCAATTTGTTTCTTTCTTTAACAGTGATTTGCAATAGCAAACAGCTGTGTGAACAAAGGGGGAAATCTCCTCTTTACATAGACTAAACTTACACATAGCAGGGTATTTATGAAACCAGATATATTCTCCTCCTCAATATTGAAAAATAATTCCATTCACTCAGTGTTCAAAAAGATCCGGGGAAAGAGATCTTCACTTTGGCCCGAGATTTCAAAAGCAGGCATTTTCAGTGACTCCAACCTCAGGTTAAACATAGATGATAGGTGCAACAGCGTACATAAATATTCCGAGTTTTGTTTACAAACCCAGCTACGTGTAAATGAGCCATGCTGTACATGTAACAGTCAGGCTCAAGGTGATTGACCCACAGTAAATAAATAGGTTACATATGAAGGTCAGATTCCTAAGCGCTGTGACTAAACCACACAGCACAGCAAGATGACTCATAACATGGTGATTAGTGAGTGACTGGGTGTTAACATTCCTTTCCATTCTCATGCCCATATTGACCATGTTGGAGAGAGGTCTGTGAATGCTGAGACTGTGCATGGGAGCACATGACCAATGTGATGCGCAGGATGTTGAATGGCACTTCTATTGCTCTCTCCATTTCACTCTCATGTATAGTTCTGGCTCAGGGCAGTCCATAATACTGTAATTAGGCCTCCGATGGGAGATAAGCAGGACATGACACAATGCACTGTCTGTTGTGTGTTTATGCCAAGTACACTCTGTATATCGCCTGTGGTGATATAAGGGATTGTTGGAACAGCCACAGACTGGATATACATACCTGTTCTTGAGCTGCACATACACACACACACACACACACACACACACGCACACACACACAAACAAACACACACACACACACACACACACACACACACACACACACACACACACACACACACACAGAGAGACAAAGAGAGAGCAGAGAGGTGAATAAATACTGCAGGCCTACATTTCCATATTCACTTGGATTTGTAAGTGAAATTACATTTTCCAAACTCCATCTGAGACTCACAATCCATCTCTGTCTCTCTCTCTCTCACACACTTTCTCTCTTTCTCTGTCTCTCTCTCTCTCACACACACACACACACACACACAAACACTTTCTTACACACATTTTAAAACACACACAGACTCTCTTATCTCTAACACATGCTCTCTAAAAACACACGCGCACACATGCCCTCTAAGCAAAACATTCTGTTGTGCTCTCTCTCTCTCTCTCTCTCACACACACACACACACACACACACACACACACACACACACACACACTGAGCTCAACACATCCTCATCCTTTCTGGAAGGTGGATGAGAGGAGTGTGACCCGCTTCAGGGCGGGGAGGACAGTGATGGTCTTTGTTTCTTAGTCTCAGTGCCCAGGCAAACACTTCAGTGGTGTGTGTGCAGACGTGTGTGAAGTGAAGCAGCTGTACCATTTCCAGAACTGCCAGTTTGTGTGTGTGTGTGTGTGTGCGCGTGCGTGTGCGTGTGCGCGCGTGTGTGTTTGTGTGTGTGTGTGTGTGTGTTCCACAGAGTGTAAAGTAAGGAAGCTACACAATTCCCAGAAAATCTGACCGGATGTGTGTGTGTGTGTGTTTATTTGTGCTTTAATTGAAAAAAAAGAAAAAAAATCTAAGCTTCCATGAAGTATCCCTTGTGACGTCAGCAAGCAAGGGCTGAAAATCACATATAAGAAGCGACGTGTGTGTGTGTGTGTGAGAGAGTGAGAGGGAGAGAGAGAGAGAGAGAGAGAGAGAGAAAGTGTGTTTGTGTGTGTGTGTGTGTGAGAGAGAGAGAGAGAGAGAGAGAGGTGGTGTGTGGGAGAGAGAGAGGGGGGGGGGGGGGGGGGGGAGAGAGAGAGAGAGAGAGAGAGAAGTGTGTGTGTGTGTGTGTGTGAGAGAGAGAGAGAGAGAGAGAGAGAGAGAGAGTGTGTGTGTGTGTGTGACAAAGAGAGAGAGAGAGAAAGTGTGTTTGTGTGTGTGTGAGAGAGAGGTGGGGAGAGAGAGAGAGAGAGAGGTGTGTGTGTGTGTGGAGAGAGAGAGAGGGAGGTGTGTGTGTGTGTGACAAAGAGAGAGAGAGAGAGAGAGTGGGGGGTGACAAAGAGAGAGAGAGAGAGAAAGTGTGTTGTGTGTGTGTGAGAGGTGTGTGTGTGAGAGAGAGAGAGAGAGAGAGAGAGAGAGAGAGAGAGTGTGTGTGTGTGTGTGACAAAGAGAGAGAGAGAGAAAGTGTGTTGTGTGTGTGTGTGAGAGAGAGAGTGTGTGTGTGAGAAAGAGAGAGAGAAAGAGAGAAAGAAAGAGTGTGGTCTTAAGATAATAGCCCAGATTTTATATTAATAACCCCTCATCCCTGTGGCAGCCACCTCATGACTTGAGGATCACAGCCGGTGGTTCCTACAGACACCAGCGCTCAACAGCCCAGAGTCTTCCTCAGTGTACTCAGGCCTGCTGTGTTCATGTTTATCTGGAAAAAGTTACCACTTGCAGCTTGACCCCATGTACCCCAGAGGACTGACTGTGTGTATGTGCATGTGTGTGTGTGTGTGTATCTGTTTGCATGTCTATCAGTGTCAGTAGTAATTTGTGTTTGTGTGTGTTGTGCTTGTCTATGTCTGCCTGTTCTGCCTGTCCTTTCATCTGTCTGTATGTGTATATACACGAACTTGTTTTTTATGTGTGTGTGCATGACATCTCCCTGTGTATGTGTGTGTGTGTCTCATACTCCTCTCTGTCACTTATACTAAGTGTACGTGGTATATCTCTCTGGTGCAGCGTGCATCAGAGGTGTTCAGCATCAACGTAATTCCCCTCACCTCTGCAAAGCCACTGATGGACTCATCGCTCTCAGGGGGGCTTTCTCTTTCCACTCAAGCTTGCCCCTCGCACTTGCCAGGAACTACATGCCGGGGTTTATTTATCTCTGCTCTCTCTCTCTCTCTCTCTCTCTCTCTCTCTCTCTCTCTCTCTATGTCTCCCTTTCTCTCTCTTCAAACACACTTCATTTGTATGCCCACTCATATAGACACAGTGTTGCCAAAACATATAGTGTAAAAATATAGTCATGCAGTGCATGTAGTGTCTCTCTCTATTGACTCACTGAAGTAATGTTTTTCAGAAGATCTCGCATTTCCCAGTTGTTTGGTCCCTAATCAGGCCTGATTCCTTGGCCTAATTGACACATATGCTCTTTGGCCTAACCAACACACACACACACACACACACACACGCACGCACACACAGCCACACACACACACACACACACACACAAACACACTCTCCCTCTATCATGCAATGATCCTTTAATTTGCATGTGTCTATCCTCTAAGTCTGAATACACCCATTCATTTCCATGTTCCATGTATAAAGATATCTCTTCACTTAGCCAATACTGTTTGTAGGACCATTGAGAAAGGCCTCTCAGACCTTTACGAGATTCAGAGCATTTGCAACTGCCACTAGCCACTGGTTTGTCGTCATGTTGTGTAATGGCAAATATGTTTGGTTGTTTATCAGCCACTGTGGGAAGTCCCCTTGCTTTAGTGAAAGCAATTTAAGCCCTTTCCTGTTTTCAAATGGACTCGATCAATGAGTCACATTTGAGTCACATTTGTCCATCTTTCCAGAGCAGCCATTAGAGATCTAAGTGGTCAGAACATGCAGTTGTGAAAACAGATAACAGATAAAAAATAAACTTTGCTCTCCAATTTGAATGCTTCCCAATGAAGAAAAGCACACACGCTTGTGCTCTCTGGCCTTATTTGCACACATCTCTTCCCAATATGCTCCTCTTAGTCATACCCACAGTAGCCAGGTTTCCATTCAACTTCTTCGCTTTTCATATTCACATTAATATAAAATTCAGCTCAAGAATATGCACGTCTGTGTGTGTTTCCATCAACTGTACGATGTAAATTAAAAATGGACATCGACCTAATCAAAGGACGTGTTCCAGCCAGCTGCGGGGTCAAAACGTAATATCACTAGGACAATGTCTATGGATAGAAACATGGTAAATGGGAACGTGAATTAAGCCGTCTCTATCAGTGTTAATTGCTTTATGTCTTATTCACATCAGAGTTAATCCACCCCCCTCCAACAACTGAAATATGAATTCGCATTATGGGACTGATATGAATTTGCATATGTTTCCAACTCAGGATTTCTTATTCGTATTAACTCAATGGATGGAAACATACTTACTGAGTGAGACTTTATACAGGTGTTGCTTTAAAGAGCCATTAAGCCGAAATTCATTCCATGGGCTGATTGGTGAATGAAGGATAGATGAGCTAGATGTGAGAGACAGCCTGGTTTTCACTCCAGATTTTTAGCCTTACACTTTACAAAACCAGACAGTGTCCCAAATGGGTAACACATTTTATGAACCCATATTCATAAGGCATTATAAAAACATTCAAAAGGGTTATAATACATTAATAAAGCCTAATAATTATTGACGTTGGCTTCTATTGTTGTTTATACATATAACTATACTCATAACGCATAATGTTATCTTGTAAGCTGCTAAAATTTGAAGTGTCACGACCATATTTTCTTTAACTGTCCTTCTAAGTGCCTAACTGCTCATAAAAGTTACAAGAGTTACAAGTATTCGGTGCGTACTCAGAGTAAAGCAAGATCAACACTTAGTTACTCATGAAAAGCAATAAGGCACCATTACAGAAAAGTGTCAAGTGTTTGCCTAGTATCAAGAGGTCAAAGAAGCTTTATACTGTTTTCACACTTGATGTTGTGAAGTCTTATAAGACAGCATTATAATATCTTATGGACACATTTATGAGAATGTATAAACAGTTAATAATAATAATAATGTAAATAATTATTAGGCTTTATGAATGCACTATAACCTTTTATGAATGTGTTTGTAATGCCTTGAATAGTGGCTACACTAAAAATGAATGATTGTTAACAAAATGATTAAAACTGAAAAGTGTTGGTCTTTGTCCAAAATGTCTTTCACATGCAAGTGTGAAAGATGGCTGCCTGCCTTATCAAAATTCACAAAGAACTAAATCCCCCAGAGGAAAACACTCCTGCTTTCAACAGTCTTGTCTCTGTCTTACAGAGACAAATCAGCTGTCATTGAACTCAATTATGTCTTTTGCTCCTAAGGGGGTTACATTAAAAACATGTCAGTATTCAGAGAGAATCTAGCAAAAGTTACTTGAAACTCTGACAAAATGGCATCCAATCAAGTCCTATTAAGTCCGACAAGTTCAACTGAAGAAAAATGACTGCTTTCTTGTTGGTCCTTAGGAGAACCAGATCAGAACTCAGTAATAGCTTATTTACCCCTGTGGAACAAAAGCACAACCTCTATCAGCAGTAATATTTTTCTCTGTGACTGGTGTCAGTTCCCATGTCTGCAACCCATGGATTTGGGCTTCATCACACTATTCCATTGAAGGTCTCTTGATCAACACATTTAAATTAAGTTCATAAATAGAGTTGACTGATAAGCCTCTCATCCCTTCAGTCACCTCTGGCCAAGGCAAAGGAACACTAACTAGACCACTGGAGCTACTTTAAAGGAACCAAAGGACAGATCAAGGATGGAGTTTTTTAATTTGACCCTTGAAATCTGAATTTTGAAAGCTGTGGGACTAAAAAACACACTCTCTCTCTCTCTGACACAGACAGATGTATACACACACACACACACACATTTTTACGCGCACTTAGCTGAGGCACATTCTACATTTGCATGCTTCTCCAACTGTCTGTCTCTTCCAGAATGTTCTGTCTGTCTGTGTGTGTCTCCTTCATCGTAAGAGCTGCGGGGGTGTGCATCCTCCCAGCTCTTCAGCAGGGGGCTTGTGCAGCACTCAAAGAGGCCATGCTGAGACTACCACTGCCACCTGCACAGCTGGATGGCAATACTCTGCCTGCCTGCCTGCCTTCCTGCACACAAGGCAGTCCATCCATTGGACTGAAACACACTCCGTTGCTATGGCCACTTGTGTAGCGTAGCAACATGCTCAGTCATTTCTGTGGCGCTGGTTCTTCACTCTTTTATTTGTTTTTATATAATTTTTTTTACAATTCTTTTCTACAAATCGCTCTCTTTCTCTCTCTCTCTCTCTTTCTTTAACCCCCCCAACTTGAGAATACTGTATGTATCATGTCCTGTCACAAACAAGCATGGCTAAACATCACATTTACACAAGGCCTGTGGTCCAGTATAAAGGAGCTGTTGTCTTTGGCAAATAAACTAAAATAAAACTAAAATTTGATTGGTAAAACGGGTAGTAAATGGCCATAAAAATAACATGAAGAGGAAGTAAGAGCCCTTAGTCTCTCTCTCTCACACACACACACACACACACACACACACACACACATGCTTGCTAACAAACAGTGTGGCTGGTAGACTCCAAAGCAAAACCCAGTGTGGTGTGTGCACACTGCCAGACTGCCACAGCCACGGCCAGACCAACTTGATGACTGAATCAGACCTAGAGTGAACAAGCAGCCATTCTCACCTCTGTCAGTCTGGGGTGTAGTGGGCATACACACACACACACACACACCACACACACACACACACACACACACAGACTTCTTGGAACTAATAATTCATGTATGTCTCAATTTTTAAATATTAGGCATTTATTTATAACATAATATTAATAAGGTGTTATTACCAGTAAGTGCACATGTCAAGCCAGGCTAACCTTTCGGTAACACTTTCTATGAAGACCATATCTTAGCGCATTATGAGCGCATTCATAACAAGCTATAATGCGCATCATAATTACTCAAAATGCATGATGACTACTAATGCTTCATGATACATTATATCAACAGTTATAAATAACTATAAATCTAGCTTATAAATCTAGCCTTGTAAATCCAAGGGTGTTATGAGTGTTCATGACTGGTTATAAACTACAGGCTGGCTGATGGGGCTTATAATACATTATGACTACTAATACCCCTCTGTGCACACACCTGGATGATCAACTGTTGTAAGGGCTCATAAGTTGCTATAATGTTCCATGTGGGATCATAAGCTGTCAATGTGTGCTTTAAGTAAAGTAAAGGTCATATGGATGCATCTATAATGCAGCACACCTCATCATAATGTTTCACTGTTGGGGTTAAGTAAAGTGTAACACATTTGCATGCATTTTCCAATAAGCCCTCTGTTGTCATAAACAAATTTCACTTAACATTACAGGATGATCAAATTTTTACACTTGATCAACGGTTTTGGAGATGTGTGTGACTTTCTTTGTAATTAGGCCTGCGTCAATAAAATCGCGTACGTAAAAAAAAAAAAAAAATCCCTACTACACTTCTGTTCTCAGCCTTATTTCATTACTTACTTCGTTATTTCATTACTTCATTCTCAGCCTAAACTACTGTAATGGCACATATATAAACATGGCCGACTGAAGCAGGGGACATCTATTTGCCATGGTAACGAAATGTGCATTCAATGACTGCGAGGAAGCAGAGACAAAAACTTGGGAGAGAGAAGGAGGCTCATAAGGATGGACAGGGGTGGGCCGTCAAAGCCTCCTATCAGGGATGATCAGGATGAACACAAGGACAAACCTGATGAATGGATGGAGACGGAGCTCGTTTTCCACAGGCTTCCCTTGGGGAAGCACTACAGAGAGCGAGAAAGACAGAGAGGGAGAGAGAGATGTAAGAGAGAGAGAGATGTAAGAGAGAGAGAGAGAGAGAGAACAGATGAATGGAGGTGGGGGGGGGGGGGGTGGAGAGAGAGGGAGGTGGGATGAAGGTCAAAAGGGGTTATCTGATGCTAGGATGTAGATTTTTACATGCACAGCGCTGTGCTCACACCTGGAGAGAAATCGAGTGTCTTTGAAGCAAATTGTTCCGTCCCCCGACCCCCTTGCTGTTTCAAGCTTGATGACAGAAGGCAACGGTAACAGTCAGGATGGAAGTGGTTCGACCTTCCCAACTGCTGGGCGTCTGAACATGCTCTCTCTCTCTCATCATTAACGCCCACAGCCTAAGCCATTTGATGCTCCATGCATAGAATCCAAAAAAAAGGGCAGACAAAAATCAATGCTCCTGCAGAGCACACACACGTAAGTGTAAAAGTGAATCAGTATGCACCGAGGGTACACTTGCTGGGTGCTTGTGGAGAGCAGCACTTGATTAAAGCTACAAAGGACAGTATTGTTCAGAGCCCCTATGAAAAGCCACTATAGGTAACCTCATTTTTTCCCCTACTAGAAATTACTTAGTGATGCTTGCATCTCCACTGGCAATAATCTTCTATTGTAGAATGTTCTGGACGTTACTGGAACTGCACTTGCCTGCTATGTTCTGCTTCCGCTGGGTTTATGCCTTGACACCTTTGAAGCACGTAGAGACACTGTGCATTTTTTATTGCGTAATGATACCTGTAATACAAATTAAAAGTACATTTAAAAAATAAGCTCTTTTAGACACATGGACCATGCCTGAGGTGCTTATGCAACATCTTTTGCAATCCTGCCCTGAGTGTATGTTCAAAGTCAGCAAACGTTTGTTGATTTTTTTCCCTGAAAAATTCAACTTGAGCAATTTTATGTAAATAAAAGAACGATTCTATTTCGATGCCCTTTCATGAAAGCTTTTCCATTTCATCGGTAACCCCTCATTCTGCTCCCCTATGTGTTCAAAATCAACCCTTTCCTGTTCCCAAACATTAGCAGAGAATGCTAGGCACACAAAGCACTTGCAAATGTTTTTGTATGTTGTAAGTGAATTTAAACACACTGCTGTTCTTCAACCACAAGTCATAGTCATTGAGTTTTCTTTTTCCCCATAAATACAGGTGTTACCATCACTTAACGTAGATCTTTGTGCATGGATTTGAAAAGGTTCCAGCTTGCTGATATCTACATGTAAAAAAAGGTTTAAGGGGATCTTTAAATACAGAGTTCAGAAGAGTCCAATCACAATATGCAGAGCCCATTCCACTGGGTAGACATAGAGTATCTTATCTGCACCCAGTATAACCAATGAGCACTATGCACTCCATTATTCTCCTTCTTCCTATAATGTCAATGCCCAGCTATGCATGTCCTTCAGTCTGCTGCCTGCCAATGACTCATTCCAGCATTCACGTGAGCGCCCATCCAAAATCAAGAGATAATGCAAACAGGGGAAGGGAGAAGAAAAGAGAGAGAGAATGTGTGTGTGTGTGTGTGTGTGTGTGAGTGTGGGCTGCCAGCACGTGCGTGCGTAAATGCAGCAGAGTGTATCGGCTGATAACGGGCACATCAGCAGGCATGCATGGGAGAGTGTGTCAGTGGGAAGGTTCCCCGACTGTGTGTTAAATAGATAACAGTCTGTGTGTGTGTGTGAGTGTGTGTGAGAGAGAGAGAGAGAGAGAGAGAGAGAGACTTTGCCGAATCTGTGCACGTCACAAACTTCACAAACACACACATAAACACAAACAAACACAGACAACCTTGAAACTGGCACTTTTCAGTGTGAAAGATGCAGGTCAGGTTCTCTGTCCAACACAAATCACCAGTGACTCAAACAGGATTCCACAGGATTTCTTGAGAGAAGCTTGAAGGTCTGCTGTGGAGCTCAAACCTACTCACCTCACACACTCCCCTGCCTCCTTCACCTCTCTCTGGAACCTCAGGGTGTCCACAGCCAGCACAGTCAAAATGTATTAGTTATGGCAAGTTAGAGGGGGGTTGAGGTTGTGGTGCAGAATAGACAAAGCTATGCTATGCTAGGCTAGGCTATGCTGTGCCTGTTTCTGGAAATGTTTAAATTCTCTTTTTTTTTTGCTGGGTGAGCAGTTCTGTTTGGAGAATGCAAGTTGTTGTTGTTGTTGGCAGTGGTGGGGGTGTGGGTGGTGTAGAAGTATTTGCTTTGCTTTGAAGCCTATCAGCATCATTAGCCTTGTGCTAACTCCTAATGAAGGCCATGGCTGGGCTGAGCTCGATAACAGATGACAGACGAAACAACTCATTAGGCTCTCCTCTGACTGTCTCATAATCAAACCATTATTCAAATAAAATTAAATAATAACAGGACATGACATGAAAATGATCATAACATAGTTTAAAATAAATAACAAAGTTAAATAACTTTGTGAAATAACATAGTTAAGTTAAATAACATAGTTTATATCATAAGGTAATATAAAATAAATAAATACCACGGGAGACGGCAACAAAACATGTCTATTCACAAGAGCAATTTAGTAAACCTTAATTGTTAGCACAGGCTGTCACACAGTGTCCAAATATATGCGGCATGGATTGTGACAATAAGAAGTATATCCCTAAAATGAGCCTCTATCACAAAGAATGTGAGCCTTTAGAACCAAAAAAAAGCTGTGGGCAGATTTAACTTAATAACGATGGAATGTCGGAGTCTTGCTGTCGCTCCTAAAGTGCTTAATTAAATGGAGCTGCACATCTCAGTTTTAGCGGCAGGCTGATTCGTTAGGGCTAATTATGCAATTAAAAGCACCAGGTGTGAATCCTACCCAGTCTCCAGCAAGCCTTCTCATTTACCTATTTTTTAACCATGCAACAGCGAACAGACAAAAGAGGAGGATGTGTCTAAACCTAGCACACAGAAGGGGGAAAACTTTGGGAAAAACTTTTTTTTTTAATTGAGAAGTTGTGAGAAAAGTAGGGAAATGTTAAGAAAGAAAAAGAAGAGAGGGAGGAAGAGGAAAAAAAATGCTTTCCAATTATGGATTGTTGGCTAACTCCCTTTTTCACACCCCAGCAGTTGTGAACTGTGCTGCTAAAATTCTAGAAGTTTCCAGCATTACCTGAGTAAATCTTCTCTTGCTCAGACATCCACTTAACACTCTTTAGAAAACACACTCATTATGTGAACTCCTCCTTAGTCAGTCAGGAGCCTTCCCAAGGGAGCATTTTGAGTGTGTGTGTGTGTGCATGTGAAAGTCTAGGTGTCGTTCATTAGGTCCAGTAAATGCTAAAGCTGCTGAGAGGTGATGGATATTGCGTCTTAATTATTTTGTAAGGTCGGGGCTTGCAGCATTGCTGAGACGCCAATTTGACCTCATGTATTAAGTATTTTCCCCCCTGGTTACATAGCCCTACCCAAATTTAACGTAATGTATTCTTTCCCATCTAATATTCTAATGAAAAAAAAAATATTGGAAAAGCTATTAACATAGACTATGTTTATTAAATCAGTAATTCATCAATTATTCAATAATTCATTAATTATTATACAAAATAAAAGTATGATATTACCACAGGCTCTTCAGTTTGATTTGTCAATATCACAGGGCCTGTTGACAAATCACACAATGCCCTCTAATCAATGCCTAATTACAGAAATATAGTTTCGACAACTTTGCATATTCATATGAAAATAATGTTGAGACTACATCATATTTATGCCTTAAGCTTTAGTCATCTAGTGGCAGGGACAGTCCTACTCCACTAGAGCCATTGGTGGGGACATTAGGTCTTTACCTAACAACAGCTAATTTGATACATCCACAGTAATGCAACCTACCAGACTGATGACAGGTCAAAGTTAGCTTGCTGCTAAAACATCAGTTGTCATTTTAGCAGATTGCTATACTTACATGAGTGGGTGGTTATAAACTGTCCTGAGCTGTCAGATTGAAAGTGGCAAAAACATGCACTGGTAATTCACTTAATTTTTTCACACAGAGCTGCTGCTGGAACGTCTTTGCACACATAGTTGATGGAGTTCTAAGGCATCTGACAAGCCTTGTTGTTAGCAGGAATGGGCAAAACCGCCCATATTAATGTTATGTGTTTAAAATCAGTAGAAAACGTGATTTAACCCTTTGTTCACCCAGAGTTTTTTTTTTTTTAATCTAAATTACTGGTGGGGACAATCCAGCAATGGTTGGATATTAATGGGGACCCGTCACTTGCACCCACCCTAATTCTACGCCATTGGCTTAAATGGTACACTGCTCTTGAGTGTGTAGATTTAGCTTTCATCTTAACACCATATAAGAATACACTGGCAAAATCTTGATGAAAACTGAGTAAGTAGGGTTTAAAGGGGTTCACCACCATTTGGGGAAATACACTCATTTTCCACCTTCTCTCAAGTTAAAGAATTGAGTTTTACCTTTCTCCAGTTGTAATAATGCATAATAATCAAGGAACTTTGCAACCTACCACGAGATCAGTCGCCGGCACTACTTGACATTCCTTGATTACTATGATGGAATGAGAGTATAGTTCCACGTCATATCAACTTAGAAAATCCCCACATTTCATTTTCTGTTGGTCTTGGTACACCTTGCAACTACAGAAGAGTCAACTTTTAATAAAGGAAAATGATCAGAATTCTTGGTCACTTTTGAGCAAGATGCTAATGGGTGAGATGCTAATGGTCTAATCTGATTTGATGATGTATGCTAGGCTGGAGCTAAAAGCGCTACCGTCAGACTCAGGGAACGGTTGAATGAACTGGAGTAAGGTGAAACTCAATTGCTTAACTTGAGGGGAGGTGGAAAATGAGTGTATTTCCCCAAATGGTGATTGGGAGCATCCACTGGGATCAAACATATGACTTTTCTGATGATGGGTGTGGAATGCCTGATCCCTAAGCATAAGACCAACCCCTCAAAGAACAGACAATGGATGACCTCCCTTCCCCCAAACACTCCCAATGATAGCCCTGTTTTTGTTAAAACTCACTTGTTGTGCTGTTATTAGGGCAACAATGTACAAGCAGCCAGCTTCTTTTTATTCTTCAACTTGTCTTTTCCTTGTGGATTACAAGCGGAAATCCATGCCTGTCTGGCTATAATCAGCTTCATGATTGGCTGCTTAATGTCAGTCAAGTCTTTGAGGGTTCAGTGCTTAGGGTTAGTGGTGGGGGCCATCAAAATTCAACCAATGGAACATCGTAATCTATAATAAACATAATAATCTATATTCTTTTCATCCCATCAGGGAAATTTGGTCTCTGCATTTAACCCAATTATGAATTAGTGAAACACATGCAGTACACAGTGAAGTGAAGTACACACTAACCCGGAGCAGTTGGCTGGCTGTTATCGCAGCGCCCCGGGAGCAGTGAGGGATTACATTTGCATGTATGCATGTAGCAGATACGTTTACCCACAGTGATTTACAAAAAGAGGGTAAACATTCAAACTACAACACAATTAAAAATATGAGTGCATATACTTAACATGAAATATTCAGTATTTTGAGATGAAAGTGTAGTTTGGAGAGAGAGTGGGAGGTGCATTATAAGTTATTACAACCTTGGTAAGAGCAACATATAGGGAGTCTATCTTAATGCTGATGTTGTGATGTATGGTTTGCTTAGCTGGGAAGACCAGCAGTTCAGTTTTGGAGAGATTTAGTTGGAGGTGATGTTCTTCCATCCATGCAGATATGTCAGAAAGACAGTCAGAGATCCGTGTTGACACCATGGAGTCACCAGGAGGAAAAGGACAGATAGAGCTGGGTATCATCTGCATAGCAGTGATAGAAGAAGCCATGGGACTGGGTGATTGGACCCAGTGATGTGGTATGCATGGCAAAGAGAAAGAGCCCTAGCACAGAGCCTTGGGTCACCCCTGTGGTAGGTGGTGTAGGCACAGATGTTTGCCCTTGCCATGGCACATTGAATGACCGCCCATAGGATAGGATTCAAACCAGGAGTGCGCTTTGCCATTAATGCCCATGTTTGTCAGCTTGTCCAGTAGGACACGGTGGTTGACCGTTTAAAATGCTGCTGATAGGTCAAGCAAGATGAGCACTGAGGACTGACCGATCGTTCTGGCTTCTTTTAAGGCTGTCACAGACAGAAGTGCCGTTTCAGTGGAGTAGCCACTTTTGAAGTCAGATTGGAAGGAATCAAGGAGGATTTGCTGAGAGCGAAGTTCTGTAACCTGTTCAAGACGGCTTATTCAGTAGTTTTTGAAAGGAAAAGGTTAGGTGCCTTCCTCAAGGCCACTTCAGCCATGGTCTACTGATTGAACTGGCAACCCTTCAGTTACAAGCCCGAAGCCCTAACCAGTAGGCCATGGCTGTTGTCTTTTCAAGCTATGGCAGAAACCTTACTGCATGTCACACTGTGTGGTTACTCTTGGCATGACTAAAACTAAATCCAGAATCTAGAATAGAATCCAGTGCTGACTAAAACTGTTTAGAATCCAGTGCATCATCAATGGAGTGCAGCAAGGTAGGACAGGTAAACAATGAGAGGACAGACAAACGGCACCCCAGGTAATGAACATTTGGCACAACCTGACAATCAGATTAGGCAGCAGCATCCATCAGAACAAATAAGCACACAGTGCATAAATACATTTATAAACAGGTGTTGTAAATGCATAGATTAATTACTTGGCTCCAGAGTCGTTACGGTGCTGTATAATCAGACAGGAAAATGCAGACTGAACTGGAACATGGCCAATGGTTCCAGAGGTTAGTGAGGTAAACATCAATATGATCCAGCAGAGTTAGTTACTATTATTCTCTCTCTCTCTATCTCTGGGTTTGTGTGTGTGTGTGTGTTTAAACAGGGACCAAATAACCAGGACTCTCAGAGGAGGAAAGCCCTTAATTTTTGTCCAAATGAAAGTAAATGAAGTCTCCCTCCACCCAACCCACCCAATCACACACACACACACACACACACACACACACACACACACACACACACACACACACACACACATTGAGAGAGAGTAAGCAGAGAGATGAATAAATGTGGCAGGCCTACATTTTCATATTCACTTTGGATTTGAAGTGAAATTACAATTGCCAAAATCCATCTGAGACTATCCACTTGTGGTACACTTCTCTTCTGGTGTGCCATGCCACCCACGACTCTGCTTGTTGTTCCCACTACAGCAAAAATGGCAAATTCCCTTTTCAAGTAATGTTTTAGTAAACAAATTAATGATCAATTTAACAAGAGCCCTTCAGGAATGCAATCAATCAAAAACACACAAGTAATTCTAATAATACTGCCACTAGTCTATATTCTTCCCTGTAACACACATCTCATGCCATTCTGGCTAACATTTTCTATGAACCCAGTATTCATAAGGCATTATGAACACATTCAGAAAGGGTTATAATGCATTCATAAAGGCTAATTATTTATAATATTATTAAAAACTCTTCATACATACTCAAGACGGTACTCTTTAGACATTGTAATGGTATCTTATAAGCCTTTGCAACCTAAAGTGGGGGCGGTGGTAGCGTAGTGGTTAAGGAACCTGGCTAGCATACAAGTAGAGTGAAAAGTTGTGGGTTTGAATCCCAGCTGCCACCACTGTGCCCTTGAGCAAGGCACTTAACCCTAAGTTGCTCTAGGGGAGACTGACAATTGATAGTTGACAAATTGTAAGTCGCTTTGGATAAAAGCATCTGCTAAATGCATAAATGTAAATGTAAAGTGTCACAAAGAATTAGAAAGCTTCTTTGACCTCCGGATATGAGGGGGACATACCACTTTATTTGTTGTCTGTAATGTTTCCTTATGGATTCTCACAAGTAATTATGTGTTCCTCTGACTTTATTTAGAGTCTACACTGAGCTTATAACTGTTCATTATTTGTTATGTGCAATTAGAAAATATAAATATGGCACATTTCAACTTGCATGGAACCATATCTGGGTATAAAATGATGTTAGTTACACTACAAGTCATAAAGGCTTATAAGTTAACATTATTATCATATAAATTCAGTCATGTGTATGTATAAACAGTTATACAGTAGATGCCAATGTCAATACTTCACACAGCATCACACATCACAACCCTTTTGTCACAAGCAATCACAACGCTGATTCAAAATTATAATGGTAATTTAATAGATTTGCAACCCAGTAACTATGCTATTAACTTGTTTAGCCTGGTTAACACCTCCTAATCTGCGATTTTGATTGACGTCTGTTGATTCCAGGAAAAGAGAGATATGACGGCATACCTAGACCAAACTCAGTGTAGTGCTAGTGTTTTCTACTTACAAAAACAAGAAACTAAACTCAATATTTTTTTTGTTTTGTTTTGTTTTTGTCTTTGATGTGATTTTTTCTATATTAAACGCACTGGTTCCCATACCTAATGCAAAGCTCTGCATGTTTCATATACAGACAGATCCAACTACAGCACTGAACAAATGTTAAATGTTCAAAAAAAAAAAATGTAAATGTAAAAATGTTCAAACACATCCTGGAATACATCTCTGCGGAATCTCTTTACTCAGGAGGGCTCTTGTTTTCTACTTTTGTATATTGTCGTTCTTTGTGCAATATTAGAACCACACATGAATAATCTACCAACGACATGCACAGAAATGTTGCATTTTCAAAGGCAGAGCTGAGTTGAGTCCCTGATTCTATCAGTGATTAATGAAAAATGCAGGTGAATGAGTTTGTACCGTGCAAACCAAATCTGCAAGTCTAAACTGTTATACATTAAGCCTACATTTTTTTAATCAAAGATCCTTGTGCCTTTAATTAGCTACAGTCTCTTTAGGCTATGTAATTTGGACATCTAATTTCAGTTCAACTTCAGTGTAAGATAAACATGTTTCAGTGCCGCTGTTGTGCCAGTGTCTTTAAATGTTTTCTACAGATCACATCTAATTACATCTGCCTACTCCCATTACAGACTGGCTTAAAAGTTACAGATCTACAACCAAGTTGACATACAAGCTGTGCTCAAAGATCGATGCAGTTCAAAGCAAAAGCATAGTCTGTCTCTCTCTCTCTCACACACACACACACACACACTTATCTCTAGCACACCAATTCAATAAGGGGGTCTTCATTCAAGCTCATTTACATATTCTTTACGTGTTCATGAAAATCCAGCTAGAAAATGCACATAGTGTTTCCATCCTCTGTCTCATGAATAAAAAATGGACATTCTCCTGATCAAGGAAAAACAGATCTGTTCTGACAAGCTGTGGGATCCTAATGTATGTCATCAAGGCAATCATTGCAATCACACAGGTAAAAACGCAAAAAAATATGAAGATATAGTTTATGTGAGTATATAGTTTTATTTATATTTCCATTAGCTTACATCACAGTAGTTTACATAGGCACATTTACATTTATGCATTTAGCAGATGGTTTTATCCAAAGCGACTTACAAAAGAGGATAACATTCAAGCTACAACACTATGAAAGAAACTAACAAAGAGTGCATATTGCTAACATAAAAACTGCACTATTTTAAGTTGAAAGTGCAATAGTGTAATAAAAGTGCGGTATAAAAGAGAGAGTATGAGAGGTTAATTGCATTCTCAAAATTCAAGCCAGGAGATATTCTTGGAAGAGCACTACAGGCCTCTACCCATCTGCTAGCTTGGCATACATGTGGTACAGGGATACTATTGATGGACATCATTCATTAAATAAAAACAACAATGTCCCAATATAAGCTATCCTATTAAATGAGAGGAAAACATAACACAAATCTCCAAACAATAAACTTTCTTTGGGAATTTCATTAGACTAGCATAGATAATGCCGTTAAAGCAGGAAATCCATTTCTCTCCTGTAAGGATCAAAAAGAGTTTATTTATGTCAGGGTTGTCTGATTATGGGCTCATTGGAAGGGATACCACATACATCCCCTTGCAAATCCAATGGAAAATTTTGTTTGACTGAACATATTGGTATATTTTTTCCCCTTTATCATTTTTTTAAGGACAGAAATTTCAGATCCCTGATTAAGTCATCATCTCCCACTGACCTGGGGACATTACACATTCAAACTGCACAACCTGACATGCAGTTTAAAAGCAGAAGTTGAGAGCTCCGATAATCACTCTCTTTCATTAGTTACCCATGTCTTGAAAAGTTCTTTTAAGTGTTGCAGTGTTCTCATTCCTGATGCAGGGAGGGACATCTTAGCGGTCGAGGAGGATGAGAGGATTATTATGAACAATTAGACCCCTATGGAAGCTCACCATCGCCAGTCATTAAGTTCCAGAGATTTACAGCCATAGGTCATTACCCACCATCTCCATCCCTGATGATGGACTTCCAGTTCATCCCTACTACTTCTACCACCTCTTTTAACATGTATTCTCTTACACACACACACATACGTCAATCCCAATAAAAAACCATGACAGAATTACTACAACCACTTGCGCATGTGTGTGTATGTGTGTGTCTGTGTGTGTGTGTGTGTGTGTGTGTGTGTGTGCGTGTGTGTTTATGTGTATGTATGTTTCTCTACTGGGTAGATGATATGTGTCTATGTGTGTGTTACTGGATAAAGTCATGAAGAAAGCATGCCTTCATGTTTGTGTCATGATTTATCAAATGGTTTTCAACTGGAAGAGCTTGTGCGTCACGTCTGCATTGTGCACTGAACAATACATTAAACTGAGTAATAATTGCTATGCAGCAGTTCTATGTATGTCTTAACAAAAGGCCAACTCAACATTAAGCTATGCTTGAAGAACCCAAGAGGCAAGCTTCATGCACGACAAAGTCCACAGTTCTCACGGACATATCTCTGCACCCTAAAAGTTATAGGCATCCAGAACTTTCCAAACGCAAGCCGATTTAATTCAAAAACTCAGATTCAGTCCCTATGCACCCGACCACAAATACATCATGCATATAGCCAAACTCCCACGGGAATGCTGTTTTATAGCTTCAAAACAGAAAGGGACATTTATGCATATGGAAGGGACCTTACTTACCATGGCCTGGGAATATGAACTTGGGTTTGCAGCCGACAGTAAAGAGATGTTATAGAATGAAGAGCAAGCAAGTTCGTGGCACAGAGAGTGGGAAGAATGTTTTCTCCCACTATTGGAAATGACGAGACAAAATCGTTTTTGTTCAGCTGTAAATATTTTCAAATTGGATGCTAGCAAGAGGGGTGTTGTGGGAAGGCAAGTGCTTTGTTGTGTGGTATTCAGCCAGAATTTTTTAGAGGGGAACCAATCTAACAAGCACAGAGAAGGGTGTAAAACGAAAATGATTTGCTCAGTGATTAAACCCCTCTGTGACAACATATAACAAGGCATGGTGGTTTTCAAAATAACTGTCATTAGTTATTGTTGTGTGTATTGTTGTGATGGGGGTGTCAGTGTAGTTTAAAATGGCAAAATGCTGCAGGAAACTAAATAGCCTATTTGCTGAATGAATGACTACGGGTGGGCTTTGCCCTAGGAAGCTGGATTGATAGCTGGGGCAGCTGTTTAATAGAAAATTTAATAAAAGTGCCTAAAAAAGTGATGCATTCATAGTTCATTAAGCCATTCTGCCTATAGGCTACAGGCTTTAAATGAATACCTTAACTTTCTCTATTAGTTTCAGCAGACTTGAAACATTAATGGGGTTTCTGTATGACCATACACTTACCATACACCTGAATCACTTGACAGATGTTTATTGATAATGACAATATGCTACCTTTAATACACAAGACAATAAATTTGGCCCCTATAACTGTGTTTCCTCGCAGAAACTATTCAGCTCAAACACTGAACTCCTTAAGAATTTGGCCCTAAAATTTGTCTCACATTTCACATCTCACATTTTTTTATTTAAATGCCTGAACATAGCTCATTGTCCAAGACTAATTAGGTCCAATTTCAGATCAGCTTAAGATCTCAAAATACTTCTGTCTTTCTTTTGCTCCTAAAAAGGTTGTAAGAGAAAAAAATAATCAGTTTCAGTATAAAGCTTATTTATTTCACAGAGACAAAGATTAAGCTTTAATAAGCATTAATTCCTTTCTCTTCAGAGAAGTCTTTGTTTAAAAGAGAACCTTAAGTGAAGATCTCCACTGGAAAAAAAGCATGTAATCCATATACCAGAAACTGGCCTAATATGTTTCCACCAAGTAAAACACAAAGCGCAGAAATGTATGACTCTTCCCCTTGTAGTTTCTGATGACTATGATTAAGACCTGTTTGTCCAACGGGGGCAATGTAATTGCACACACCTAAGAGATGTCATTTAGCACCATGATGGAGGAAGACATGCTGAGCAAATGGAGACAGACAAAAGGATGGAGTCAGTCCCCTACCCATCATGCCACACACACACACACACATGCACTCAACCTTTTCAATATAAAAGAGGAAGCAGCTACAAAAATGGCATCTGTTTTGTACTCGGGGTATGACTCTCCACTCCTGAAACTCACAATGCCCATGCCTCAGATACTTCAGCCTTGTCCAATTTTGTCACACAATGAGTGTCCGTCCTGCTTCAAAGTGATGCAGGCTCAAGCGGTGTCTATGTCTGATTCTGCTGGAACAAAGCAGGAACAAGACTTTCCCTGTTGAGATCCAGAGAGAGAGAGAGAGACTGGATGACTGGCTGGCTGATGAGTAACAGAAAGAGTAACAGAATTTAAAAAAAGGAGAGGTGAACATAAAGTAAAAGCAATTACCCTCATTTAAAGGCAAAAGACAGGAAGAGGAAGAGAAAAGAGAAAAATAAGAATGTGTGTTTTACTTAGGCCTGTTCCCGGGCAGATTGGTCTAATCCCTTAATATCCTGAGAGCAAGCATCCACTGTCACTCTCCTCAGTCCCTCAGCTCTTAAGAGGAAACCCTTTTAAGAGTTTGTGTGTGTGTGTGTGTGTGTGTGTGTGTGTGTGTGTGTGTGTGTGTGTGTGTGTGCTTCTCTGTGTCTGTGTGTATGTGAGTGAATGTGTTGGTGTTGTGCTTTCAAGAAGGGAGTTTTTTGATCCACACCTGCACAGCCCCTCCACAGTGGATGGGTGTGTTGAAACAGTGTAAAGCAACCTGTGCCTGCACTTGTAATGACATGAGATGGGACTGAAAAGTGACTACAGCAGTGAGTCCCCTGTAAAGGCCCCTTTGGGGGATCATCTATCTATATATGCAAGGAACTTCTCTCTGTCACTCTGTCTGTTCCGGACCACTCATCTGACTGACCTCAAATTCAGTATGTGTCTTGCTAATGGCATGCATTTGTGCAGTGCCAAGTTTGGTGGATTTTGGACAAAAAAAATACTGCTGCTGTCAATGTTAACACGTTAACGCATGTTATTATTATTTTTTTTTTTTAACTCAAATGAATTATGCAGATGCATATGTCACACTACTTGACAGCAGCCTCCTCACTTTGGCTTTGACAAGCAATTGACACTAACGCTGTTGGCACAGACAGTCTGCAGCTGCTGCAAACTACTGCCTAACTTGCACTAAACAAAGCCTTTGGTCTTTTTACTCTTCAGTGCTAATGTAATACTACGCTACACAGAAGTTTAATATGCGCAAGACCAGTTCAAAGACAGCTGTTCATGTTTATCTGAAGGCTGACTGCACACTGACATGAGATGGCAACGTAGCCTATAGTAGCCCAGTCTCAAGTTCTTGTTAAGATTTTGAGAGCTCTGTCTGAGGATGAAAGCAGCACAATGATGGTTGTAGATGCCTCATAATATGATGTTCATAAAAGAGCTGATGGACACGTTGAATGAGTGTACAAAGAAAAGGCCAAACTGCAGTAGATTTAAAACAAGGGGGAGTGTGCAGAACTTACAGGATGGTTTTTCTTCACACAAAAATTGAGAATTCTGGAACTTTAAATGTGTGATTAATTGTAATTAAGCCTGATTATTCATGATATATATTTTTTAATTGATTGACAGCACTAAAAGTGACTAAAGATATTGTTAATGAAGCAAAGTAGCCTTCTGCCACTCTGACCGCTGTAGCCACTCCCCCTCTCACATACCATACTCTCAGTGCAGTACTGAACCAGTATGGAGAAAGAAGTCCATTCTGCATTTCACTAACAAATTCACCTTTTAGCCTACCATTCAAGGGAATTAAGATGTCTCACCTCAACGATATACACACTGTTTGAAGTTTGCAGATCTTGCAGTGTGCCAACACTGGCAAACCCTTGTGGGTAAGCGGCCTGTTAAAGTCTACATATAAAACAAGCGCTGTTGTGCCTGAAGTGTCTGGATGTTAACTATGACAATTAACATTAGCCTAACAAAAACTTCTCACCTCTATCACACAGGCATGGCCTCTGTAGCTTCTGTGGTTTGTGTGCATTTTATCGTTTCACAACAAAGAAACAAACAGGTAGGCTTAGAACGGGTTAGAAGAGGCACTTGTTTGTTGTAGCCTTCATAAAAACAAGTGCCTCTTCTAACTGCCCGGGGCTGAATCCAGCCTGTATCATCACAGACACAGACCTACCTGCACACGCGTGCCTTTGCTACCAGTTTCCTGGAGTACATTGTTTGTACGGGCACTGCCCTTGAAGTACCACACACACACACATACACACACACACACACACACATATAAGGTGAACAATACAGTAGGACATATACTTTTGGGAAATGACAATGTTTCGACTGTGCCTTGACAGACATGACACAGATTTCTTCATCAAAGACCCATTCCATGTAAACTGTCCATGCAACACCCACATTTTATAGACACAGTTTATATGTGACTATAGATTGACGGCGTTTGTGCATGCAAGTTTAAAAACAGAGGGTCACCAAATAAACCAAACTGTTTCTGATGTTCTTTCATTTAGCTTCAAGATGAAGTGAATTACAATAGCCTACAGATGCACATTTTCATTAGTCGTGTTTGTTTCCTGATAATGAAACTAATGGAGAAGCCCTGCAAGAGTTTTGTTATTTTTATGCCTCAGTGAACCCCGGGCAGATAAGAGAACTGGAAACAGTCTTAACGTAGACAGCTATGACTTTCAGATAGAGGAATACATGGTTCTAAAGAATGATAGAAAACTATACAAATCTATAATATATCTGAAAATATCTTTACAATATTTTCACATAGTGTAAAAAAAACTGTGATTGAGTGATATAAATTTCTGCAATGAAAGACATCCTCACCAGAAATAAAATGTCTATTATAGTGTCACAAATGTCCATATTGACATTCTTCAGCACACAAACACACCTACACACACACACACACACACACACTTTCTGGGAAAATACTCTATTCACAATCTAAACTGGACAGCACTATATGGTAAAACCCTCTTTGCGTCTTTCAGCTTGTTACAGTGCAAGGGTTATTTGTCTGACCACATGGGCACTTTACACAACACACATTATAGCTGTGGTCAGGAACATGTCTAGAGCTGTGTTGCACAGACTGTACACACTCAAGCCTACAGGGAGGTTGTTAAACCCAGAGTCCGATGGAGTTCTTCTCTATATCTGACCCATGGTGAACCTCTTCATTGCAAAAGATTTTGAGCTCAAAATCGAACAACTGAATAAAATGGGCCAAACAGACCTGCAGAGCAAACTCAAATTTGCTAGCACTGCACCTCACTAGTTACAGTACCTCACTCGCCATGAGCCATGAGCCATGATAACGGACAAGCAATAGGTTATTCTGTCTCTTAATTAACATTAAACACATTTGTACATTATGTAGTTATATAGTAACACACTGTCTGCCTGCAACCTGACTGAAAGTGTGATAAAGGGATCAGGTTATGTTGGCAGTGTTTGGAGAATGCCCTGAGGTTGACCACTAAAAGTCTGTAAACCTGTGACTAAGACTAATGTCTCAGACAATCGATTAAATCTCAGTGCTAAACTGTTTTTCAGTTGAGGGCTATTTCTATTGGTCAACAGGACAAGCTGAAATGTACACACAGCCAAGCAAGAAAACGGAGCTCAGATGCTCTGATCACACTGGTCACACTCAGATTACTGATAATCTCACAGTTGTTGCACAGTTTAATATCTTAAATTGTTCACGACAGACCTTTGTGCGTGTAATGATTCAGCCTCTGATGACATTTTGTGAACTTTGCATTGCTTTGTGTTCAAAATAACTCGCATGACCTTTCAACCCCATCTCACTGCAAGCACATGCCACTTAGCCTGTCAGTCACTCAGCCTGCTGCAAATCCCTCAGCAGTTGCCTTAGCCGACTGTGTCACTTTGTGTGTCGGCCTATTTCCCGGTATCCCTTTCGGCTATAACTTTGGCTCTGCATCAGTCACGCACTCGTCAGCCAGTTTGTCTGTCAGCCCAACTGCCACTGACGTCTGTGGCATGAACCAGCGCCATCTTGTTCCTTACACATCTGCACATGAAAGGGCAAAACAATTACATAGCCTACACACACACACACACACACAGTAATACACAAATAGTTGGATTACAAGTCTAAAACACTGTGATTACATAAGTAATCAGGGAGCACAAACTGTTATCACTGAATTGCGCAAGAGTACATCTGACCATGCTGCTTCTGAGAGGTGACCTGCTGTCCCTAGATGTGTTGCTTGGCAACCTGGAACACTTTTTTATGGATCCCACTGAAACTATATTTGTGTTTTTTTGTGGAGCTGAAAGTAACATGATGTTTTACAGTTCAATTAAGTATTTAAATTGTTCTCTAAAAACATCCTGGCAATATGGATTCAAACAACACTTCATCTTGTGTGATTTAACTTAATTAGATGTTTTCTTTAAAAGCACTTGTTTTGGAGGCCATTTCAACACATTATTTATTTATTTCATCAACAATTCAAACTTATTTGTTGAGGTTTCTTGGATGGTAGAAAACATACAGTTCATTTCTAAGGATCCAGTTATTCCCACGGAACGTTCATTTTGAGTGGCTACCGTGTAAGTGTGAGACGTGGCCATTTGGATGAAACATCCTACCATTGAAAACACAAACAACCACAGGGTTAAAGCCACAAATCAGGACTACAAACCTACTTCCCTGAGCATGAAATATGGAAACACAAAGCAGAGAATGAAGTCCTTCTTTAACTTTGTGACTCTGCGCTAAGGTTGTGTCTAGGCTCAGCTGGTCAGTGCAAATGGCAGGCTCCAGAAGAACGAGCAAAGCCAAGAAAACAGATGGTGCAGAAGGCAATGCCACAACATGAAACACTTCTGCACACTCAGCTTGTATGCACCTCACCCCCCCCTGTGAGTGTGTGTGTGTGTGTGTGTGCGTAAGTGAGTGACACACATGATGAAAAATGTGTGCAATCTATGTGTGTCTGGGTGAGTGATGGGTAGAAAAAGAATGAAAGAAAAATAAATGTTTTCTGAGAGAAAGAGAGAGACACACACAGTAACAGAAAGAACACTTGCAGCTGAGAGATGGATGACCAAAGAGAGAAAGAGAAAAGTGTGTGTGTGTGTGTGTGTGTGTTTCTACAGCGTATTTTGTGCCTGTCTGTGCAAGACAAAAAGAATGAGGGAGAGAGTGTATTTGCAAAATTTGCCAGCACTGGGAATCATTTCAAGACTCATCATTAAAAGATCATCTGATTGGTTACAAGCCACTGAGCACCATTGAATGTGTGTGTGTGTGTGTGTGTGTGTGTGTGGTGTGTGTGTGTGTGTGTGTGTGTGCAGGGACGCGCATGTGGATGCGTGTGTGTGTGTGCGTGGGAGTGTCAAGGGGAAGGGCTATTTTAGTGTGTGACAGTCGTGCATTTAGCTGGCAAGGCGAGACAATTCATTCTATTCTGAGGGCTAATGACCCCAGCCTTTTGTGCGGAAATGCCACATTGAAAAGTGCTGGACTAATCGTACATCCGGTTCACTTCAAATCCATAACCATCTTGGATGACTAGCGCTGACCCCATCTTCCCCATCCTCGACTGCCCAACACCAGGGCTTAATGAAGCGCCATACATCTCTTTTTCTTTGTACTATTCTATTCACTTACTCTGCTCTGATTCTGATTCCTTTTTTAACAGGCTCCTGGTAAGCTTACACTGGGGGAGTTATTAAGTCACTTCTTCCTGCTGTGCTATGATGCACATTCCATTGTCTAATGCATGGCTTATAATGCCTCATACATGTGCATGTCATACATTATTAACATCAGTCATGCTCTGGTCAGCTGATTTGTTCCCATCAGTCGCGTCACTGATCTCTGTACAAAACAGCAGATGAAGGAAATAAACTATTGCAGCAGAGGAGGGGGGAAACAAACTCATGCACACACACGTACACATACACGCGCACACACACACACACGCACAAACACATTGGATATGAAGTCCAATTTATTTTTAGGTTTGCATTGTTTGAGTGTTGTGCTGTGCTATGATGCATTGTCCAGTGTCTATATGCTTGGCCTACAATACCTCAAATACTTGGCATATATTATTAAGAGGGTA
The DNA here is from genome assembly GCA_015244755.2 of Tenualosa ilisha. Lineage (NCBI taxonomy): Eukaryota > Metazoa > Chordata > Actinopteri > Clupeiformes > Clupeidae > Tenualosa > Tenualosa ilisha. Next base: position 1,573,251 of record PYXC01002553.1, on the reverse strand, counting down.
GCTACAAGGGTAATGACAATATTTTCTTTGTAAATTCTGGAGAACAATATTTACAGTGTCATTGCACCCTACATCAACATGGGCTCAGCGACTGGAGCGCAAGGCAAACAAGCAGACATGGGTGACTTGCTTCCCTGAACTTCTGTCTGGGTAGAGGCATGGCCATTTTGGTCCAGCTCCAGCATGAGTTATCACATCCAAAAACACCCATAGATCGTGCAGCAGGGGAAAAAAACAACTTTGAGAAAGGGGGCAGAGGCAGTCAGAGAATTACGCTCAGGGTGGCGCTCACAGGGCTCTTTTCAGAACAGCAGTGCCTGCAATCACAAACATGCAGCTTCTTCATCATATTGCCGTAATGGCACAATCTCCTGCCACGGTCTGTGTTTTGATGAGAACAAGAGACATGATTAAATCCTATGGAGGCTTAGAGGCTAGAATGTCACAGCTACTGCTAGGATTGCTGGTGGCTGTTTGTCAGAAATTTAACACAGAGGCCGTACTTCTCAGATATATCAGCATGTATGTATCTGCAGTGGAAAACTGGGTAACACTTTCTATGAAGACCATATCTATAGCGCATTATGAGCGCATTCATAACAAACTATAATGCGCATCATAATTACTCAAAATGCATTATGACTACACTCATAATGCTTCAAGATGCATTATATCAACAGTTATAAATAACTATAAATCTAGCTTATAATGCCTTATAAATCCAAGGGTGTTATGAGTGTTCATGACTGGTTGGTTGGACTGATGGGGCTTATATTATAGGTTGGTTGGACTGATGGGGCTTATATCATCCAGGTGTGTGCATAGAGGGGTATTAGTAGTCATAATGTATTATAAGCCCCATCAGCCAGCCTGTAGTTTGTAACCAGTCATGAACACTCATAACACAATAGTATAATTATAACATATGCATAAGTGTGTATCATCATGATTATGATGCGCATTATAGTTTGTTATGAATGCGCTCATAATGCGCAATAGGTATGGTCTTCATAGAAAGTGTTACCGAAAACTGCAGCATCATTAAGTAAATGTGGTACCACATATTTATTCCAACCTATCATTAAAACAGCTGATTCTGATGAGAACAGTTTTCAGCCAGATAGATCAGTCATTAAGAGAAGTTCTCTGTGGGTAACACTACCAATAGGCTGTGTCCATGAAGCATTGCAAACACATTCAAATGTTATAAAGTCTTTAGGATGCCTTAATTAATAATTAGTCTATATAATCTTGTTTTTTTAATAGTTATGACTGCATGTAAACAATCTCATTGGCTTGTATTGTAAGCTACAGTGTGGTGAATCACAAATCTTTATATATAAGCGTCTTTATGTCTTAATATTGGTACCTTATTTTTACGATTATCAACGGAGATTAATATATATTGATTTTCCTAAATTCCTTCATCCATGAGGTTATGAATGTGTTATGCACTCACCCAAGTAATGTTAATAGCTATGACAAACAGTCTTATTGTAAGCTAGAGTGTGGTAAATCAAAAATCTGTATAAGTGTCTTTACGTCTTAATATTGGTACCGTAATTTCACGATTATTAACGGGGGTTAAAATTTCTTGTTTCTTCATACATGGGGGAGGGTTATACAAGGAAATGCATTTCATTCCTTCATCCTACGTTATTCTGATTCAATAAGCAATGCAACTGTGGTTAATAAACCAGGTGTAGTCAATACATGGCTTTGTTCTTTATAGGTTTAGCTAAACACAAATCTGTAAATTGATAAAGTTTATACACAGTGCAGTTTACATTTGGGAAATTACTGTAATAATGACATCTGTGATGAGGTTAGAGACAAAGAAGCTAACAGTAATTATTAGGTAATAATAGCTAATTATGAATTGTGATAATTCACTCTGAATGCGCTTATAATATAATATAACCTTTATGGTTACAGTCATAACTAAATAAATGGATATAGATATACAGCCTTCATTAAGCAGCTTATGGCCATCTTATAACCCTTTATAAATTAGTTTATAATGTCTTATAGATATAGACTTGTGCACAAGTATACATGTAGGACTGTTACTTTCTGTATTCTGCTAGAAGACTAGGAATACAAGGACAGGCAGGGATGCATATTAACAGCTGACACTACAGTGTCAGTCTGATACACTGAATCCACTGAGAAGGAACAATTGGAGAACTTAGCTTTCTAGGGCATACTATTTCTTCCTTAGTTTCAGAAGCAGATCCACAAATAGACATGTCTCAGCCCTGAGTCAAGATGTTCCCATGTGCAGATGCCTCAAACTAATTAAGAACAGGATATATGCTTGAGTGCTTTAGAACATGTAATCAAACAGTTGTGTTTTTTTTTTTTCTCCCTCAAAAAGGGAGTTAAATTAGAGCTGAGTGCTCTTGTTTTTTCCCTGTTCCTGTAGAGTGGAAACAGAGGCTTTAGTCTCCTGAAAGGGAGAAGGCTGAGGCAAGTCCAGGGCATTTTAGCTCCAGAAGTGCCAGATCAGCAGGTTTGCTGATGCTTAAAACTCCAGGCTTTAATGTAGTGATGACCCTGTGGCCTGAAATCCGAGCTGGATTTCCGCTCTGAGAGGCAGACGAATTAACTTACAGCAGAATGGTCAGCAAGTAAAATAAAGAGGGCAGGAAAAGGGCAGATAAGGAGGCGGTGTATGCTTCATAAGTCATAACGGCACTTTGAGCGAGCGGTCATATGCAGATTGGTTGTATCAGGCCACCCCCACAATCCCTCTTTTTACTGACCGGCCAGCAGATCTTTGGGATTGATGCTACGCTTTCACCCTGAGGTGCTGTTTCATCATCCCCTTCACGAAGAAGGGCACTCAGATGCCAAGGATACAATGCAAGTCCAATTTAATTTCATACAAATTAAGCTGGATAGTTCATAGCTGGACAATTTTTTAATTGAGTATTTTATTTTACTATTTTAATTTTGTTGGGTGTTTAGGGGTTCACTTTTTTAGTTTAGTTTCGAATAGTTAGGCATTTAGGCTTTATACCACAATATTTTGACAATACGACCTTCACCAAACCTAAACATGCACAGTAACCTGCATGTCCATTCATACGGCAAACAGTGTGCGAGCTTGGCAGCCACAGTTTTGGACTGTTATTTGGAAAACATGTTAACAGGTTACACCATGCACATGGCCTGCGTGTTCTGCATAGCTCACGCCATGCGGCGCCTGCGCCATGACCGCAAGGTCTGCCACAAATTCTTTAGAATTTTTTGAATTTTTTTTTTATGTGTGCCGTGAGCAGTGACATGCGGTCTCCGTAGACTTCAAACAAGGACTCGTGCCACAAGAGGCCGTTTCTGGTATGATACAAAGGTGCAAAACAAACACACCGCTCACACACAGCAACAGCTACACACCAGTTGAAGTGTGAATGAGGCTTAACATTCAACTTTGACTCATATTAATAAGATTTCTAGGAGTAGCTTTCATGCATAACAATTTACAAGCAAACTCCTGAAATGCGGAGGCACACTTTGGGCCAGTAGGTAAATGTTAATATAATTGCACTATATATCTTCATAATCAGTGTTAATACTAACCAAGTCACCAGGATCACTGACTCAATCCAGGCAGCAGCACTGTCATGGTAAATAGTCCACTGAGGTAGCCTGAGTAATGGTCTTAAATATAAATGTAATTACAGCTCTCACCACTATTAAAATGTAGGCTCAAAAGGCCTTGCTGTCGACAGAGTGATGCATACCCTCCAACTTGCAAACTTTCCCAACAGTAACTCCTGTTGTAATGACTTGTAATGACTGACCTTGCTATTGAGGATGTGCATCACTATGTGACATTATCTCATCATTCACCAAAGCACAGAGGAAACAAACAAACAGTTAGACTGATTTATAACTCAAAAGTTCCCTCTTAAAGTGCTCTACTTTTTTGGGTTTATAATTAGACACTGTTGAGGCTGGAGATTGCGCACAACACTGACCTCTTTCATCCTATTAACAAAACACAGTCAGTGTCAAGCATTCATCAGCGGAAATGCATTTGTTGGTTTAGTGACTTCTCCAAAGTCCATCTATGAGTGCTTCCCCTCCCTGTTCATGGATGAGTAATCTATCCATTAGCATCTGAATTAATTTGCTTTTTATTCAGTTTCGACTCTTTCCTGTGATAGACTGGTGTCTATGGTGGAAATCAGTGTCCTACTGCTTTTTCATCTTTTCTAAGATGTACTGAAGATATTCTATTGTAAATGTTGTTGCCAAACCAGACTGTCTTTGCCATGACTCAGGTTTTTGTGGGTTAAGTGTTGTTTGAGTTAGAATTGTGGAATTGAAAAAGGTAAAACAGCATACTTTAAGATTCTTTTCTTAAAATATGTGTTTGTCCTCTATCGACATATACAAACGTACAACTAATTATGGGAATGGTCAGTTATACTTAATGTCTATCCAGAAGAGGAAACTTTGACCTAGGCTTTTGCCAGCCTAGCCTGGCCACGCCTTCATATACCCTTCAGTGCTAGTCTGGATTTGATTCCATTGAGCTGTTTGTGTCCGGTGGCATTTTTGCTGCATCCAATCAGCAACAGAGGAAGGAGTTGAGAGTGAACACTGAGCTAGAACACTATCAGTTAAGGCGGACTTTAATTTAAGGGCTCATCCAATCATCTTAAACTTCAACAGTTCATGCCTTCAGCAAGCAATTGTTTCTCACTACCTAATGGCCAGACCCTCTGTATGAAATTTAGTGTTGTGCAAGGGGCTGGTTTGATAACCAGGTTACTGCCAGCCAGGAGTGGGAGTGGACAGCAAACTTTATTTAAACACTACCCATGACAAAATGTAAGCAAGAGAATGTATTTTGAAATGTTTTAGCAACTAAGTTGTCTGTTTAACAGTGATAACATGGCTACAGGTCGCTTTTAAAGTCACCTTTCTTTAAAGGTCAAATGCATCCATCAAATAAACACCCTTCTGACTGTTTCTTCCATCATGGTCCCTGGTGCATGGCAGACATGCAAATGAAAGGTGGTGCCAATAGCCTGACTGAGGTATTTACATTGACACATAAATTAGGATATTATTTCACAAATTATTATTTCATACATTGATTCATACCTTGTTATAAAATGTTCATATCTTATTGTAATTATTGCTGTAGGGGCACTTTGGACATTAAAGAGCAAAGGGATAGAAGCTTGGGCCCTTAAACCTCCCCCCTCTGTATATGGCTGATGGGAGATGACCCTTTGTGCCAAGCAGTAGTTGCTGATCTCATTTCAGTGTATATATTCTAATATACTATGATTGCTACATTCACACATTTAACAGATGCCTTTATCCAGACATTTGACTACCCATAAGTTCAGGGCCAGTCTCTCCTAGAGGAAACCGGGATACGAACCCACAATTTCCTAGCTACTAGCATGCTAGCCAGGTTCAATTATCGTTACACCACCACCGCCATTTTAGGCCACCGATAACATAGACATGGCACCACTAAAATTCTGACATACAATGCTCATGTTATTCTTATAGATTATCAGTGTTACTATTATATATGTGTGCAGTAATATGTTTGAACATTGCCCCAAATAATGAATGAATAAGTGAATAGAGTGACTGAGCCACTGGGTAGATTATGCCACAACTACTCGAGGACCAATGGAAGCTTAGGAGTACGTTCTACTGCGAAGTTTGTTTCCCAGTCTGTTCATTCATTTATGCAACCAGCCATTCATTGGCTCTTTCCAATCAATGTCTTTCATTCTCTATTCCTTCTAACCAATAGAAAGTCTTGTAGGTGCTTTTAATCAGTCTGACTAACACCTCTGTCTGCTACCTTGAGTATGCAGACTTCGATGTCTCCTCTTCCTCCCCTCCACCACCATTTAGTTACTTCTCTTCTTAACATCTGGGCCCAGGATGCTTGGTGTTTGACATATCTCCCAGGCACTACCACCAGCTGGTCCAGCCACAATGCCCTGGAAGTACAGACGCTTTCTCTTCCAACCACCACTCCATTGGTCTCTGTCTCATCACTCACCCCTATCTGCAACACATCCTTTTAGCCACCGCCATCAGTTGGTCCCCTTCTCAATTCTAGGGGTAGGCTCCGCCCCTGTCTTCTTTCATCGACAGAATATGAGATCACCTCACCACTATACCCTTCTACATCAGGAGTCTACATCATGGACTGTTTTCCGAGGGTACTTCTAAAAATACTTCTATCAGCACATTAGTGTTTGCTCTGTATAAAACAATTGCTAAATGTATCTACTGCCCATTATTTTTCTTCTTTCTCTCTCAATCAACCACATCCATAAATTCAGTGGCGCCATTCTAATGGATTGTTGAGGTCAGACACAGGCTATCAGTGCGACATGAATGTCATTTAACCTCCATTCTAGTTCAGTCAGTGGTGACCACTTCCTCTCTCGTGCTCACTGCGCTTGCTGCCGGAGAACAATCTCTCGAGGGGTGAAGAGGGGAGCAGAAAGCTTTCAAAGTAAATGAAATACATCAGCAAGATTCGTATAATTGCTTATTCACTGCTTTGCTACAAGAGAATAAATAACTAAATAAGACTGAGTTGAGTAATGCCTCTGTCAATTGTGCCGCAGTATTTTGATGCAACAAATAAGAAGTAAGTCTATCCGGATAACTGTGAGTGATTTGGCTCAGACCCCCACTAGTCAAATGCCTTTTACAAGAGAATCACTCATTCCACAAGCGAGCGTGCAGCCCTGTAATTGGTATCTATTTCATCTGGACATTGGTCTAATTTTGTTTGCCATCCACACAGAAATTGCCAATTAAGTCGTGCTGCTCGCTTGTGTGTTCTGTCTCCATACCAGGCGGCTCGCTTGCCAAGGAAAGTGCCAACCGCACTTGATGCCAGTGCCACTGCAAAGCCACACACACATACACACACACACACACACACACACACACACACAGTCTTGCCACACTCACTCACTGAGACACACACTCACTTTCATACGCACAAAAGCACATGCATTCATACACATACACAAATTCACATTTACACACACACACACACACACACACACACACACACACGATCTCTAAGTACATTACACTACACAACATGACAATTATCACCTGCCTGCCTTTTGACGCAGGACATTACTGCAGCTTTTACACTAATTTCCGGACTGTCACTTGCACTTTCCATTAATATACCGAATATATGGAGTAATTAACCTGTTGGTACCCGAAAGGCTCCTAACAACTGTAATAATTAGATGATATATATATATATATATATATATATATACGTATGTGTCAGCCCCATAGCTTGCTTGGAAGTAGCTAGTTATGAGTCATGGTATAAAAGTGATTTAAACGTCACGCTTTTTGTTGCTCTGTTGTGTTTTGTTGACGGCAGTGCAGTTGACGTGTGAAATTGTTTCATCGCGTAACGTTTTCAAAAACTGCCAATTTTGTGTCGTGTGTCTTTTTTTAGGCAGTATCAGTCACATAGTGAAAGTGTCTTTGTGTCCTGAAGCTATATTTTCTGGCTTTATTTGCACGCATTGCTCCTTTCTGTGTCACTTATTTGTAGTAAGATACACACTAAGCTTATTTACTGTTTGATAATCAGCTTTTATAATGAGTGTTTTATGTCAACGGCGTTTCTGTTGTGTACTGACCTCAAGGACAACCTAGGAAGATTATTATCTGGGGCAAGAAACAATTTACTCTATGCCATAGATGGATATCGGAATGAAATATTGTGTTTACACATTTCCCATATTAAACTGGAGAAGTGTGTTTGCTCCAAAACAAAACAATGCTTACATAGGAAGAGTGGTGGTGTGTGTGTGTGTGTGTGTGTGTGTGTGTGTGTGTGTGTGTGTGTGTGCTGCATCTATTTCTGAGCATGTGTTTGTCCGTGTGATGGAAATGGTTGTGACGGACGGGGAGAGACCAGAATTGATTCGTGTCGTACTGCATTTGTGTTGTGTAAGTCTGCTGGCACTCCTGTGGCTCCTTATCTGTCCGGCTTTCCCAAAATCCTCACTGATTACTCCACTGCCTGTCAGACTCAGCGGCCAGTACTCTGTATGTGTGTGCGTGCAAGTGCATATGTGTGTGTGTGTGTGTGTGTGTGCATGCGTCCCCCTTTCTCTATATCCACCGAAGAGAGGGATTATGCTCCCTGTCCTTTCTCCCATAGTTATTGGCTAATCATGCTGGAGGGGTTTGACATCTGTCACCACTAAACACTTGCATCCTCTGAGTGCCTCTTCTCCGAACCTCGCCGCCGTCTCACCCTGTCATAACCCATCTTTGGCATTCTTTCCTCCGCTACACACACACACTCTCTGTCTTTCTGTCCCCATCTATCTTTCTATATCTCTTTCCCTCTCTCCATCTATCTCTCCCTCCCCATATCTCTCTCTCTCTCCATCTCTCCCTCCCTCTCTCCATCTCTCTCTCCCTCCCCATATGTCTCACCCACTCCTCCTGTCCCGCAGTTCACTGAATGTGTATTATTGAAAGTGAAAGTCTATTATTCAGCCTTTGCTGAAGCTTGGAGAGAACAGTAACTGATTTCATTCAATTAAATCATCACTCTTTCTGTTCTGCCCAAGTCAGTCTTGTGTTTTGTGTGTCGACACGCATGTGACAATTAATCCACTAAAGGGTTCGAGTGACGCCAAGGTTTTGTCATCCCACACCTAACAGACACCTGGCTCCCGACACCTGGCTCCGTGCCGAAGTCCCTCCACCTTACACGTCCAGCGTCCGCTCTGTCCACTCTGCGACAAGACCACCCGCTGTGTGTAGAGTGGACAGCCTCCAAGACTCCATAAGGGAGACTAGAGACTTGGTTATTAAAGTGCAGAGACGTGACGGGTGGGGCGTGATGAACCGGAAAATATTACTCTTTTTGTGTTTCTCATCTTTATCAAGTCCTTTCTTTACTGACTCTACTGATTATACACTCAGCCGCATACAAAGAAGTGAATTAAAACTTTATCAGATCTAGAGAACTGGATGTGAACTATAACATGGAACAAAATGCAGAAATAAAATATTAAGGTTGGGTCAATGGTGAAGGTGGGGCTGGAGAATCACAGATCTTGAAGTAGCAATGACTGAAAAACTGTTTGAGAACTACTAGACTAGAGAGAGTTACTGTGGTGTCATGTGTGCATGTGTGCTGTCTGCAGTCAAGAACAATGAAGACCTCCAGTTCTCCGTGTAGTATGTGCTCGGGGCAATGGTGGCGTAGGTGGCAGAGATGCCCTTCGGCAACCTCTAGGGCTGCAGCCCTGCTCTGCCTGACCCCATCAAGGTGCCCTTGAGCAAGATACTGAATCCCAAATTGCTTCTGGTGAGTAGACTGGCGCCTTGCATGGCAGCCTATGCCACTGGTGTGTGAATGGGTGAATGCGAGGCATACAGTGTAAAGCGCTTTGAGTGCTTGTAGGAGGAGAAGAACGCTATATAAATGCAGTCTATTTACTTGTCTCAACACTGTCCTATTCCCTCTGCCCTTTGTCGAAGACCCCGCCATGTTTCCTAGACTACATAGATAGATCCTCTCACCTGATTAAGTAACTTTTCAAGCACATAAAGAGGGATGTTGTGTCCCATTAATATTCATGGGCCTCTTCTCTGAACATAGAGGACTGTGTGTGCCAGAGCATAGGTCTAATGAGTTGCACTGGGAAGGAGAGGGAGGCAGAGAGAGAGAGAAAGGGGTGGGCAGAGAGAGAGCGAGAGCGGGAGAGAGTTTTCAGCTTTTTTGGCCCGAGATCAAATTGAAGGAGGGGAAGGGAGAGAAGGAAAGGGATGGAGGAAGAGAGAAAGAGAGAGGGTAGGAGGAGGGTGGGAGTGACGGAGGGATGAGGGAGAGAGAGAGAGAGGATGGGAGGGAGGGACAACTCTGTTGTGCAGCTACTGTTCCTCGATTCCCACAGTCACTGATAAAATGTAAACATGTGTCTCTGTGGTCATGTCCTCTGTCCGGTGTCTTCCCTAAATTAGCCCACACCCTTTGAAAAATGACAAATGACGATGCTTCTCTGCTGTGCAAAGCATTTGCTAGGTTCAGGCACTTGTCTACTTGAAAAATGTCTTTCTCAATGTTTACTTGAGAAAAAACTCAAGGCATTACTGAAAAATACACACTTATCACATATTTACAGATGATAAATATACGGTATTACTGTTTGCACTTAGCACTTTTGTTGTTTTCAAAGATTTATAAATAAATTGACGTTGACATTGACATATTCATTTACACATGACTTTGTGGCTTATTTCTCCAGGAACATTTGCAAAAATAAATGGAGCTCTCCGAAGCCAAAATGGTAAACACCATGGATAAATACCATTCCCACAGACACACACTCAGTATTTTCTCAGTTCAGGTTAGGTCACATATGACTCATCTGCTCGTAAGCCATGTAGCTTCAGACACAGCTAAAAATCACAACATATGCCTCGCCAATATATAATACCAGCTTAAATATAATTATAAACGTGTGCATGTGAATAACAGCCAACAACCCTCAATACACACGCACACACACACACACAAACACACACATTTGGTGCAGTGAGGTGGGGATCATCACACGTCACGTCACGTGTTCTTTTGGTGTGTGAGGGGAAGCGATGTCTGCAGTAGTGCTGTTATGATGGGAGCAGATTTGGACAGCAAGCCGGCAGGAGCCGCAGTGTAATTATAGAACTGTAAAACGCTAAGTGGATTACCACCGCTGTCAAAAGAAATGAGCTTTTGCAGATCTTCAGCGCCGAAGAGAGAGTGTGGGGGAAAAATTTGAAATCTCTCCATCTCCCCTCTGTATACATGCCACATGGGTACACATTTGTATGTGTGTGTGTGTGTGTGTGTGTGTGTGTGTGTGTGTGTGTGTGTGTGTGTGTGTGTGAGAGAGAGCATGTGTGGTTGTGAGCATAAGTGTGTATGTGCTTGTCCATGTGGGTGTGTTAGTGTGTGTTTCACACAGTGGCATCCATTTCATCCAGCGAAAGACAGTGAGCAGAGAGCTCAGACAGGAAGTCCAGTGTTGACCCCTGCACTGTCGTCTTCCCTGACTTATCATCCAACCATCCCGCCCCCCGACTCCTCTGCATACCTCTGCAGACTCTAACACTGGGGATGTTATTATTATACTGTATCAGGCTCCCATCTTTATACCCGCAAGTAAATCCCGTTTAGTGGCTACTCAGAGAAGCGCAGAGGGCCCAGCCAACAGATGGACAATTATGAGGCCTGCATGCATCGCTGAAGCACCATTGATCTCAATTAAACCACCGGGAAAACGGGATCAATTACACACAAATACAGCGTCTCTAAATGATCCCATCGAAACCCATGTTGACCCCAAACAACTCACTTTTTCTACCCTCAAAAATGATATCCCTCATTTGGTTGTGTATTGACCTTTGCTTATGTATTGGGTGACTTGGTAACAAGAGTATTGATCAAAGCTAAGCTCATTTCCTTCCTGTGCATCCCAAAATGGTTTCCTGTTATAATGACAGCAATGATGGCCTTGATCTGGAAACGCTCAGAGCGCAGGAACAACTATAGCCACAGGAAGCAGAAACTCCTCAATGTTCCAAACGAGGAGGGTACTTTGGTGTTGAAGCAAGAGGTGAGGAACTTAGTGGGAAGCCTGTTTGCAAGGTGTACAGGTGTCAGACAGACTGGTAATCAGACTGGTAATGTTTGTTGCTCCAACATGTAAATTATTTATCTATTTATTTATTTATTTATTTATTTACCATTTATTGGGATGCATGCTGCATAAGGGTTGTTTTTATCAAATATTTCCTTCGCTTTCATAAGACAAAAATAACTGAAACAAAAAAAATGTTATTGACTATAGGTCAAAAGGGAGTTATTCTGGAATTCAATTAAAATTTTGTGCAAGCTCAAATCCCAAGGCAAAACTGCTTCCCAGGCCAAAAAAATGTTTAACTTCATTGGTATTATGTTGCCCTTACAAAATAAGTGTACAAATAAATTAGATTTCACAGCAGGGTCACAGGCAGCCAATTAAATGGGCAAAGTTACGTCAAAGGTTGTGCCACATGACCTTTTAGAGGATGCCAAAAACTCTGCAGGTTTCCAATTTTGCTGGTCTGCAATTTACTGCGCATCATCACAACAGTCCTGCCATTTTTAGGGAGACTCAGAAAGTAAAAGCAAAGGTTCAACTAAAGGCCAGACTGTCATTATTAATTTCTTAAATAGTCTGTTGTCATCAGAGGCTGAGGGAACCTTTAAATTCCTTAGTAATTTTTGAAAAACCTAGAATGTCTAATTGACCAGAGGTTGGACTGTTGAGGTGAATGGAACCGGGGATACGTCCACTTTGGTTTGCAAAGCAATCCACAATGTCATCCTGGTGAAACACTCGTATTGATGGTTTTTACACACATCAATGGCAGCAATTGACCCTGGTCTGCTTGGGTGGTCCTTGGATTTCAACTCCAAAACATACCTGCTGGAACCATAAGAATCTTTTTCTTTCTTGTTTTAAAAAAGTGGATGGAAGACTGTGGCAAAATTAAGATTGGAACAAAGGATAGAGTGACTTCCCAAGAGGTTGGTAATCTAACAATTACTGCAGATCAAAGCACATCATGTGACTGATTTAAGAATGGTTACACAGAAACGTTTTCCAACTGGCACTGAAAAACTGGTTCTGCAAACCAAAAGGTTAAGTTATTATTCTGTATCACAGCTCAGTCATAGTCATGCAAATGTAAACAAAGGCTCAGAAACATGAGAATATCTGATTTTCTCCTTTTCACACTGTGCAGAAATACTATGCAGTGAATGCCAATGCCATCAGACCAGGCCAGCCAGACACCTCCAACAGATTTCTTGTGATTCTTGTCCCTTCTCCTCATTAATATTTCTTCTTTTCTTCTTTTTTTCCTGCAGAGCTGAATACCCTATACTGTCCTTCAGGATAGTGTTTCGCACTCAGATACATACATTGCTGGCCTCTTCATAGAACTGCACACACTTGTGAAATCAATATGGAAATTACTACAAGCGCAACAAATTACACTGAAGCACAGATGTATTCTTACACAGCAGACATTCAAACTGAAACAGAGCCAGGGATGCATGAAAAGGCCTGTCAACCTGCTGTCTCCAGGTTAAATCACTGTCAGCCTGTCAGCATTTCCTCGTATTGGATATGTATGTATGTACGTATGTATGTATGTATGTATGTATGTATGTATGTATGTCTTCATTTATGCATGTAGCTTATGTGCCTTGTAACAGAGTTGCACACACACACACACATACACCACCCCACCACACACACACACACTGAGTGACCTGAGTAATTCCTACCATAGCCCTGTTCTACAAGCTTGCAGATGGCTGTCTGTAGGAAGGAGAATGGAAGAATCACTGTAAACCATGCAGTTCAGCTTTGCATCTCAGACTGGGCACGTTTTAACACAGAATCTTCCCATCTCTTCCCTCCCCTTCCCTTCTCCCACACATGGTATAGTTGGGAAATAACTTTGGTCAGTCAGGAGTATATTTCAGCAGATTTATTGTCAACCCGTGGGGAGGAAAACGCCACCAGAACACACTGTAAGGATAGAACAGCGGGCCATTGAGGTGAACGAAGAGCACGCAGAGTGTGTGTGGAGAGAGAGAGAGAGAGAGAGAGAGAGAGAGAGAGAGAGAGAGAGCAGGCTTGAACAATGCAGAGTGGTCAAAATGCAATTTCATTTCTGTCCTCCAAACCAGAATCAGGCTCACACTTATGCATGCGTACACACACCTGCACACTGAGATTGCATGTGCAAATGTAGACACATCTCCACACACCGCCACACACACGCGCAGACACATTCACATGTACCTGTACACATTTTTACTTACAAATCGTTGATCTGTTACAACTTACAGCTCAAAATACATTTGAAAGATTTTTGTTCTTTTTTTGTTCTTTTACAGCGGGGAGTAAAAAACAAAGCATTGGCCCACGTCAAAAAATATTAATAAATATGAACTGCCAGGAGTTGCCAAATAAATACATTTCACAAAAGCATTCACAGCTACAGAAAGAAAGCATTAATAACCAACCCATCGAATGTTCCAAAACAGCAGGATAGTTCTCATCAAATACCCTCCCGATGTGCGCACACACACACACACACAAACACACACCATCTTTCTCTCACTCTCTCTCACTAACACTCTTTCTCATACACACAAACTAACTCACACTCAACCATTCTGTGGACCCATGGCCTTGCTCCAGTCATTTTTGCTATAGGAGGATCCATGGGTGACACAGGAACATGCTGGCCCTGACTGGCTCCTCTTCTCACTGCTAATTTTCATAAAGGTAGTGGGGGTGGCGTGGGGTGGGGGGTGGGTTGGTTGTCATGCAGGGACAGTCACTGACACCCGCTGGGTGTGACACGAGGGACCAGGGGACATCCTCCATTTCAATGGCAATTACTCATCTTAGTCCTCTGGCTGACTAAATGCTTTTGTTTTGACTCCACAGGCAGATAGATGGTGAGTGGTGAAGGGGGCTTGGAGCAGGGCATGGGCCTGACATCCGCACACTCAAGCACGCCAACTATCTCCTCAAGACACACACGCACAGGGGGCCCAGGCGTACACACACTCGCACGCAGCACACACTCTTGAGCTCTGATGCCACGGAGGGCAGGCACAAACACACATGGCAAGACTCGTGCGCACCACTCTCGCTTTGTCACACACACACACACACACACACACACATGCACACACACACACATACATATCAACTCGTGCAATAGAACCCATATCACGCAAACATTTACGTACACCACTCTCTCCCTCTTTAGCACACACACACACACACACTAAGAGAAATAGAGAAAAAAAGCATCATTGCCTTCAGCCCTTAGTCCCATGAGTCACCCTGACGAAGCGAAGCCTTTCACAGTCAGGTCAATTGAGGGGGAGGGGGGAGCAGGGAGGGTACAGGCAGTTGGGTAGTACGGGGCAGACAGTGGTCATTGTCCTTAGCAGTGGCTTATTTTACACAAGAGTACACAGGAGAAAGTCACATAAGTGCGCATCATGGCAAATCTCCTGAAAAGCTCCCCTTTGTCGCCAAAAAGAGTTTTTTTTTTTTTTTTTTTTTTTTGATGCATGAGTTGTAAAACTGTTATTGTTCATTAGATGCTTTAAAGATTCCTATCAGCCAACACTTCCTTTTCCTCCTCCTTCTCTCCCCTCCTCGAAATGGAAATAAAGCACACAGAAAACAGACTAAATCCAAAATGGCAACTGAATTACCTCTTTTACACAGCCCTGAAAATGGATGGTCAGTTCCTCCGGTTGCCTGGCATCTGCCAACTATTTTTCTATTGTTTTCCATTTTTCTTCTTCTTTTTATTTGTGTGTGAGGCATCACAGCTGTGTGCCAAGGCGTGTCCCTCCGCAACCACCAATCAAATGCATCCATTGTGTTCCACTGAGAGCCAGTGTCCCCGCCACACAAATCACCTGATTCCACTTTTGTGTTGTTTGTGCCTGGCCTTGTGCTTGTCACCTGGTGGGCAGGCCCTGCGCCACACACATACTAACACACACACATTAAACACACACTCGCTGGTATAGCCCATGTGTGTTTGGAGACATCCACACATCCTAAGACACATGCACACACACACACACACACACACATTTTTTAAATGTTTTTGTCTCCTCACAGTGCAGTGCAAGTCCCAGGAAAGGAAATGCAGGAGATGTCACCAGAAGGAAAGCCCTCAAGCACTCACTGATATTCACCTAACCAGACATTGGCACTAGGGGCCAGAGAGTTGTACAAATGCTTTGCGAAAAATCTTCACCATCTGTCTGATAAAACATTAAAGCTCTGAAGGTATACCACTGTCATGACCCCGTTTTCTGTGTACATATAAAGTCTCTTTTTTAAATCATTTTAAGTACACCTAAGCAAGTGTTCAAAGGAAACCAGAACATCACAAAATGAAAAAAAGGAAACAAAGAAAAATAAATCCAGGCTTTGTTTGTTGGGCTCTCGTCAGGATAAAAATCTTTTACAAGATTGCATGCTCGGAGTATCCCTGAGGCCAGTATGTTCTCAGAATGGCAATCAACGACATCAATGACAACAGCAACAACGACAACGACAACAACAACAACAAATGGAACAGACTTGTATTCCGGTCTTGTGCTTTTCGTATGCTTTTTGCCTTCAAAACAAGCAGTGCCCAACATGCCACCACCTCACCTTTGACCCCCCCCCCCACCCCACCCCCTCCGCTTCCACCACCACCTTCCTCCTCTGCTCCAACTGAATCCTCTCACTTGACCCTCGGTCTACCATTGCTGGTCTCTTTATTGCATTCCAAAAGCAACATCTGTTAAGAGACAGTCGGAGCAGATCATCATTGTCATTCTCTTCATCATGAGAAGAGTCAAGTCAAGTTCATCATATGATTTTTTTTTTTTTTTTTTTGTACCAAGAAACCCATCTTAAGGTATTTTGGGTGTCTTTTGTTTTTTTTTTAAAAAAAGAAAGAAAAAAAGCAAGGCTTGTAGGTGTTGTGTTTATTCATTTGCCAGTTTTGTCCTCTTTTTAACAAAATGCATTGTCAGACTGCCGTTTTTATTTATTTATTTGTTTGTTTGTTTGTTTATCTTGTTGTGTAGGAAAAGCATGGCTTAGCAAGATGCCACTTAACTGCCATCAGAAGAATGTGCCCTTTGTGTTCTTGCACAGGATCTTCTTGAAGGCCCGGCGGAAGTCCTTGTTGAAGATGGTGTAGATGACAGGGTTAAGGCAGCTGTTGCAGTAGCCGATCCAGAAGAAGAACTTGAAGAGGGGCTCCGGGAGGGTGCACGTCTTAGGGCAGATGGCCTGCAGGCTGTACGAGAAGAAGAAGGGGAACCAGCAGACGACGAAGACGCCGATGACCACCGCCAGGACGAAGGTGAAGCGTTTCTCGCGGTTGACCATAGCCTTGCGGCGCGCAGAGTTGGGCGTGCCCTCCTGCTTGGACTTGCGGGCGACCAGCTTGGCGCCCTTGGCCGTGGCAATCATGTCACGGTACTTCTGGATGGTGGCGGGCGAGTGGATGCCAGCGCTGGGCGTGCCTGCCATGCTGGGGGTGGGGTTGTCGTCCAGACTGCCCCCGCCGCCACCACCACCGCTACCGCTGCCCGCTCCGCCAGGCTCTGTGTCGGAGTCCGAGCTGGAGGTGTCGCCATTGTTGTTGTCGGCCTTCTTCTCCAGGCGCTTGACTTTCTTCTCGTTGGCCGGCGCCTCCCCCACCTCCTTGCCAGCCTTTACAGGGGTGCTTTCCAGAGCCTGTTGGTTGGTGGAGGATAGAGAGGGGGAGTTTGCTGGTGTCGGTCCCAGAGGGGTGGAGGGGGTGGTTGGGGTTGGGGCCGGGGAGGGGGATGGGGGCTGGAGCAAGTTGTTGCCCGATGGGGTGCTGGCCTGTTGCTGTTGCCGCTTGCCCATGTGTGGCGAGGGCGTGTGTGGCACGGCCAGGTGGTGTGGCCTCGGTGTGGCGTTCGCTACCAGCTTGTGAGGGGTACCGGGGGTGCCTGCATCACCGCTGCCCCTCCCGTTGGGCTGATGCTGGCCGTGGCTCTTCAGCTGCGGTGTGGGTGCCGCCGACGAGACCTTGCCCCCGTCCTTCCGTGGCTCCCCGGGTGGGCACCGCGTTCGCTGCTTAGCAATCTGGTAGATGCGCATGTAGACTAGGATCATGATGAGGCAGGGGGCAAAAAAGGAACCGATGGTGGAGTAGAGAATGTACCAGCGCTCGTCGTTGAGCTGGCATTGTGGGCCCCGGCCCTCGCCCTCTGCGTCCTGCTTCTTGTTCATGGAGAGCAACGGGGGGAAGGAGATGACGGCCGAGATGAGCCACACCACCAGGATGGCTGCCTTGATGCGGCGAGGCGTGCGCTGGGCACCGTAAGTCACGGCACGCGAGATGGACATGTAGCGATCCAGGCTGATGGCGCACAAGTGCACAATGGATGAAGTGCAGAAGAGCACGTCTAGCGCCAGGTAGATCTCACACCACACTGAGCGGAAGTACCAGTAACCCATGAGTTCATTGGCCAGCGAGAAGGGGATTATGAGCGTAGCTACAAGGATGTCCGCTGCTGCCAGTGACACCAGGAAGAGGTTCTGCGGGCCGCGCAGTGAGCGGCTCGTAAGCACCGCGATGATCACCAAGATGTTGCCCACAATGGTGAAGAGGACCATGAGCGTGATGGCCGTGGCGAATGCAACTGTAGCCTCTGGAGAGTAAGGGGCCAATTTGAGCATGCTCTGGTTGCAGGTGGGAGAGGAGGTGCCGCCGCTGCCGTTCCTGCCCGTCATACTCAGAGCGGGCGAACAAGAATTGTCCAACACAGAAGCCATGCTGAGTCCACGTTATACTCCCAGGCGGAAGAATTCTGTTACAAACTCGGTTTATATGGATTACAAGTGTTTTTTTGAATAATTATAATGTTAGATTAAATGTCTTTATAAATAGATAAAGTATGATACTGTAGAGTAAGAAGAAATCCGTTTTCAGTATGAACTGAAGACCACGTGTCTAAACTTTTGAGGAGATTTAAAATATAAATATATATATAATATATATATTTCTAAATCATGTTTTTTCACATCTCATGCTAGCAAACCGTTCTCCTTCGGTAAAACTGCTCCTTAGGCTCTTTCTTTCACTACATTTATTCCTAGCATCCAGATGTCCAAATAAACTCCAACTGAGCGTCAGGATACGGATCGATGGCGTTTGATTAAGATGCTGCGCAGTGAAATCTCAGCACTATTAAATTTTCCGTTGCACTGCCTTGTGCGCTCTGTTGATGGAACAGTCAGTCATGCATCAACTTAGACTTGCTTGCCAAACCAGATTAAGGGAAAAAAAACCCAAACTACCCTTTACATTCCTGGAGTGTCCGACAATAAATACAAGTTTAAGATTCGACGGTGTTAAAAATATATTATTTAGTATGTAGATATTACATAAATCACGTAATGCGACATAAGCAGAATTCACAGCGAAGACGTCCGTCATGTATACTCGCTCTTACTTTGCTTCTTAACTGCCAAGAGAAATTCGTAAAGTTTCCTCGGTTTGTGGTAAAACAGCACAAAAACAATCTAAGCATTTGTAGTTATATATGTAGTATACTCAAGTTATGACTGACTGGACAAAGCATTCTGGGATTTTTTCAAAACTAGGCTATCAAACAGATGTGTCGTCTAACCCTCCACGGAGCGCAATGCTTTAAATATCATCCTCCCGGGACTCCTCTGAAGAAAAAGGCGCAGAGCCAATTTGAGCTCCACACACAATCGCCTTGCTGACTAACTTTCCGACTCAAGGCTGAGGATATGAGAGCTGTCTCCCGTCCTTCAAGAGGGAAACGGCAGTTGATCATCTGAGTGGCAAAAAGGCGCGCAGCGTTTGGTGATGTTGGGCTGCCAAATAAATCAGCCCTTGGAGGTTTTTGCGTTGATCTCCCAGTCAAATGTTCATGAAGTCGGTCCTTGGTTGCTTGAAACCACATCCCAATTTAGGCACTGTCCCATTTTGTCGGGGGGCTCAGCAGCAGTAGAAAGCTGGTGAATGGGCTTGGATTTATCCATGCGCATAGGCTGCTTTTGTCATGCTTTATTCTGTGCGTTCCGCAGCTCTTGCTTGGGCTCTCTGTGCGCAGCTGTCTCCTCCGTTCAGTTCTGCCGCCTCGCCTCCTCCTCCTCCCTCATCCAGATAGCAGCGTTTGGGCATAAAGTGATCGAGAGGCGCTCTGGCTATATCAACGCACCCCTCCGCTTTGCTCCGCCAGCGCAAATGATGTCAGGACGGGCGTCATGAGGCGAACTCTCCCTCCCACCATCTCTGTCGTCCTATGTAAGATCCCTTCAGGTCGCAACTGGAAATCACTGCATAAATACATGCATTGCTCTCGTTGGGGAAGATTATATTTTACTCATTTTTAGTGAAGCAAATACGCCCAGTGGGAATGTTTTGGACATGTGCGCCATGCCCCTGGTTAGCACAAGATATTCCTTTCAAGTGCACTTTGCTGTTGCCATATGCACAGCTTACTTGCCGTTTTTTCTCTAAGGGTCCTAAAGTTTCTGAGGCTTGACTTTTTCCGTATGCCATAAAATCAGCTAGGGCTCATTATCCTACTGTATATAACTGTACCGGAAGCTACTGAGGAGTTTGAAAGTTTAAATTTAAAAGTTTCAGAGCCTGCTGTAACGCGTTCAAGAGGCGTCGAGCACCGGCGCCTCCACCACATGGCGCTCACGACTTCACCCCTTCGCCTCACGTCTCTGATGGGGAGATTAAAGTGCTTAATGCCCACTTCAACACAGAAGCTGTTTTCTGTCCCAAACCATTTAAAACGCACCTTTCCTCTTTGGATTACACAAAGGGAGTTGTTTAGAAAAATCGCACGCAATAGGTGCCTGTCCCCTTGCGCGCATTATTATCCTTCTAGGCTTACCACGCAGAGTGTTGTCAAGTGATGGCCTGCTGCAACAACAAGCTCAAAGCATGGCAAACACATTTTAGTCGTCCTTTCTAAATATACGACATAGATGTGGAGGACAAGTGCACTTCAGTCAAGTGTTGGTTTGTGTAGAGCATAAAATCGTTGAAACACTAGCTTAATTGGATGCATTTGGATTAATCGGTAAATGGTTGGTAGAAATAGAAAAATATCTTGTCACACAATGTTCAGTATTAGACAACACTCACCTCATGTCAAGTAACACAGCTGACGCTCGATGTTCCGCGTCCAGGCGAAACGAATGAACATCTTTCCGATTTAATGAGAGCACTTTGTCTGTAGTAGTGTCCAGTTTCTGTTCAAAAAGGAAATTCGTTGGCATAACTGGAAATTCATTTTTTCTGTTGCTGTTGTTCTTGTTCACAGATGTGGTACAAAACTTCTTAGAAATAGTCCCGGATAATGTGTAAGACACTACTGTAAAGAGCGTGGTAGTCTGCCCTCTATCGTAGAAATTGGTGCATGACACAAATCCTTTCTATAAAGATACGAGGTAGGCTGATCCAAGTGATCCACAGCGGGCGTAAAACATGAGTTTAAATGCCTTTCTGTAACTCTGCTCATTCAGTGTTCACCCTAAGGGACAAAAATGCCCCTGTCACTCTACACTGTGGTATTGTTGAAACGCTTGAAGCAGTAAACATTGTCTGTGTGTGTGTGTGTGTGTGTGTGTGTGTGTGTGTGTGTGTGTGTGTGTGTGTGTGTGTGTGTGTGTGCGCGCGCGTGTGCGTGTGTGTGTGTGTGTGTGTGTATGTGTGCGCGCGCGTAACTAAAGGTTGTGAGGTTGTGTATGTGACAATATTGAGGAACAAAATCTGTCAGGCAGGGGTGCCATGCTTCCTGACCATTTCAATTTGTAACCTGGCTGTTTGAGGTCACTGAGTGCTATCAGTAGGGGAAAAATAACCTGATGAAGGTCCATTGACCATAACATTCTAATAAATAAGCTACTTGTGGGATGGACAGTGTAACTAAAGCTGATTTAATAAAATCTGGTCCACGCCTCAAAGTGATGTCCACGACACTTCTATTTTTCTCTGTAGTCATGGAGCACCCTGAAAACTGACATGGACAAGAACAAACAAACAAACAAAACAACAAGTTACATTCAAAACCAAAACCAATACAAAGTCATACTTTTTTTATAAAGAAAAATACAAACTAATTCAAAGCAATTATCGTGTACACCTTACAACCAGTATTAGAGTATCCTGGAGCATTAAAAAAGCTGTGTGTCTCATCTCATCATTCAAGCCTTATCCCTGACGCTACCACTTCCAGGTGATATAGGCCAAACTCAATTAGGGTCACATGACATGCAAATCTTACCGGGAGATGCAACGTAAAAGCAAACATGCATACAAACACACACAAAAAGGGAAATTATATAACATACACAGACCACAACAAAATAATCATACATACACACAAATATTTAAATCACATAGACAAAACTTCATCTTCCTGGTGGTCAATGCTGCTCAGAGGTCACATGTTCCCCAACACCCTATCAGTGCCAGCTACAGACAGTGTGCGGGAGTTTACATTTCTTAAAGAGTTATAGACAGTGAGTCACCCCCAATACACCTGTTCACAAGGGGAGTGCAATGATCTTCTTGAAAGTAGGAAAAAAGAGAACAGTAGACTAAATTAGCCTGCCAGAAGGAACACGCCACCTTTGGGGGAAATATACTATTTTCCACCTCCTCCTGAGTTTAACAATTCAGTGTTACCTTTCTCCAGTTCATCCAGCCGTCCTCTCAGTCTGACGGTAGCACTTTTAGCCCGAGCCTGACTAGCATAGATCATTGAATCAGATTAGACCATTAGCATCTCACCCATTAGCATCTTGCTCAAAAGTGACAAATAATTCTGATATTTTTCCAATTTAAAACTTGACTCTTCTGTAGTTGCAAAGTGTACTAAGACCAACGAAAATTGAAACGTGGTGATTGTCTAGGCTGATATGACATTCTTTCATCTTGCTCGCATTCATAATGATCAAGGAACTTTGCAACCTACCATGAGATCCGTGGTTTGCGCCACCTGACTTGGAGACATGGAGGGACTATTTTAGCAAACTTCCTTGATTATTACGCCAGAATGAGAGTAAAGTCCTGAATGCATTCTGGACCCGATATCCCCATAATTCACTGAGAAGCTATGCATTCCGCATAAGCAATATGGCTGCAGAGCCCATCTGTGTAGTCACTCTGCCCTGCAGCCATGCTAGCAGTCCTGACTGGCTGGGCTTGGCTATCCTCAGCACTGCACTGCTCTGCATCCCAGAATGCTATTTCGATCCTGTGGGCTAATGAGTGGAGGAGGCCACACCACAGATGGCATTACCCCTTAACCTGGCCTACACATCTCCAATTCCAATTCAGATGCAACAGCACTGTGTCTGGTGTGAGCGGACTGTCAATGCGCTCTCTTCTGCACACCAAAGATAAGCATTATGCTACTGCGGAGTGTCTTGCAAGGCAACTCCCTCTATTGCAAGACAGACTAAGAGAATTGCTGTAGATGGGGCGGTCATGGCCGACTGGTTAGGACTTTGAGCATGTAACTGAAGGGTTGCTGGTTCAATCCCTGACAATTAGACTCTGGCTGAAGTGCCCTTGAGCAGGCACCTTACCACTCACTGGTCCCTTGGTGCTGCTATAGCAGGGTAGCCATCTTCTCCATGTTAGTGTCTACTTCGCTGTGTGTTTCACTAACCCACTGTTGGGTTAAATGCAGAGAACAAATTTCCCTCACAGGATCAAAAAAGTGTAGATTATTATAATTATTAGATCGATTACTCAGTTGAATGTGTGTTTTGTCTGCGTGTCTGTTTAGTTTGTCTGCCATTAGTATCATGGTGATGTAGGGGAATTGGTTTCATTACTGTGATGGTGTTTGCCAGCTATCAGCAACATGTACTGCATATAAGCGTTCGATAATAAGAGTTATATTGAAAGGCATCACCTGTTCATAATCATCAACACCTCTACCCTGCCACCTGAACCAGCGGAACAGAGTTTATATTTGCCTAGTTAGAAATTCAAAAATAATCAGTGCTCGCTGTTTCTATCTCTGGTGTGTGTGTCAAACTTTTGAGCATGTAGAAGGTCTCTGTATGTGTGGCAGGTTTGTTAGTGTGTGTCTGTGTATGTGTGTGGAAGGCCGGGTTTGTAGGTAGGATGGTGTGTGTGTGTGTGTGTGTGTTTTGTGAGTGTGGGTGGCAGAATGAACCAAATCAATGGGGACAGTAAAATATTGAATCTGAAGGCTCTGGGGTGTGTCGTGTCTGCTTAGTGGTGTCCTCATCATGAGCGCAGATGTAGCAGGAGCCCATCCTGTAGCCACAGCATTAGGCTTTCATTAAAGCACAGCACTGTCTAAATGAAAGGAAGCTAATGCTGGTGTGCGTCTCCATCTGGGTCCACTCACATACACACACACACACACACACACACACATACACACTCGCAAAACAACAACACAGACAGCTGTGTGTGTGTGTATGTGTGTGTGAGAGAGAGAGAGAGTGAGAGAGATAGACAGTGTGGGTCCGAGAGAGTGAGAGGGTTGGTTTCCTGGTGTGTGTGTGTGTGTGTGTCTGTGCCTGTGTGTGTATGTGTGGTTAATGGTTACTGTCAAAAACTCCCATAGCTACACATCATAACTCACACTCTAAATGTCTTAAACCGTCTAGATGTGTAAAGTCTTTTTTTTTTTTTTCAAGCGTTTCTCAGTCTGTTGATAATGCTTATCATAACATATTATACAGTAGTACAAAAGCATGTTATACACTATTTATATGCAAACACTACCATCTAGTGGACATCAATGGAAGGGCTCAAAAGATTAACAGTTACAGGTCATCAGCACATGTACACAACGCTTACTGAGACTTATGTATTAACATTCTTAAAATATAAGTCTCAATAAGTTCAGTGTACATGTCATTCAGTGAATCCACCTTAAAGCTACAGTGGCTTTTTCCTTGAATTGATTATTCCAGTTTAGTAAAGAATTTCTTTCATTGTGTTGTAGCTTGAATGTTATCCTCTTTTGTAAGTCGCTTTGGATAAGCATCTGCTAAATGGATAAATGTAAATGTGTAAATGAATGGATTATAGGTAGATTTATTCCATGAACTGCCTAGAGGTTTCTTAGCATTTGCAATTCCAGCGGCATAATAACCCCAAACACAGCTTTTTGTCCGATATTTAGCAGTAATGTGAAACATTTAGGTCAGCATACCTCATTTTGTAATGTGGTATTGGATAAACAATTGTTCAGGGACCAGCCAAAGATTCTTGTTTGTGAAAAAAATGAAATGCTTTCAGGCATACAATGGTAAGAGTTGAATATAAACATTCTTTACGAACAGGAGCTCAGGGGTCTTCAATGCTTTTCCAGGCAAAGGAATCCTTGACTTATAGAGACAAAACACAGAGAGCCCATAGCTAAAGTTTCATATGATAGAATGATAGACCCCATAACTCAGTCCTTCTCAAATAGTGAGGCAGGCCCCCCCGGGAGGGGCGCAGTGCGATAACATCGGAGGCACGTATGACCATGGGGAACATGTTTTTCTTTTGCCGTACTAGAATAAAGTATAATAAAATAATACTATTTATAGTTGCGGCGGAGAGTGGGGGGCGCAAAATGTTTTCTTTTTCCTAGGAAGGGCATAACAGAAAATAACTGAGAAGCACTGCTATAACTTAACCTTATTACAACATGTCAATAGTACTTTGATGTGGTAGACCGTATAACTTAACCTTACGACAACACGTGTCCATAACGTCCTCTGACCTTTGACATGGTAAACCCTATAACTTAACCTTACGACAACATGAGTCTTCAGCGTCCTTAGTGCTTTGACATGGTAAACCCTATAACTTAACCTTACGACAACACGTGTCCATAGCCTCCTTTGACCTTTGACATGGTAAACCCTATAACTTAACCTTACGACAACATGTGTCTATAGCGTCCTTAGTGCTTTGTCAAGTCATTGATGTAATAATTATTAATAGTCTAGTATCTATGACAACTGTCAGTTTGTTTTGTAACTATAACTGTATTCTGTTCTAAAAGAGGCCCCTCTGTTGAATATCTTTGCAACAGCCTACATGTATCATGTATCAAACCTTCACTTTATCATTATTCTTTATCATCATCAGTCCATTTTTTTTTTTTATACCAAAAACTAAATTATAGTATTACGTGTCCACCAACCCACTGTTTTTACTTCTCAGTTCACTGTCATCAGAGTGTAAAGAACAGTAGAACATCATATTCATTTGCGAAATTCACTAGATTACTGAGAACCATTGGGGCAGGGAAGAAAGTGAGAAGAGAAAAGAACGAAAGCTTCTCATGGAGCGACTCATGTGATGTTTGTCATTGCTGATCTCAACAAGAAACCATCGACTGGCTTTGTGATCCCTATGTCCTTATTGTACCTCTGGTGACTAAGACTAAAATATTGTTGTTTGGTCATCACGGGGAGACAAACGCTAAAGTATTGGTTTTATTTTTCCCATTAAGAACTCCAGTAAATGTACACCAGTGTTGGGAAAGTGCTGTGGGTTAGAGTTCTGTTTGCACAGTACAGTGTGTGTGTTTGTGTGTATGTTTGTTTATGTGTGTGTGTGTGTGTGTATGTGTGTGTGTGTGTGTGTCTTTGTGTGATGTTTGCTCAACCATCATTATAACATAACACACACACACACACACACACACACTCAAACTCACACACACACACACACACACACACTCAAACTCACACACACACAAACTCCCCCACAACTCCCCAACATGCCTCCCACACATACAAAGTTCGTTACAAACTAAATATGACAACAGATCAGCAGATGATGAGGAGTTTCCGTTTACTCAGAGGTCTCAAGGGACCACATTGCCTTTGTGTGACAAACAGGCCTACGCAGTCTGTGAACTAGTACTCATGGCAAGCTCTTAGGAGTGTTATTTCACTACTTTCAGTTTCTCAGAAAAAGCTGATGATTGGCTGATATGCAGCATGACAAATCGCTTGTCATGCGCCATAACCCCAGCCCCCACCCGCCGCCATCCGGCACCTCAAGCACCAGCATACAAAATGATCAATCGATACAGTTTCAGTTGTACTTTAATTCTTTTTTTTTCATTTTTCATACTTGAAAGAAATCTGTACACTTACAGTGTTTGTACATAATAGCTTATAAACAAATGGACAAGTGAGTAAACAAAATAAATTATTCCAAAATTTTGTACATTTAAAGTGCAGTGCTGGCATCAAATAATTACTGACATTAAAAAGTCGATAAATAAATAGAAATGTTGAAATACAAAAACAACAACTCATGAGACACAAGAAACAGTGAGATGACTTTTTTCTATATGAGAACAAAATTCAGTCCACTGACTGCATTACATGTGACCTGTCAGGGATTGAATTTATGAACATAAAATATTGCCTGCTCTTTATGCGTGACGGCTTTGGCTGAATTGCAGTGACCTCCCCGAGTCCTAAGCTCTGAACACTTGGAGACTTAACTTAACTGGCATGAATCGGCTTTGTGATCGGCTGATTCATGCCACTAGTCTTTGATGGTTTTCTGGAATTCAGCAATTGGAATTCAAGCCATTGGAATTCAGCATTGATGTTTTTTTAGTCTGTGGAGTCATAGATGCTTGGTCCCAATGCACAAACCTGTCTGCTAAGGCTAGGCTCTTCATCACACAGTGGCAAGCACAGGATCCAAGCATAAGGGTCCTCCACAGTCAACTGCATAGAACCGCCTAGAAAGCTACACATGCTGCAACACTACAATGGTGAATATGGTCACAGTGTGCATTGTGGGAGATAATCTGCTTGTCAGATCAGATCTAGGATTGCTTTCTGTGTGTTTTGTCTGTCATATTTCAAGTGTGGCAAAGTGTGGTTAGCTGAACCCTGATCAGCCATTAAGTTTGATTCTGTAGCTGTTGTACTGGTGGTACTGTAATGGTGTATAACAGCAAATTGTTACTGTATCCCCTGTATAACTAATATCTCAGAAGCCAATCTTTCTCAGTCTTTTAGAGCTTACAGTATGTTAGGAAATGGCAACTGTCATGACTCCTTTCTAACGGTTCAGCCTGAGGTGTGAGAGAATCGTGGGTGAGCACTTGGTGTGTCTACCCACAAGTTGACGTGGATGACGTTACCCACAGCTGTGCTAGGCGAAACCTGAAAGCATTACAAAAAAATGCATACAGCCTTTTTATCTCAAGGAACCTGAGCGTTTGGGGTGTGGGCGACTACTAAAGGGGCCTCACAGTGTTCACACAGCATGGCTTTACATTATTTATACCCTTGCAGTGCCATGCTGTGGTCTTTCTTCTAATAAAATATGGCTGATATTGACTTCCAGTTGGATGATTTTGAGTGTCTTGCAGGGATCTTAGGTGTCATTGACCAACAGTTCCTTCCGTCCTCATCCCTGATGAAAACGCAGGCGATGCTCTGCTAGACCCACAGTTCACTGGATCTTGCGCGAGTTGGGGCGAGACAGGTGAGTGAGCATTCATCCTTCAGTCTTTGGGACAGAAGACCTGGAAGGGCACCCCGGTCTGATTCATGTCTGTCTCGAACTGCAAGAGCTGCCCCATGAAAGCCAGGTTGGGCGAGATGACCTGTCGGCGACGCTTGACGAAATCGAAGGCCTCGTCCAGGCTGACGCGGCGTGCATGGATGAGGTAGGCCAGGCAGATGGTGGCCGAGCGGGAGATGCCCGCCTGGCAGTGCACCAGCACACGCCCACCACTCTCCTTCACTGAGTCTGGGAGGGACAGAAGAAGATTCAGACCCATTTAGTCATTTACTCGACACTTTGATCCAAAGTAATAAAAAATAATGGCCAACACTGGCTACACTGTAAAAAAAAAAATGACAAGGAACATAGGCCACACATAATAGCTGTTTCAACTCAATCAGTCTAGGTCATTTCCGTGAAAAACCCTCAACAGAAATCTCTGAAAATTATCACTGACAAAAAAAAACTTGTTCTCTATGTAGAAGACAAGGTAATGAGCCATTACAATTACTTTTAAAGGTCTTTAAGGGCAACAAAGCTTTTGTGTAAGAAACAGTTTTAGACAGACAACTGGAAACACATTCTATGCTTGTGTTACTGAATAAAAAAACTACTGTATAAATCTGTGTATGATGTGTTTTTAAAGTGTGAATACATAGGCATGAGTGTACATGTGTGTATTTTACATGTGTGCTTGTGTATATTTATTTGTATTCCAGAATGGAGAAACTCTGACCGTCACACTCACCAATGAACTGGATGGCCTCAGGGAAGAGCACACGTATGTCCGCAGCAAGACTGTCTTCTACTGTCAGTCTCTTATAGGTGAGCTCGGCCTCAAACAGGTTCGGACAGGTGGAAGATACATTCAGCACTGCTGTGATGCCACGGGATGCCAGCGTCTCTCGCTGCGACGAATGATGGGCACTGCCCAGGTAAAGGAAGGGAAGGATCTCTACAGGCCCATCCTTTTGACCAAACCAAAGCAAACACACACACGAACACACACGTACAGTCAAAGATTAGTCATTGCAAAGGTTACTGAGAGGAAGTGTGGGTTGTGATGGTGGAGTGTACTAATTGAAGTAAAATTGCTTCCTTATTTGAGCTACACTGTTCCTCTTAAGAGTTTCCTATTACTGTAAAAGACATCTATTTTTAACACCTTAAATCACTTTGTAAAAATAGATTTATTTTTTATCATATGGAACTAATGGCACGCTTGAAAATCTATTTAATTCATTATGCTGAAAATATATATACTCAAACACGTCTTCTTAATTGTCACTGAGAAATAGTTTAAGATTCATTGATCCTGCTGATATGAGAATGTAGCATTGCATTTTTATTTCCTATTACAAATCAATTTGTTGTTTTACCCGATCGTATAGAGGCGTTCGTCTTCCCGAGATAACCTTTTCCGAGTCGCCGAATGCAGGATGGTTATAGGGTACGACCGGGGACTGAAAGCAGAGCTCGGGGTATCTGGCGAAGAACCCGTCAAATCCCCCTGAAAACATAACATAAAAAGGTGTAAGTCACTTTAAGTCACAAAACGAATAGACAGGTTATTACCGCCTGATAAATTACCGTTTTTTTTTTTAAGTGAAAGGAGGAACATGGTAAAGTAGCATGGCAAATTAAGCAGACTGAAACCTCCAGTATACAATGCGCAGTTCATCAAGGCCATGGCCTTGTATCAGTAGCATACATGTACAAAGCATTTAAACAGTAGGGAAAAATTATTTTCTTGCGCTGAGATAAGATCTGATTAGCCTGCTGGTTTACCATCAGCCAGAGTTTGTTGTTAACGTCGTACAGGAGACTTACGCCACTTTTTAGTTAAAAGCGCATCTATTTAGTGTCTTGTATATATCAATATGATATTTTTTGTGTAGTACTCGCTACAAGTGATAAGCCACATACCTTGTAAAAAGCATCTTTGTGTGCTGCATGGCTGGACCTCTGACTGAAGCGCGCTGAGGAGCAAACTCGCCAGACTCTCACTTTTCAAATCGGACACCGACCCACTCGCCTCATCCAGCACCACTACTAGTGAAAACTCCCCACTGCGCAGCCGACCCAACAACGACTTGTCGGGCACAAGCCACTCCAGGCTTACGGCTGAACTTTTGGATCTCCGTCTGAGCATTGAGTTCCAGTTAACATTGCGAGACTCGTGGATGTGAGTCCTTGAAAAGGCGAGAAAAGGTCGACAGTCCAACACCACACAGCCTCCAGAGGTGAAGAGCTCAGCTGGTGTCCCAAGGATGTGCACCAGCTCATTCGCTGATATCTCCAACAAATCGCTATTTCCCATGACTGACTTTAGTTTGTGTATTTCTTTTGATTTCACGTGTACTGAAGAATGAAACGGTACTTGAATAACTTGGACAAAAAAGTAATAAAGATTTGAAATCTGAATGTAAAATACACCACACGCTTCAGTGGGACAGAAAGCTATAAAGATAAAGCCTGAATGTGTTTTTTCCCCAAGTGCTTAAGCTATTTTTGAAGATCCATAATCGAATCTTTCTATTTAGAGTATTTAAACAGACGTCAGCTTTCTATTGTCCCGCAATGTCAACAGCTGTGATTCTCTCAGAGAGGCGGGGTTGGAAGTATTTGTACTGCGAGAGCTATGACACAGTCCCGCCTCATTTTTCCACATAAGGAAACTGCGTCACTGGCGGAACACCATATTTGGACAACAAACTTGCGCCGGCATACCTAATTTGGCTTTTGACGTGTGCATCCTTGTTTTCCTATTGGCACGTGGTAGTGGGGGTTACCCCCGTGTTTTTTGGCAGGATGACGTGACAGGCACCCACAGGCAGCACCACAAGCGACACACACACATACAGACACACACACAAACACACACACACACGCCCTGCAGCAAATCTAAAAATGCAGGTTCAATGAAAAAGCTTCATGAATGGGATCAATATAGGTGGTTTCCACTGATTGCACAGTTAAATCCTTTTGGATAATGTCAGCTCACAGAAAGAGAGAGAGAGAGAGAGAGAGATGTAAGATGAGACTGGAAAGAACAGATGCAAACACAATCCCCACCACAGACCATATTAGCAGTGGACAGGACAGCCAGTCGCCATATCATGTTGTTACTGTGTGGGCAGCAACTTAGCAGAGGGCCAATTACGCATCACATGCAACTCTTGCAACTCACTGACATGGTCCTCGAACCAGAGGGTTGGTCGGTACCATCTGAAGGCACATAATGATTTCTGGAATAGTATACCACCCTAGAGTTAGAAAATAAATGATAGCACTGCATCAGTGGTAGCTTTATGTGTGCTATCACCTTCTTTATGCTCATTATTGGCCTATGGAGGGATATATTATGGGTGAATAGGGTAAAATCTTTAACTAATAGATATCCCCTCAAAACCTCCCAAGCTGATTATTTAAGAGAAAGCTTTTTGTATGCCAACTTTTCCGAAATACAAACATAATCTACTGAAATGCAATAATTTGCATACATTTTAGGCCATGGTCTAGGGCGGCTTACAGTGCACCTCTGAAATTGAATGTTAACGCTGACAATTCTGGGACGCACTACCTATTTCTGAGTTCAATGAAAATGAATGCATTTCAATGCAGTGCAAATACTCTAGAGGACTATGCATTGTGTGTAAGAAGGTGGGTTTTGTCTCAATGCATATTAGATCATATCTATTCATATAAAATATAAAGGTTAAGCTATTTAACTTGTTTACCCTTACAGTATGGTATGGTACAAAATATATCAGCTGTCTACTTGAAGCACCTACAGGCCTAGAGTATACAAGAATGTACTCTGTAATGGTATGGAGGAGGAGTGGACAGGTTTCAATTAATGTTATAGTACATCAAGATGTGATGTAACACACCAGTCAAATGTGTTTAAATAAAAGTGTATATCTGTATTTATGTATGTTTATACAAGTGCTGTCAATGTTATCAATGCGTTAACACATGTTTAATTAATGTTTAATGTAAAAAATTTTAATGTAAAAAAGAGTTTTTTGCTTTAATGCAAATTAATCATGCAGACGCACACGTCACACTACTCGCCAGCACCCTCCTCATTTACACACACTGCAAGGGCTGTGATTGGTCGAGTTCACATCCACTCAGCAGCCCACTGTAGGTACATGCTGGGCCACTGTATAGTCTTTGTAAATAATTTAAAACATCATTTTAAATTCAGTGGCAGGATTTCCGGATTGTACTGTGCCTATCTTTCAATAATGTTTTAAATTCAGTGCTTTGTGAGCAGTACTTTGGTAGTCATGAGAAGTTTGCT
The DNA here is from genome assembly GCA_015244755.2 of Tenualosa ilisha. Classification (NCBI taxonomy): domain Eukaryota; kingdom Metazoa; phylum Chordata; class Actinopteri; order Clupeiformes; family Clupeidae; genus Tenualosa; species Tenualosa ilisha. The sequence continues at coordinate 1,540,733 of PYXC01002553.1, read as the reverse complement.
TGTAAACAGAACAGAAACTGACTGCCCAGAAAAATTGTGAATAGTTCTGATATATTTTTATATATTTTTGTACAAGGTTGTTGAAATATACAGTTTCTTTTTTTTAGGAGTAATGTAAAAAAAATGAAAGCACGACAAAGTAATTCACTAGACTCTGGTGAATTGTGCCACGCAAACGCAGACACACTCAACGCAGAACCATAACAGGAAAACAACAGCGTCAAGGCAATGCTCTCTGCATTAGCTGAGAGCACTGAGTTAGCACAGAACCATAAATCTGCCAGAGTGCTCTGTCCAGGGATGAAAAGGTTTCAATACAAGCAGCAAAATACAAGAAGCACAATGACGGTTGTAGATGCTAATAATCGTAATGCATATTTAAAAGACGTACACGTTCAATGAGAGTGCAAGGAAAAGGCCAAACCAGGGTAAATTTGAAGCAAGGGGGAGTGTGCAGAACAGTGAGTGTGCGTGTGTGTGGGGGTGTTAAAAAATCATGTGACTGGTCACCCCTGGGCACCCCTGTCATAGACAGCCTGTGGCAACTACACTCTTTCCTGTTGGGTGTTTAGGAAACCAAGGAGCGCCACTTTGATGAAGCCTGCACTAACCAGGGGCATGTGTAACCATTATTTCCTCATAAAAAAGTGAAATAAAATAAAAGAGAATGCTGGAACTTTAAATGTGTGATTAATTGTTATTAATTGTGATTAATTGTGATTAACTTACATTGTCTATTGTGATTCATCAGACGAATTGTTTTAATTGATTGACAGCACTAGTCTATACATATTTATAAATGACATTTTAGAAAACTTGCAATACAAAAAATGTTGCCTTAATGTCAATAATCAGCAGAGGAAGTGTTTTGGGGATAACAGACATCTTTTTTACCCTACTCACCTGCTTATAATGGATATAAACAGGCTGATAAGACAGAAAAAGCTACTCTGAATGCAATGCTATCACATATTTTCCACATAGTGCCAAAAACACCTTGAGTGGTACCCTAGGGCCAAATTTGGGGGTCTGGCTCAAGGACTGATATCCAAATAAATAGGTGATGCAACACAAATGGGATATCCCATCAACCTTGATCCTGCAAAGCAGGAAACACAATTTCCCCAGTGGCCTCTGTCAATGAGCTGGAGCTAAGTGCCAACTATTGATCCTTGTCCTGCTTTTGAAATCGGTGCATTAATTAGCTCAAACTGAGCCAGTGGATTGCCCTGCTGTCAGCTACAATCTCATCCTATTTCAGCGGCCACTGTCACCTAACTAGGCCACTGAGGTCTCTGTTTGCAGGGCAGTGGCTATCCTGGTCGCTGCACGTACACACATGCTTGACAAAGGCCCTGTGTTCCTGTGATGTATTTCTCATAAACATGTGTGTACAAAGAGACTTTACAATGAAGAATGGTCTGGCAAGAACAGTAGGCTGTGTTTAGCCCACACAAATATGTGCATGTATGTGAACGAAATGAAGATAGTAGTTCTGTGAGCCAGTCTGTTGGTCAAGGTAAAGGAAACCAGTCAAATATAGACTGCAGGAATGGTGCAGGATACACATGACCAATTCTGGACAGGGTTGTATGACAGTTTCAGTCTATTCTGAGCTGAAAACAACCGGTGTTGGCATTCAGCCAGTGTGTATAAGCTCTACCCTCAGTACAGTAAATTGCTTGTTTTCATGACTACAACCCCAGTGCATGAATAAACCTGCCGGACCATCTTCAAATCTTTGTTGCCTTGTCAAGTTCTTTGAAATCTTCTTTGAGCAACCTCAATTCGACACGACACTATCCTGGTCACTGCACGTACGCACATGCTTGACAAAGACCTCGCTGTGTTCCCAGTGCAGCAGTCAATGACAGAAAGCAAACATGGCTGCGGCCATGCTAGTAACGAGAAAGAGAGAGAGCAAGAGAGAGATTGGGGCCAGAGGAAACAGAGCTGGGAATGTGTTGGATTACGTTAGGTATTATCCAGTGCAGTGGGGTTTGGTAATCTTTAACAGCAATCTCTAATCTGAGGTCACATTCACAAACCTCTGCTCTGCACTCTCTCTCTTTCTCTCTCTCTCTATTTTTTTTCCCATTACTGTCTCTTCCACCACTGTGTCAGCACCATCCTGTGTACACCCTTGATTGTTAAGTATTTATGCATGCCTCTTCTTCTTCTTTCTCTTCTCTCTCTGTCTCTCTCTCTCTCTCTTTCATTCTTGCTGTCATTTTCCTGGTCTCTCAAGTAATTTGTTAATCTGACCTAAAGTCCCTCTGACAACCTGAGATGCTGTACTTGTTGTGCTAAAATGTAACTTTCAGATATTTTTGAACCATTGCCTCATTGCCGAGCGACTTTGTTTGTGTAGTCACATGAATAATGAGAGGGAACAATCCCCCCCCCCCAAGACCTCTGACAATATAAGTCAGGAATAAACCATGATCTAATTTATACATGATTAATATGGCTGCCACTGGCTGATTAGTTGTATGACAAACTGTGTGACAGAGCTATGCTTCATCCTAGACACACTTAAGGACTGTTCACAGTTGATTTTAAAGAGTTTTTAGTACTGGACGTTTTCTTTTTCTCTGACTTTATTGTTTATTGTGACTGGTTGAGAGAGAACGAGAAAGCGGGAGAGATGTGTTAGAAACTAGCAGGAAAAATGCTTATGTTTTAAGAAGTGTGCGATGACTATTCTGGGACTGTCTTGTGTTATTTTGTTGTTGTTACAGTATGCTTAATCATGTGCCACTATACCACTGCACACTCAATGGCAAACCCATCCCTGCATGACATCAGCACAATAGTAAAGTCAAACCACGACCATTTTGGCTGGCCCTCTCGTGACCAATAAATTGGCCCACTCACAAACATCGGGGAAGAAAAGAGAAAAGAAATTAAAAGGAAAAATCCCCACCCTCCCGTTGAAGGAAGTTCTTCCACTTCGGACCACTGAGTCTCTCCTCCTCCTCCCCTCATCACTCCTACACACTCTCCCACACACACTCCCGCTCTCGTCTCAGGTCTCACTTATCTCTCTCTTTCTCTCTCTCTCTCTCCCTCTATCCCTCCATTCTCGCCAGCTTCCTCCTTTGCTGCCCCCACACACAGCTGCTCCTCACTCACCCCTGCTCTCATTGTCTGTTCCACACACACACACACACACACACACGCACACGCAAAGAACACAAAGAAGCAAAATGACACATTGTAAAAATGTATCACCTATGATTAGTGTGGTCAAGGTAGGCATGTAACCGCATACCCTTCCCCTACCTATACAGTTACTATGTCCTATTCATTTAAAACTGGCAAAGGTGAGTCTGTCGTGGCCATTGAGTCATGTCCAACCCATGCTAGTGTTTTTTAAAAGCAGAGGGGAATGACTACCTCTGTGCCTGCGGGGCAGCTTGCTGCCAGCCATATCATGATGACGTTTGTGCTCTTTCTTTGTGTCTTTTTCTTTGTTCATTTCACACTCTGGTCTTTTTTTTTTTTTTTTTTTTTTACTTGTTGAACACATTTTTTACTACCCCCGACTTCTCCGGAAATCTTTGTGTCATCTCTTTACTGAACAGCGAGCTACAGTGTTTCAATAGAAGAGATCACAACTGTGTCAGCTTTCCTTACATCTTCACAAACATTGTCTCACAAGCCAAGGACAACAGCAAAGCTATTTGAAACATTCTGAATTAAGAAAAGGACGATTAAGAATTAAACCACGTCTTGTTAATTCTCACGTTCAATGCACCATAAGCATTCACCTTTTACGTGTGAAAACTGACACAAGGTTGTACTGCATCTGTTGCATCTGTTTACAATTTTCCTGCCACGTTATAACAGACTGGGCTGAAAATGTCATTTTCTTTCTGCGCTGTGAAGAGATGTCAGGAGAGTTCCAAAAATGGAATTTCCTTAGCCTGCCTATCAGAATATATTCAAATGTACTCAAATAGTTCATGTAAATATCGGAAGAAATGATTGAGTGTCGTCAGCAGGCCAACTTATGCAGCTGCTCTCATTTATTCTCACTATTTGGAAGATGGAGATAACAGCAACCTCTAATTAATCTAAATCTAACCTTTATTTGGCCAGGAACTAGTGGCTGCAGATTAGAAGTTGACTCAAATTGATTATCTGCATTTGATATAGATGACTTTTACTTAAAATATCTTCTCTAGTCATTGACATGATCAATGATGTGCATGTGAGGTGTTGGATATCAACTTGATAGTCTGTGTGTGTGTGTGTGTGTGTGCATGCGCGTGTGTGTATGTACGTGCGCACATGCAACTGTGTACGCCACTACTGAAGCTCATGTGATTGTGGAGGTGTAGTTGTGGTTTGGAGAAACAGGAAGCGTGTAGCTGGGTAATTTCCTGTAGAACATAGGTGTTACTGATGCAAGGGAAAACATGCCGATGTCGCCATAGTGATAAAATATGCCAATCATTTTACGCTCCACAACAAAACAACACAAACCTGTTTAGGAACCGACAACCTACAGACAATAGATGTATTTTTAAGGTTCACCTTGAACCACATGGGCATCGATACTTTTGCTGTTTGTGATCTTTGTTAACATTGCTTCACATGGTCTTTTGCAAAAAAAGAGATTATCACTAAATTTACATTTACATTATATGAGTACGTTTCGATACTCATATCCAGGAGGGCAGTTTTGGACTTTTGGACATTTAGTATGTGACAACTCAAGCCATTGTGAAGCCACAATCACTCCCTCTCCCACAGCTCATATGACTCTTGGGGAGTTTTTGTGTTGTTTCAAATGACATGAGTTTTCTGAGGAAGCGGTACATCAAGTCATGCATACATGTGATATATTAGTAGTTATATAACCTGTATTCTTCACCTATGGAGGACCTTAGACATTCCTACATGAAAAAGAAAATAACTATGGAGTGAAAATGCGTTAGGTGAAAATGACATAATGCTGGAATTGTGAGATTCATCGATCACCTACCAGTGATCCAGGACTCTGATTGAGACTATTTAAGAGAAAGTCTTTTGGTTTTACTAAATGGTACACAAATGCCAGGCGGACTTCAGAGAATTTACCATAATACTGACTGACCAAATGAGCCGAGAGAGGTATGCTGATATCAGCCGAGCAGCGGATATTACTCAAATTTGGGCCAAAGACAGAATTGATAGGTACGGCACTATTAGACATCATTGGTGTGCGCGAACTTTAAATTGTGCGCTCATATTACCAAGCACACAAAGTGCATGTCTCTTGATATACAGAGAAAAAAGAAAAAAAACACACACACACACACACTTCATAAATAGCCCATGACTGAAAACTCTCAGACGTGGCGTTGGTCTTGTGATTAGCATGCGAGGCACTAGATAGCTAAGAGCACCAGTGACACAAAGCAGGACTGTTCAACAGCAGTGTGTGATTTGGATCTGTCAGTTTTACAGCTGGTGTGGGTCCACAGCTTGCCTTGCTGGGTGGCCAAGCACTGATTCAAAATAGAGCAACATTAGACAAATGGGAGGAAGAGTAAAAATAACACTCGGTGATTGTGGTTTTTTTGTGTGTCTGTGTCTGTGTGTGTGTGTGGGTGTGTGTGTGTGAGAGAGAGAAAGAGTATTTGGTTAAAAGACCATCTCTGGGGGCAGATGTAGGAGGATGTGATGTGTGGGGGTAGGGTGGTGTTTCCTGTGCACCAGGGTTGCTCTGTGCATATTGAAATGGCACACTTCCTGTTACGAGGTCCTTCCAAAAACACACAAGCCAAAATGATGGCCAAATTTACCCCTGCAGATCGCTGACATGCTCTGACTGCGGTGGGCCAGCCCCACTCCATCCACTCCCACACCCCAGGGCAATGGCAGCGTAAGACTGGAGGTTGCGGTCAGCTTCCTCTGACTGCTGATTACTTTCCCCTTTCTCTCTGTGGGGGAAGAAAAACGGTCTTGACCAAAACAAACAGTGGAGCGATTTATCTGGTTCCCATGGTCGCTGCACAGCCGATCTCGGCTCCCCAGAGTGGATAATCCCGGATTACTGAGTCGGCATGTGGAATATTAATTCTCTAAAAAACGTTGTAATCCACGAGATTTTACTTCTCCCTGCCTCCCACCATGCGTCTTTGAGTTCCCACCCACGTGTTGGCATCAGCCCACTGTCCATTCATGAAAACATGCCCTTGTTATGTTTGTATTTTCCTTTCTCTCTGCAGCTCTAATCCATGAATGGAAGCGCTCGATTTCAGAGCTCGAGACAGATTTACTGTACGTTAAGCCATGCCTGTGATAAAATTGCCTTAAAGGTATGACACACACCGATCAGATAATTTTGTGCTACACGGTAAAGCACAAACCAAATATTAATGCAATCAGACCACATCTGATCTACCTCAGGCCACAACCGTGTTGATGTTTGTGACAAGAGGCCTTGTCTTACATTACCAGGAATTATGTAGCAAAGCTCAATATGTTCCTCTGAACAGTTCTGACACAAAGAAGCCCTTTGCATTGTGCATGTGACACAATAAAATACAAGAGAGGTTGTTCAAGAATAACATTTTATTTCCTCTTTAACTGTATCTCACTGCTATCTCTGGTAATGTCATCAGCTTGAGCCTCTCTACCTCCTCCTCCTCCTCCCCCTTTCCATTTCTCCACTTCTCCTTCCTGTGACTCTGTCTTTTCAGCATCATGTGGCTGAGGAGACAGATAACAATGTGACGCTGATTAAAATGCTTACATGTTCACCAATGTTGTTGCAAGAAGAAACGATGGACAGTCATACCACATTTTGATGGCTATCACAACTACAGCCAGTACTACTACAGAGATGCCCCCATCTATTTTTTCCCAGTTTATTGTTTTTCTTTTTACACGACTTCTTTAGTAACGATGTAACATATTTTTATGTAGCTAAATGACAATAACCTAGTGCGAGAAACATTTTACTTAGTAGCCTTGAAGTGAGGCAGTGACAGAGAAGTACAGTGGAAGCACAACACAAAATTACAAGACTCTTATTATGCCCACTGACTTTAAAAAGCAGAGACTGTTTTCTAGAGGACAAATAGAGATTGAGAGAATTCTCTACAAGTACAACTTAAGGATGTGGGTCCTTGCAGGTTTTTTTTTTTTTTTCAAAATAAATTCTCCCAATTTCTTTCAACAATTCACATAGTAATACTTGCATTGTCATCTCTCTTTAAGTGCACATATGCCCAAGCGTACATATGAATAAATTTAGATAAAACATCTTTTCCCTTCGAGTCTGAGTATGTCTGGCTCTGGTCTTTCCCGACCACATGAATTCACTTTATGCAATTTCTGTAGCATTCAGTGGGTCTGAAACTGCATATGTTTAAGTAATATATAGGGAAGGATGACACAGTCACCAATGTGTCTTTAAAACACAATCCTAGTCTTACTCTAGTGGGCAAAGTTGCACTGTCAGCAGTCCAAATAAAGGCTCACAACAATGCACATCTAAATCTGAATGACCCCACTGGCTTTGACACAGTGAAGTGCTAAGCAGTAGTCAGTACAAAATGAGTATTTAGTCGAGGTGTTTAGCATAAGTACACTATTGGGACATTCTCTTGGAGTTTGTCTACAGAGCATTCATTATTAATGTGTCCTCTGCAGAAGCCTCTGTGGGCTCAGCCGAGATGTGGAAGGTGCACAGATGCAAGAGCTGAAGGCTTGACTCTGTCACGCTTGCATGCTGGGCTGGTTTGAATACTAATACTGCCTGATAAACTGAATGTGAGTGTAAAAAAAAACAATCATGCATGTGAGCAGAGGTAAAGCACAGAAAATAATGCTAGCCACTGCTGTTGCGGCCAACATTTGAAATCTAAACACTGTCTTATTGTTTATTAAGACAAAAAAAGAAAGAAAAAAACCCTGCTTGCTTACTTGAGACTCGTGCTGCAGTAGAACCTAAAACAAGCTGACACTGTGACCACAAGTACATCTACTACATTTTTTGTTTCTGTTTAAGAATGATATTTATATGTGTGCACAATTGCATACAAAAAGGCCCCTAAAGTGCTGAGGACTTCATTCTGGAGTGAGAAAGCTCTGCAGTGGTCTTCAGTCACGTAGCGCTTCTTAATGCACAGCCACCTCTCATGTTAGGTCCAAAGTCGTAGCTATTCTGATTAGTATTCAGAGCAGACACCAGGCAATTCTTGTAGTGTGTGGTATGCCGTGCTGACGTCATTCAGACACCGGCAGCCAATCGATTTGATCTCTCAGTATTGCATGGCTGGGTGAGAGACGCAACCAAGTGTGTGAGGACAAAGGTATGGTTACAGAACACTCTCTCCACCTCAAGCTGATGTGTGGTGAGTGTTCTAGCATGAAATAAAATAGCTGTCTAGGTGGAAACTATGTACGTGTGATGGTTGAGGTGAGGTTTGTCCCCTTCACTTAAACATGACAAAACAAAAAATGTCTAAAGTATCATAGATGTATTTTGGTGTTATTATTGACACAACAACACAACAATATCAGGACAGATGGGGCCTGCAAATAAAACGTCTGTTGTCCATGGATTTGTGTGCCCAGTGCTGAGAGCCGTCACCATCTCTGCTGGAACAGCAATGGTGATAGCGAGTGAGGCAACCATAACGCACATGTACATAGAAGCCAGACGTAACCCTGATCTAGACAGGACTGTGGCATCTCTGGTCATAGCTAATGTCTACCAGTCTAGGAGACATTGCAAACCAGGCAAAGAAAAGGAAAAAATGAGACATTTCCAACTTAAACTGCTGCTCATAAAGCCTCTTCAGTAGTGGCATTGGCCATGTTAAGCCAGCTGTTCCATGTGTTCAACTGCTGGGAAGGGAAGGGGCTTAGACCCTGTGTCTGCCATGGTGCTTTGTGCAAATATGTTTTAAGTACAGAAGATGAAGTTTGGCACTGGTGTTTTCATTACTGCAGCAAATGATAATCAATTTGATACAAATTTCGAATTGCTAGTATCATTTATTTATTTATGTTTTTGACAAGCCTAATCTCTATACAGCGTAGTTAGCGTAGTAGTTTGTGTTATTAACACCTATTTGCGTAGTGATTTTTGTTATGTCATTCATACCTAATCCATACCCAGTAATTCACAGGTCATAATCCAAAGCGTTGCCAAAAATACTGTGGGGTTTCCGAAAAAATGTCTTCATAAGAACGGTTGGTGAAGGAGGCCCATTGCTCTAAAGTGTCTCTGCATTCAACTCGGGGTTTCACAAAAACTCATTCAGTTTCATTCTCGATTTAGGTTTCTGATGCAGTGTCTTAGCGGGTGTAGACACTTCTTTAACTTTGAAAACATTGGTCCAGCCTAGCTATTTGCATCTGTTAAGGATTCCTAATCTTCCTTCCTCTTTGCAAACTGCAATTGCAGCAAGGCACATCATATCCTCTGGTCCCTGTGTGCCTTACCATCCCAGAGGTGTAATTAAATGCTTTGGCATTGATTAGTGCCTGACTAGTGAGTATTTAAGTGAGATAAAAATGAGCAAGGACACTGGGCGAAAACAAGTGAAAATGAGAAGTGCAAGTAGCCTGAAAAGTTGTGGGTTCATATTCCAGCTGCCACCGTTGTGCCCCTGAGCAAGGCACTTAACCCTATGTTGCTCTAGGGGAAACTGGCCCTGAACAACTGATAGTTGACAAATGTAATGTAATGTCATATGTAAGTCGCTTTGGAAAAAAGCATCTGCTAAGCGCATAAATGTATTGTATGTATTGTATTTCAGGTGTAGGATTGTGTGTACTGGTGTGAGGTTATAGCCAACAGCAGCCAGTGTGCGAGCAGGACGGGGTTGAAAAACCTCAAGAGCTCTTCTGGGAAATGGCTGCTTTCCTGAGAACTGCAGCTGACTGTACAGCAAACCTCAGCGCAGCTGAGCAGAGCATAGTCCCACACAGTATGTTCAGTCTCCATCACATCACCACCACCCACCCCCACACACACACTTGCACATGCATGCACCATCTCACTACTTTACACATTTACCTGATTGCTTTGACTATAGAATGGCTTGTGGCTGCGACAGGCATTAAATTACCCCTGCCTTTTTCACTCACTGATGCCATCTGTTTTGCCTTTCTCTCTCTCTCTCTCTCTCTCTCTCTCTCTCTCTCTCACACACACACACACACACACACACACACACACACATACACATTCAGCACATACATGGGCTTCCTTGATATAATCTGTATTGCTGATATCATGATTTCCCCATCAGTTTCTTCCATTGTGAATGACAAGGCATTACATTACATTACATTTCTAATTCTTTTACTCTCGCTCTGTTTGCCTCTCTGTCTCCCCTCCTCTTTTCAGGTATAATTTTAAGTAAATAGAATGTTATCCATCCATCCAACCATCCATCTGTGCATTCCAGTGAAAATAAGAGTTCTGGTCTGGTCATTTTCTGCTCTCTTTCTCTCTCTCTTCAAGTACATCACTCGATGAGTGTGCATCTGGAAAATGTATAATAGGGGTGGGGAATGTCCAACCCAGGGGCCAGATCCGGCATGACAAAGCCTTTGGTCTGGCCCGTGAGGGCAAGGCTATTTGGCTGAAAAGAAACAAAAAAAAAAAACCTCTGAGATGAATTTGTGTTATGGGACTGACAGTGCAGAATGAGGAATGGAAGCAGTAATGTTTAAATTTATACAGAATAATCAGAATGTGACCCAGAGATTGAAAATTTAGTAACGCTTATTCACCATTAAGTCGCAGTTTATTAACATGCAAATTAGTAACATACTAGCCATTTGTTTGTCAATACAAGTCACTAACTAATACCTTATTCTGCATGAGCTTATTCTATCCATAGTAAACCATTAACAAAGAATTTCTCCAATATAAACTCCTAATTACTGCTTATTCATAGCAAGTAAGTTAGTTGTTGTATATGAATTATGATCTTAAAATGCTTTGGTTAGTATAGGGCTCATAAGGCAGTAGTACAACAGGAACAGTTATTCTCTTTCAATAATATTTGGAAAAGGTGGTCTATTCATGGGAACAAAACCCAAAACTACAAGTGCGTAGTAGTGTCTATTGCCTTAGTAGATCTTTCTGACTGAGAGTTACTGTTCCTAAGAATAACTCTTCCTGGTGTACTACCACCTTATAAGCCCTTTACTGAGCAAAGTGTATTGAGATCATAATTTATATACAATAACTAGCTTGCTTATAATAAATGAGCAGTAATTAGGAGTTTATATAAGATACATTCTAGTTAATGGTCTACTATGGGTAAAATAACCTCATGTAGAGTAAGGTATTAATAAGCGACTTGTAATGACCAACAAATGACTAGTATGTTATAAATTTGCATTGTAATAAGCTGCCAGTTAAAAGTGAATATGTGTACCCTAATTATATTTATTTATATTTTATATCGGTAATTTATGTTCGGGAATTGAAATGAATATATAACAGAAGTGTAGAAAATTGTTGTTGAGTATTGGCGTTCTCGTGAGAGATGCTCTTACATGTAATGTAGCCTAATAATCTGTTAACCAGTCTTTGGAACTTTAACATGATTCATCTTCAGTAATTCTAAAAGTGTCTGTGCTGAGCTCTGCGGTAAAACAAAAAATCCAGTCTCCGAAACAAGTTAAAAAAACAATGCGGCCCTTCATGTCAAAAAGGTTCCCTATCTCTGCTTTATAACACTGACCATTCCATTCATTCCCCATTCTTCTATCAGTATGTGATATACCACTACTCTCTCTCTCCCTCTCCCTCTCTCTCTCTCTCTTTCTTTCTCTCCTATTTGTGTTTACCTGTTTAATGTTATTATTATGAGAAAACATTTTATTTAGGTGTTGTTTATACAAATATACAAAAGAATAAATTCATTATTTAACTTATTTAACTCACAGTTATACAGTTATATATATAGTGCATTTTGCAGTAAGTATTATTCGGGGTGCTAAAACATGTGTTGGTAAAGCACACTGTATGAAGAGTTTTGAAAAGGTGAACATTGTATTGAGACAAGTCTGAAAAAGATTGGCAAAACCTGGTTAATTAAATTAGCATAACTGCATAATTATTCATGCAGTGTATGTCAGTAAAATCCTAATAAAGTCAACAAGTACATGCCATCTATCTCCCATAATGCCTCTGTCTGCCACCTGTTGGTGTCTTACCCAAAGCTGATGAAAAGCATGAAGCTGGCAGCCAGACTGAGGCCCGAGAGGAGGCCCAGGGTGATAAGGAGAGTGTTTGGGTGCAGCGTCACCCCATCATGACGCTTCGGCACCGAGGGAAGGGTCATGACCGGCTGAGGGGTGGTCAGAGGCAGGGCAGACACTGAGAGAGAGAGAGAGGGAGAGAGAAAGATGGGGAGGGGGAAGAGAGGAAAAAAGGGGGAGAGGAGCACAGATGAAGAGGCAGAGAGGGAGAATGGAGAGAGAGAAAGTGAAAGAAAAGACAGATGAAGAATTTTTTGAATTTTAAAAAGGCATTTATTACAGTTCACAGAACACACAGAATTACAAAAGCCTCTTCACAGGATATGACTAAGCATGATTCTTAAATATGGGGTTTATCGTCCCCCAAGAAAGGTGCAAAACGCAAACTGCCAGCAGTAATTACACACAATACATTGTCAAAACACCACCTTTGCTCAAATGCTTCAAGATTTTCCATTGTTTTAAAGAAATGAAAATCAATTAAAATTCTTGATCTTACAAGCATTGAAAAAACCATTACAAGATTCATATCAAGGTTTTGCTCAATTTTGTTCCGACGGCTGACATAAATTGCCATCTTGGCTTGTCCAATCAGGAAGTTTATTAACTGACACTTAAAACGATGCTTCTGTACATATCTAAAACCCAAAATAAAAGTCTCCACTGAAAACATTTCATTCAAATTCAGATGAAGAGAAAGCAGAGAGATGTAGAGAAAGCGTATGAGAGAATGTGAGTCAGATAGAAATAAAAAAAAAAAAGAAAAATTTGCATGTATGAGTGAGAGGTGCAGAATCCAGTCTGAACACCTAATATCTGTAGCTTCCAGAAATAGCTACACTCCCGTTTCAAACAACCAAAGCCAAGAAGCAATCGTGAAAAGGCTCACTGAGCTTGACGTGATGGATAGCCAGGCTGCAACATATACCCTCAGCAGGACTCATCAGTGGAATAAAGAACTACAGAACCTTCAGAATTACCAAAAGGAATAAACAAAGCTCAGTCCTGGGCCTAGATTATGATTGGTTGACCTACCTTCTTTGCCCTAGTATATCCCCCAGTATAGCATGGCTGAGACCGCATTTGGTTCTACACTAATGCGCTTAGGAAACACGGTCAACTTACAGTAATGCAAACTTCTTCAAAGTTGCTTGGCCACCATTCAAATAAAAAACCTACTTGCTGTGGAAATATTTTGACCATTGTGCAGACAAATGGCTATTTGTAGATGAGAGTTTACAAATTTCATTACAGTTTGTTTATTTTGTTCTAATTTTCAAGATATATGTGGTAACCGTTTTAGAAAAGCAATAAGCCTCTTGAGTCTGTTCTATACCGTTCTTCTTACCGTATTTCTTTGCCATATTAACAGTATAGAACAGCCTCTTGGGGCTTACTGTCTAGTCTAATCTAGTCTAGTGGTGGGGCTGTGTGCAGAAAACCTGTGCTGTCAAAAAAGGCTTTGTTATGACTGGCTCTGAGTACATTTTAGCTCAATTTTGCAGGGCCAAGATACATTTACATTTACATTTAAGCATTTAGCAGACGCTTTTATCCAAAGCTACTTACAAAAGAGGATAACATTCAAACTACAACACAATGAAAGAAACTAACAAAGAGTGCATATTGCTAACATAAAAGCAATATGCAAGATCTATTGCCGGGCCAAATGTGAAGGTCAGGAATTTTGTCAGACAGGAAGGAATGAGTCTTTCAGAGATCTATTGTCTGCAGCAACCCACACTCACTGTCCAGCATGTCAGGGTTCTGGGGGGACTCTCCTATGACATGCTCTACAGCTGCTGCCACACAGACTATATGGCTCTCTGATCGGCCAATATGACCAATCACAAGAGACAAAAAAAAAAAAAAAAAAGATTTAGTCTGAACGAGGCATTGCAATGAAGATACAGTTCCTGTCTATGTGCATCACTCAGTGTAAACAATGAGACTCAGAAAGCATTGGTGCCAACAGAGGAAACAACACAGAGCAACAAGCAGACAAGGAAGGAGACAGGCAGACAAGGAAAGCTGTCACCATGTGCTATTGTAATTAAAACAAGACTAGACAGATCAGGGGTACATATTTATCCAAGTGTCATCAGGCTGGCCTAATTCACCACCCTGACCATCCTTCACGTGTATTTTACCATCTTTTCTTGAGTGAAATAACTAGTGTCAGTCTGTAGCATCTAAGGCAGCGTTTACCAACCTTTTTCGTCTTGTACTTGTACCCCCTGAACCTTTTTGTCATACCATGAGTACCCCCTCACTCATCCACATTGATAATTCTCCAAAAGTAGAAAGTAACACGACTGATTATTAAATGAAAATCATTTGGCGCAGAGTGCCACAGGTTATTGTCTCCCCGGGGAAACCAGTTGTAGTGCAGACGTACCATTTTATTGACGGGTTTAATATGAGATGACTGAGAATATTTATTTATCATCTTGGAAATAAATGATTATTAAATATTTCCATGTACCCCCTGCAGTGTGCTGGTTGGGAATCCCCTGGTTGGGAATCACTGGTCTAAGGAACCCCTATATACAACTAGCCAAAAGCATTTTCACTTTATTTATTTAATCTAGTTGAATCTAAAATATCAATTATTATCAAGTACTTATACTTTAGAGGCTAATTTCTTTAAGTGTGTCCAAGGTGTATACCTGGGCGCTCTTGAAGCATGTCAGTGCCTGTGTCTTGAGTGCCAGTCAAGGCTTTCAGGGTTTAGGTTTTATGTTTAAGGGGGACATTGGCTTTCATCTAATAAAGTCTTCCCTGAATGGTCATATGCTGCTAGCAGAACCTGAGCTATTTAACTTGTATTATCTGATGTGACTAATAACATTTTAGGAAGCATCTCACCTGTGAGAGTGAAGTGTGTACTGGAGTAGACAGTACCATTGCCATCCTGTAGGAGGCAGCGGTAGACACCTTGTTCAGCCACTACCAACTGGTTCAGGACTATGTTTGAATCAGACGTCACCACCAGGACCTGAAACTCATCTTCAGACGTCACCTAAAAGACAACAGGAAACTGTTCAATTTCCAGTTGTCAATTTCAATACAACAGGAAAAAGATGTTATTGATAACTCACAAAAGTGCATTACTAGCCGTGATAGCCATCTATTTGTGTAAGAATATGTTGTCTTGTTGTAGTGGTTGGCTCTTTTGTTTTACTGTAATTTACTTTTCTTACAGAAGTGATCTACAAATACATGAAGCAAAACTATTTATAATGTTACCAACAATTTATGATTGATATGTTATTATGGTATGGTTTGTATAGTATGGTATGGAATTATGATATGGTTGGTAACTTTTTTAGTTGGGTTTGGTTAAAGTGGTGTACAGTAGGTATGAATTTCAACAAACCCATATCTACATTTCCTGTCAACAGACTAAGTGAAGTGTTACCTGATGTGTTATGTGGTGACTCACATTTTGAAGGCCAGCTCTCCAGGAGTAGTGGTATTCTTTGTGCCCTGTGACCAGACTGTGCCAGGACAGGAAACAGTCCAGTAGTACCTGATCCCCTTCCTCTGCCTCCAGATGATGGTCTACAAACACACACATGTGTATGTGTGTGTGTGTGTGTGTGTGTATGTGTGTTATACAGTTATACAGATTTTGAGATTTTCATTTTGTTCTGCAATGTGTATATGTGTGCGTGTGTGTATGTGTGTGTGTGTGTGTGTGAGAGAGAGAGAGAGAGACATGGAGCCAGAGAGGGAGAGTTGTGGCGGCTTGATGTCTATATGTTATGTGTATCTGTAGCCTTACCACCACAGTCATTAGGAGGAGTAGCTGACAGGCATGTGCGTTGCTCATACTGGCATGTATTACAGTTCATGACAGTCTGATACAACAAACCTGTTTGAACACACACACACACACACACACACACACACACACACACACACACACACACACACATACAGACATACATACAATAACTAGACTATTAAAGTAGCACTGAACCTTGAAAACACACACACAAATACACACACACGGCCCAAAACAAAGCATCACACATTTTTGCAAAACAATACATCAGAGCACAAATACATTGAGTATTGCACACAGAGAAGCACACTTGTTGACAGTTTATGTCTGTGTCAGAGCAAAGATAAACCTGGTCTTACCGCATTTGTTCGGACAAAGACCTGATAGCACAGAGAGAGAGAGAGAGAGAGAATGAGAGAAACAGTGACAAAGAAAGAGCAAGAGTCAGTCAGGTGCTCACATCCTCTCTCCACTGGTTCTACTCTGATTCAAGCCCAGTATGACTAAATACGTAATGCAGGATGCAAACTTTACAACTCTCCTTCATAATTCATACATCCAGAATGGGAGACTGCAGCTTACAACATTTACAACATTTTCTCCTATGATGAACACCAATCCCAAGACACTGAAACTCATGACTCAACCTTACACACAGGCCTCATGAGGAACTAGAGCTTAAAGAAGAACACTGCCCTTGGTATGATCCATTTAAACAGACCTTAGCAACTTGGCACTACTCTTGAAAATGGGATAGGCCTACAATTCAACAATTTGCTCTTTTGTTTTCCTTTTTTTCCTTTTGCACTGTAGCTATTTTGAAAAATGCTATATAGTTTAGGATATTTCTCTAGCTGCTTGCCTAAACATATGTAGATAGGGTAGCACTTTATTTGAGTCTGTCATTAACATGACATGACACGTATCATGAACATTAATGACACTTCATTGTCGGTTATGACTGTTGTCATTAAGTGTCATTTGGTTTTTGTACCAAACACTGCAAACAGTGTCAACTTTATATGACAAAAACCGAATGAGACATTTAATGACCACACTCATAAACATTAAAAAAGTGTCATTATTATTCACAATATGTGTCATGTCATGTTAATGACCGGCTCATGTCAGTTTTATGTAGACACCTTCAAAGAAAGTGTTACCATAGATAGATATATAAACTGTCTTATGTTGTGCTGTACTGTGCTTCATGTTGATGGTTAAGGAGATGCCATCTTTACTTCTACCTCCCTTCTCTCTGTCACTTACCCTTCTGAACAAAACTCTCCAAATGTTTCTTGAGAATCAGCCTCCCTTTCTCCAAGAAAGTCATCATGTCTGCATTAATGTCATCTTTGCATGGGAACATAAGATAATATTATTATCATGTAAGAAAATAGAAAAGAGATATATCACAGCATGGGTGATATCAGTGAGTCATATCATGAGTCATAGCTGGTCTTGTGAAATGGATTGTCTCTGCACATAGCACATAGGATGTGTTGCAATTAAACAACAAGTCTGTTATTTCAAGTGTATATATAGTTTATATAAGTAGCCTGTTTAATACTTGAGTATGCAAGTTCTTAAAATGACAAATGAATAATGAACAACTTCAGTCCCAGTTTTATAACCGCCTTACCTAATATGACTACGCATGTAAATATGTACGTTTCCTCAAACCGCCTACATCAAGAACAGCAGTATCGACTCAATGCGGGCTCACCTCCATGATCGTTCTGCCAGTAGCGATCAAACTCACTGTGGTACTCAGTGCGGGCACGATAAAGTGTAGTGGGGCCTGAAAGAGAGCTTCTGGATAAATAAAGTACCTGTCTGTCTATCTATCTATCTGTCTTCTATCTTCTATCTATCTATCTATCTATCTATCTATCTATCTATTTTTTTTTTTTTTTTTTTTTTTTTTTTTTTTTTTTTTTTTTTCTGTCTATCTGTCTATCTATCTATCTATCTATCTATCTATCTATCTATCTATCTATCTATCTATCTACCTATAGGTCACACCCACTTCCAGAAGGAAATAGTGTTTTCTCTTTGTCAGAAAGACATTAAAATCGTACATGGAGATTACTGCAAAATCGACCTAAGCCACACTCCTTCCCTTGAGTAGTAAAAACGAACAATCTAAGACCCATGCAGTGATCATGATGATGATGATGATGATGTGTGTGTGTGTGTGTTTGGGGTTGGGGGGGTAGACTATATCATACAAAGCCTCATGGCAGTTACCATTGCTTGCATGTTGTCTTTACTATCGTGACAGTTCAAATAACGAAGAACTAGGTTTTTTTTTTCAACGTTACCATATACACACCAATGACTCCATGATATTGCCAGCTGAGCTGTTGAAAAATAACATAGCCGTGGTCGATGATGTTTTGTAAGTCCGTCTGCTCTTTGACAGTGAGGTTCACTTGGCTCACTATGAAATCCTCATGGAGGTAGACCACCACTCGATCACACTGTAGACAAGGTTGTACCACAGGAGATGTACACAGCAGCAACAAGATGGGAAGACTGGCTTTGAACATGGCTGATCTCAGAGTCCAGATAGAACACAGCTGTTAATATAGAATGTAATCCACAATCTAAAGTGATGTCACAAAGCAGTAGTTCTACTATGGTAAATACCACTGATCTCTGATAAAGTATACTTTGGGTTACTATGCAAGGATACAAGGAAAGTTTGTTGTCACATGCATATAGTTATTGGGTGAAGAAAATGCAGTGAAATTGTGTCTGTTTGTTAGTCTATTTTGTGCATGAATTGAAATAAATACACAGAATGGTTCTGTAAACATTTATAATATTTAAACGATTATTTATCACTTTGAAAAGTATTTTAGCTCTGTGTGTGTGTGCGTATCTGTGTGTGTTTGAGTGTGTCAATCCTTAACACTCTTTTCTCCATCTCTCTCTCTCTCTCTCTCACACACATACACACAGATTGAAGATTGAACACTGAACCACTCAACTACCACCACAACAATATCATGACTAATACACGCTTATCCTAAAGAGCTGTTTCGGCCAAAGCAGTCATTGTTGTGCCTCTAGTGACATACCCGATGAAAGCAAAGGTGCGAAAATAGCCATTCGCCCACACATGTGGCTGACTCACCAGGCTTTACAGACAGATCTATTTTTGTCATTGTTTGGCCGCTGTGGTGCATATTCTCTGAGGTCATAGTGAGATTTGTCATGCCTTCAGTTCTTTTTGTGAACTGTGGGGGTTGGAAAAACAGAGAATGTGAAATGGAGGAATAATAATAATAATAATAATAATAATAATAATAATAATGCAAACAAGTGAAAATAGTTATGGTAAAATAACAATAACAATAATAAATGAAAAAAAATTAAATAATGGTGGGTGGGGTAGGTGGCAGAGTGGTGGTAGCGTAGCGGTTAAGGAACATGGCTAGTGTGCAAGTAGCCTGAAAAGTTGTGGGTTTGAATCCCAGCTGCCACCGTTGTGCCCCTGAGGAAGGCACTTAACCCTCAGTTGCTAGGGGAGACTGGCCCTGAACAATTGATAGTTGACAGAAAATGTAAGTCACTTTGGATAAAAGCATCTGCAAAATGCATAAATGTAAATGGGTAGGTGGTGATGTAGGTCTTTGGTCTTTAATTTTGATTTAACATCATCTAAAGTCAGAGTTGCACCATATAATATGGTACTAGTTCATTCAGGACCTTGAACACAAACAGCAATATTTGAAGTCTGTTCTATACTTTACAGGTAACCAGTGCAATTGAGACAACACTGGAGTGATTTTTATGTCATTCAAGAGGTTAGCAAATGAGCTAGCATTCTTAGGGGTAACAGGGAGATACAATTTAGTGTTCTCTGCATGTCAGTGATATAGAAAATGGAATTTCTTCAAGATGGAGCCAAGGTGGAGGATTTGAAAGGATAATATAGGGGGGCCTAATATTGACCCTTGGAGGACACCACACTTAATGTGAGTAGAGGAAGAAGAACTGTTCCAGTAAAGGTTCTATCACTTAAATAAGAGGTGAACCATTTTAACACTGGGCCTGAAGACCTCCTTTAGTCTCTTTAGTAGTATGAGATTCAGTATCAGTGTTGTCAAAAGCTGCACTGAGATCAAGTAAGACTAAAAGGGCACAAGAGTCAGAATCGACTGAAAGAAGTAGTTGTGAACTTTAAGCAGGGCAGATTCCATAGGCTTAATTTCCATGGGGGTTATTATCACCCATGCAAAAATCAAATCCAAGCTATATAATCTTCCCATATACACACATAATTGTGTTTATTAAAATAATTAACTATCTGTCATAAATAATTTGTTGATTTCCTTGATTTCATTTTAATTTAAAAGCCAACAAAATTAACATGTTTACCCATCTGACAAGGTGTCTCCACCTTGTAGAATATTTGGCTTAGCTTAACCCATCATCTTTCTCCCCACTTAGCATTTGGTATTTTCAATTACTGTCACTAGTTGGCCTGGTGTGCTTGTCTTAACTGAAGGTAGCTGTTTGCTAGTTTGCTAATAGTAGTTTATGAAGCAAAACAAGGGGAGGATGCAACAAAATAATTGTGCTCATAGGACTTTTATAATAACAAGTTGAGTTTCCTGAATATATATCCTATACTCATAAAGCCTCTACAGCTAGACTAACTGTCACCCTTGACTTATAGCACAAGTAATAGTTCAGCTGCTTGCTGTGCTGGATTGTGGTGTAATGATTAGGATAAGTAATATATTTTATATGTTTATATATATCATTTATAAATCTCCCGCTTTATCCCAAAACAGATGAGATGGAATGGGATGAGAGATGTCATTAAGCATTGTTCTTGCATCTTTTCATTTGTTCTGCAACACACAAATGCTACAATTGCTACAAAAATTGGCTTTTTAAATAGAAACAAAGATTGAAAACCACATTCATCATTTCAAATAAAATCATGAATTCTATGTCTAACTAAGGACTATGTGTCTTGCTGTTTCCTATTCACACTAATGGCATTTAATGGCATGAGTGTTTTCATGGAATACTCAAACTGGTGGTCCGCTGTCATTTTGCTTGACGGTTCTTCGGCAGTCCGCCACTGTATCACCATATGTGCTAGTTTTGCTATCTGGAAAATACCATATATGGCAAAAAAGTAGCGGAGAACCGACGAGCAAAAATAGTGGTGGTCAAAGATATTGGTTATTAGGTAAGAGCACACCTGGGAGAGGACAACCTTTTCCAAGATCTTAGAGATAAATGAGTGAGAGTGTATGTGTGTCTGTGATGGATGTCCTAACCTGCCATTCTATGTGTCTAATATGTGTCTAATTTTCATGTCTTGGATGTCTTGAACATCTGCTGTCTAGACACTTTCTAAATTTGCCTCTGCAAGACAAAAATGTAAAGGAACTGTGAGGATGGATTTCCCCAAAGGCAAAATAAACTAACTAACTAACTAACTTATATTAACATATGTGTGGGTATGTGAGTAAGTGCTCATACTCTGCCCATGTCTCTTGTACAGACAGGTAGGAAGAGACACAAAGTGTCACACAGACACGTTCTACGCCTCTGCCTCTTCTCTGGGGCTTCCTCAGGAACAACCACTAACCGCTAGTCCTAGAGAACAAAGACAGAACAAGTGAGCGAAGAAGAAAAGGAGGGGGGTTTAGTGGTGAAGTCACTCCCGGAAGCTTTTGTGAACATGTGCGAGGTCTTATGTGAGATGGTAACTGCAGGTGGGAGAGAAAGGAAGGAAGAGGGAGGTTTGGGGGGGTTTCCTTCCGCTGTCATATACACATAGCGCGTTGACACCACCGAAAAGGACAGCGCATGCTTTCACCCACCTCTCCCAGCCTCCTCTGGCACCTGCCTACCTGCTGACGTCTAACGGAAAGGACAGGACCCTTACTCTAAGACGTGGGACCACCACAGTGGAAAATACACAAAGGTTGCTGAGTTTATCACACCTGTTAACAGAGGCTCATCACATTAGAGAGCCATCATATTACCATACTGTTAAAAACATTTAACAAACATTTCCAGTTTTACAGTTTTACGTGGCACTGTCAGACTGTGCTACATTGGTTTATGAAATGCAAATATAACCAACCAGGAAAGAATGCCATCTTGTGGTTATCTTGTGACTGAAGTTATCAAGTTTGATTATTTCTGTCATATATAAGTGTTGCTCAGTTATGAAATACTTGTCATTATCACTTCTACCATGTCCTTAGCTATCATCTTCACTGGACTTATCAGTGCCCGTACAGTGCCTTCCTGATAGCTGGGATCCCTGATGATGTGGTAACAGAAAGGCGGGCATGTGGAACAAGAGTGTGTATGGCATGATGATGACAAATCAAACCGAAGGACATGCAGGCCTAATTTTTTTTTGTCTCTTAATAAAGCGAGGGAAATCTGTGGAAATTTGTTGTCTGAGACAGTGTGTCTGTGTATGATGATGCTGTATAATGATGCTGTATAATGTATGCTTACATTTATGGTACTAGAGAAAGTTCAGACATCTGCAGGTGATGAGTGTGGAAAACATGAGTTTTGTTTGGCTGTTTGGGTGTCTGGACGTTTCTGTGACAAACAGATAGACAAACATATAGAGATAGCATTCCATACACATGACTATTTATTTATTTATTTAATTAAAATAAACTGCAGCTTTGACATAGAGTGATTATAACCACTAAAGCTCTTTATTAGTCAATTTTACACAAGAAAAATCTGAAATTTGAAAACAAGTACTGCATTGAAAAAAAAAAACACGGAGAAAGAGAAAGCGTTCTGCAAGCGTTATCGATCTGCATGCCGCTATCTTCTTACAACACTCTCTAGTTAATGTTTCATATGCCGTATACTGTACATGATGCGTAATCAATATCTGAATGGTTCAGTCACACACTGTAGATATGCAATAATATGTAAAAACCAACACACATTTCCTACATACCTCAGCTGGAATAGTATAAAACTGTTCATTGTTCTAACATTAACCATTAACTCCAAAGTTAGTCATTCGAGAGAGTGAATGTCAACTGAAAAAAAAGGTTTTAATCACTGGCAGAGCTTAGGATAAAAATCCATTAGATCCTAAAGCCCATTATCTTTTGTTGTCTTTTTTTCTTGTCCTCTTCTGATGTTTCTTCTTCTTCTTCTTCTTCTACTTCTACTTCTTCTTCTTCTCTCTGTCTCTCTCTCTCTCTCTCTCTCTCTTGCTCTTTCTCGCTTATGAAAACCACTAGGGATTACTGTCATTAATAAGAATGGGCTCTGTGCATAGAAGACGAAAAGTCCCAGAAGGACATTCGTTTCAGGATGCTGACTGCTTTTTGTTTGACCCACAAATTTACACAAAAGTTGTGCCTGAGTCTCTGCTTTGCTTGGAAACCGTTCAGTTAGAGAAAATACATATCTTGGAGGAACAATTCTTGTGTATAAAATAAATAATAACATCTCTTGCTGATGTAACTACATGTATTGAAACCATGCCAGGCATATGTCACTGTTTTAGACAAGCGATAAACACTGTAAGTCTGTAGGTCCACTACTTCTGGAACACCGCATTGCTCTACGTTTAATAACATGCTGTTGACTGTACCAAATCAGAAGAACCTTCAGCCTCTTAGGGCCTGTGGCCAAAGTAAAGAAAGCTGTGCCTAGACTCGTGAATTGTGTGTGAGCAGCAGTTAGTCGTCTGCAGTGTTGTAAGTGAGACTGACCCCACACTGGGCAGCCGGGCAAGGGCATCAGTACACTCAGGATGAAGGAGTCATTGCCCTGTTGTTTGAGTTTCAGCACTGGGAAATATTTGCGTCTCTCTCAGGAACTGCTGTCCACTCTGACTCGGGCATTATCTCTAGTAAAGAGGTAAATACAAAAAAATGTAGGCAAAGAGGTCAGTGAAAGATTGTGGAGTACTGGCTGGTTCATTATTTATCACTGAAATTAAATTGACAATCAAATTTCCAAAACTTAAAAAACATAAATCTATGGACCATCATTGTGTGATAAAAAACTAGACCATAAACCTTTGAATGGAAATGAATGAACCTTTCACCACATCACAGATATTTTTACTGTAGCTGTAGCAACAACACACACACACACACACACACACACACACACACACACACACACACACACACACACCACACACACAACACACACACACACACTCTCACACAAACACACACACACAAACGCTGACATGATAGCATATCAGATCACCTGTCAGGGTGGTGAGCTGTTGGTACTGTTGTTATCTTGGTTGACGGGTGGTTGCTAGAGGGGCCTCTCTGATTCCTCTAAGTCTCGTGGCCCATTCACAATTCCTCACGTCCTCTCTGAGTGCCCATAGAGGACGGCGGCATGCACACTTCACTGCACCAAACGCCTCTCTGTTTATAGCACCCGGGACTCCTTTGATGGGCATTTCATCCTGTCTGCCACACAGCAACATAATCAAGCTTTCTTTCTCTCTTTCAGTTGCCACTCTGTTCTCTCCCGCTTTTATTATTTCTTTTTTAAGGTGCCCTGCCACACAAAACCATTTTCACCTCTTGTTTTTGAAATATAATAGGTCTATATGAGTTTGAGTTAGGCTATATGGTGCATGTGAAAATGTAGTTGCAGTTCTGACTTTAGCAAACTAATGTAAATATTCACTCGATATGCCTTGAAACGCAGCGAATCAGAGCACAGCTCATTATCATAGGCAGAAAAACAAGGCGCTTTACATTAGGGAAGAGATCGGCCACCCCTAGCAAGCGTGCCACAGTTGGATTCTCACTGGCATGCCGGCGATGGTGCACCGCTCTTGTTTTTATGCTTCAAAAAAAGTTGATCCGTCTGATCTGCTGTTGAACAGTCACTGGCTGTTGTAAGCACGTCTTTTGTGGGGTGACATAGAGGAATGCACGTTATGGGTTTTAAACATTTTCCCGTGAAACGAAGCCCAGCACAGCAGTTGCACTAAAGATCATTCAGTTTGCGCAGCAGTTATGGCAAAAAAGTCTCTGTGGTTCGGGTTTTCGGGCAAATCCCTTTTGCATATTATGGGCAGAAGTGTTGTGCTCTTGTTGTATTTTGAAAGTTTTGTTGTATTTGTCCAACATCCACTGTCATGTTGAGACAGAGCACAAAATGACAAGTCAATCAAACATGTGTTCAGAATTCAAGGCTTTGAACCAGTTTACGAAACAAAAAGAACCAAATTATTGATATTTTGCTAGAAACCTTTCTGAAATAAACAGAGGCGCTCGTTAAAAATGTTGAAAATAATAAATAACATTTTCTGCTTTTCTGCAATACTTTGTAAGGACAGACACCATTGTAAGACTACTAAAAGGCAGGGTACATTCCTGCCTGTTAGAATGAGAGAAGCTGATGTTGAAACGATTTCTTTTGTTATTTCTGTTACTTGGTTGTAACAAAAATCCATTGCACAAACTCGAAATAAGTGATTGT
Source organism: Tenualosa ilisha (assembly GCA_015244755.2). NCBI lineage: Eukaryota > Metazoa > Chordata > Actinopteri > Clupeiformes > Clupeidae > Tenualosa > Tenualosa ilisha. The sequence continues at coordinate 1,515,223 of PYXC01002553.1, read as the reverse complement.
GCCTCCCATTATACAAGTCAGCCTGTAGCACAGAAATTTAGAATTATTAATTTGGAATGATGAATGATTTTTTTTTTTTTTTTCAAAAAATTACATTAACATGTTCCAAAAGTGCTGCTTTACATAAAGCCATATTTCATGTTGGAAATATGGCGGCATAATTATGCATAGTGAAAACAAAAACAAAACTGGTCTGTCAATTGCCATGCAAAGAAACAAGACCATTTCTTATTGCCACTACATGTCAAAAAGATTGCAGATCCCTGCTCTAGGGCTGCTTGAATAGATTGCCTAGTAGTTAAGGTCTCCTTGGGCCATTTTCGCTTGGGCCGTTTCCACTCGCGTGCTTGCATGTGAGTGCATATATGTCTGTGTGAGTTTACGTGTGTGTGTGTGTGTGTGTTCACATTTGAGGAGCTTCACTGACATGGCAAATAAATCATTTGGCAATGCTTCATAAAGAAGTAATTTCATCTGAACACACATTGAACATACAAATGATCTCTCGCTCTTCCTCTCTGTCTCCTTGTCTGATACATTCATAGTGGGATATCTATACAGCAGCTTTGCTCTATCTTGTTAAGTGCTATTTTGACAATATGCCATGCGTTGACTATACAGTAAGCTTTAAGATTAAAAGCTTATGGGGTATTTCTTGTTGCCTTTATGTCAACGTTTATGTCAGACTATTTTTCAGATCCGTGGCTTGGCGGTATCACTTGTGTTATGACCTTCAGGCCAATAACCTTGCCTGGACCTGAACCAGCCCTGCCTGTCTCGGTTGGACCCTGGCTCTCTCATAAAACCAACCTGTTGTTCAACAGCAGGCCATTATCTGTATATGACTCTCATTTGTGTCTTACTTCCACTAAACAGTGCCAAAAAGTGAAAAGATAGAAAGCAAAACATTATAAAACATTATGGATTTTTTAAAGAACACTTTCAAATATCAATGCAAGGTAGTATTATAAATGTGTCATTTAATTCTTGTTTAAATCTATTATTAATCTATTTACCTTGCAAGCCTTGTTGTACAAGTCATGTACAACACCTTCTTTTAGAATGTCCTATGTACATACTATCTGTTTGCTTATGTCTTGATATGTTATTTATGTTTTTAGCTTAAAGCACCTTAGTCATACTAATGCCATTTCATTATATAGGTGTCTATGACAAAAAATGCATTGACATGCATTGACAAATGCATCCCATCTATCTAATAATCCAGCTATCTATGATTAACTTGACTATTAAAACACCTTTGGAGTCTGTTTTGGAGGGCCCAAATTAGGTGTTTATTAAAGTGAATTCGGTAACGCTTTCTATGAACCCAGTATTCATAAAGTATTATAAATGTCCTCATAAAGGGTTATAATAAATTCATAAAGCCTTATAAATAATGCCATTAGTATTCATAGCTGTTTATGCATTCTCATGACTGCACACAAATGACATCATAATGTAATCATATTAAACTTTACAACTTGAAGTGTCACAAATAATTATAAAGCTTATTATTATATTAAACACATATAAAACATATCACTTTACTTATTGTCTGTAATGGTGTCTTATCGATTATCAGCAATTATGAGTCCGTCTCATTTTACTTTGAGTACGCACTTTACTTTGAGTATGCACTTTACTTTGAGTATGCACTGAGTGCTTGTATCTCCTCATTATTTGGCATGAGCAGTTGGGCATATAAAAGGACAAGTAGCAAATTGAAACATGATACAATACTTTGTGTCACTTACAGTTGCAAAGGCTTAAGAGATAACGTTACAATGCCTTATAAGTACAGTAATGAGTTATGAACACTAATGGCATTCGTTATAAGAGTTTATGAATGCATTATAACCTTTTACGAATGTGTATGATTCTTTATGAGTACTGGGTGTTACCAAGTTAATTTTCCTATCCTTGTTCCTGAACATCCCTGTTTGTCCATATTTAATTAAAATGGCTCATCCAGTAATTATTCCAATAATCCAACAATGTTTATTTCTGTATGTATTGGCATAGTAGGTCTGTTTGGTTATAGCCAGATGTACAGTATACAGTATATGCATCATCTGCATAACTATCAATGTAGGTGCTATACAGAACTTGTTCCAATAGTATCATAGAGAGTGGACAGAGGAGGTCCAAGAACTAATCCTTAGGGGTTTCCAACTTTTACAACTTACTGTACATAACCACAACCAAACAAACAAACTGCTTTTACCTGCTTTCTACACATAAAGAGTAGATATAAGCCCATAAGCATTATTAATGTATTAATAAATGGTTACAATGCATTTGTAAAGCCTTATAACTGGTGACATTAGTATTAATACTGTTGTGCTTATTTACACATTCTCATGACTGTACTTATAAGGCATTATAATGTTATCATTAGCCTTTATTGTCTGTAATGCTGCCTTGATTTTCATGAGGAATCATGTGTACATCTCACTTTACATGGAAAATTCACTTAGTGCTTGTAACACTCCGTTATTTGGCTTGAGCAATTGGGCATATAAAAGGACAATGAACAAACTAAAGCTTATAATTACAGTCGCAAGAATGTATAAACAGATCTGAACACCAATGACAAAAGACTTTAGGAATGCATTATAACCATTCATGAATGTCTTTACAATGCTTTATAAATACTAGGTGCATAGAAAGCGCAACTTCTTTTGTGTCCAGCCGTGTTTGTAAGTGATCATCACTCTCACTGCTTAGCCTGTGGTAGTGCTACTTGCAGAAAATCAGTTATTCATTTTTTAACTATCTAATAATTTCTTTGGCCCAGTCTGAGACGTCAGCCAGCAATCGACTTTTGACTTATGTCGGCCTATGGCAACATAAAACACAGCCCTGGTACTTTCCTTTGGCAGCAATCAGATAGACAGGTGTGTGTTTTGACATTTGTGTTCCTAATGCTAATGCTAATGGAAAATTGCCTGAATGAGCCAGCAATAGAGAGATACCACTGATAAGAGGAACAGGTTGGCCCAGCCACAATCTGTTTACCAAGGACTGGTGTAATTCTTGCTAATCTGAGTCGTAATACACCATGGACTATGATGGAAGGACAGAGTGCTTGTAGCTTCCCGCAGATATGGGTGTAAATTCAAGAATCAGTAAATGCAATACTATTATCTTATCTTGCAATACTGTTATCTTATTGCACATCTGGATCAGATGTGATTTTCTTAACATACATGTAGACGCCCCTAAAGTTGTGGAAACATTAAAGAAGCTTTTTATCTTACTTTAAGCTTAAAACATTTTTGGAAGCAACCTGGTGTTTTGTTTTGCCCATTATATTCTTCTGGTCTTTCGTCACAAATGTGGTGTCAAATGTGGTTGAACATAGCTGTCCCGTTCACATCCACAGCTGAGGTGACCTTGAGAAAGATCCCTAACCCCACGCCGCTCCCAAGGCACCACAGCAGCGGGCTGCCCACTGCTTGAGGTTAGTGCATTTGTCGGCCTACTCACTTTCCACTTAAGGATGTGGGTACAATGCAAAGGCCTCACCGTGTTTCTGTGTATGTGTGTAATTCACGGAAAGGTAAAATGCAAAGGCGAATTAAAAGAGTGTATAAATAGTCTAAGTAAAAATACAACGATGAGGCATTGATGAAATATTGTAAACAATATATTGTAATTATGTTATAATAACATTTCAGTCTCATGAGGAAATTCCCCTAATATGATCAAATGCCAGATGAGGATTGAGGGGAAATAGGCAGTACAGCGTGTTCAAGATAACATCTCTCCCTTTGACATCATGGAACCAGACTTCTTTAACATTTAGTAGCATTAATAACTTTGCCATGTTGTAATCAAAGGTTATGTCAAATAGTTTCTCCTTCACTTCTAATTGTACTGTGATACAGACCATACAGAGGAACACACATCTGCATTCATACAGTCAAACATTCTGCTATTTGAGCAAAAGCTTTTCAACTCAATACCTCAGTTTATTGTGTTATTATTATATGCTAATGATAACCAACCATTGCTTGAAACCTGACCAGAAAATTAGCATTATAAAAAAACTGATATTTCTCACCTTATCACTTTCACAGGTCCACTTATGGACACTTCTAATAGTCCCTGGAGATGTTTTACTTCTATCTAAGTAGATACTTATCACCTTCGTCTTCCACATGTTAGTCCTTAATTAGGCTGTCATTATTTTGCTTGAGTTTAAGTGAGAAATAAACAAGTAGAGTTTTGGTCTGGCATATATTTCAGGTTTAGAGCTTGTTTACAAGTCTGTAGATATTTTTATAATTGGATGTTGTTTTATCTGTTTGGGCCTTTTGTTTACACATAAACTGAGTTTTAGCCACCTCAAACAGATTTTTTTTTTTAAATTCCCTCTTAATATGAGATATTTCAGAAGGCTGGATGCTATGGATACATGTATATGCAATTAAAAACAGGAATGGATATTAAAAAAAAATCTAAATATGTGGAAAAAGGCCCTTAGCAATCTACTTGGATTCAGTGATTGAACAAGCCAGTTTCAGAGTTCTTAGATCAGAAAAGCACTTCTCTGTGTGTGGACACTGTAAATACAATTTACAGTCCCAATAAACGCATTAACCACTGGACTCCATCCTATCACTAAGGACATCAATTTATTTGTTCGCGTTCAGAGAAAGATAATTAGATAAAGCCAAAGACAAACAACTTTGATAGTCCTACTCGTACTCTTTTTTAGAACTTTTTAACGTTACAGTTTACATTTTTTTCCAATTGCTAAGGCACCATTTTTGAAACCAATGACTAAATGATTAAATGAAATTTGAGCATTGCTATTTTTGTCTGTAGAACTTTCATGAAAAAAAAAATGGATGACAAATTTTACATAATCATTCACATCATACAATAAACATAGCATTATGGACAAAAAGTCAATTTATGCATGGAATTGCCCTACTGTTTTTATAAAATTATCATGCTTGCAGCAAAATCAATAATGAATTTTGCCCAAACAGTCCCCCAAGTCTCACTGAGATATGCCTTTTCAGTAATGGATAGAAAATTCAAACAAATACTAGTTTTTATTTATACCACTTTAAAAATGATCCTCTCCTCACAATATTTTTTACTGACAATTTGCACACTAGTGTAGTATCATATGTAGATCTCGGACATGACCCTGGTGTTGCGTTTGGTGCTGATGTGCAACATATCAGTCTGATTTGACATGAACTGCATATGGAAATGGACTACATAAGGATGTTATTTTTTAAGCAGTTATTTTCTATTCATGTGTGGTTATCCAAAACAAGGTTTCCAAACTTTGAACTGTCACAAACCACCCGTACTGAGTATCCCCTGCACCACAGACAGCTTTTTATGTAACAAGTAAGATTTTTGAATACCGGTAATAATTGCTGCATTAACAACATGTGAAAACATAAACCTTTTGAAAACATAAACGTATAGTCATAGATTGAGTCTATGTCATAGATTGAGATTCAATTTCCTATAAACGTTTTTGTAACATCATGGACACACTATGGACGCCTATATCTCATACTCTGCACACTTGTGGCATTCCTCCCCAGTGACAATAAACCTCTTCAAATTATTGATCCACCAGGTGCCCAAAGACCGTGTGTCTGATGACAGTGTCACGCAACCCAAAAAAAGTACAAGGGAGTAGAACGCATGAGAAATGTAATTGAGAATATCACTGTGTGTGGCACCTATCTGATTTGGATCTGTATGATATCGCACAAACTGTAAGTATCTGATAAGTCCCCTGAGCTGATGACACCCCGTTGCCTTTGCTCCTCATCAGTTAAGAATAGCCTTGGGAAAGATGATTGTGCGATATGAGAGGATGGAACACAGCCAGCATACACAGATCACCAGATAAGACAACAGGATGACAGTTGCCCTGCTAACATCTTGAAAAATGCTACTGTGTGTGCTTGATGAATAGAACATTTTGACCATAATTCATTCTCATGTAATTCTGTTGTTATCTTTCTTGCTTTTGAGACAAGCTTCTGGAAAGTAAGCCTACATTTCAGTCCTTGGAAAAGGATAGCCATGCTTAATACAATCTCACTCCCTTCATATCCTAAAATCAAACACTGTCCCTTCTAAATATTCCATGAACAAACTTGGCTTAGGACCTTTTCCATAATAGGCAATTTAAATGGAACTGCAGAGCAATCTAAAAGCAAAATAGTCAAACTCTGTATCATGTAAGAATTTATTGACATTTCTATCAGTTTGCAGAGAATTTGTAACATCACAACAGTTGATTCAATGTGGTCCAACAATTGATACTCTATCCAGCAGTCTTTAAAAATGGCTTTCAGCTCTGAAACCAGTAGAAGCCTATAGGGATTTAATCCATGTTTTACGATAGGCTATGTAACCTACAGCAAATATCATGAAATTCCATTGTAAATATTAATTTATTCTTCATTGTTATTTTCAAGTTTAAGTTAGATTTTATTTACTTCATTTAATGTTTTATTGGTCATGTATGTACATAATATATTATTTTCCTTTAAAGTCCGTGCTTTCTATAAAAATGAGATCAAGCAACCGAATACTTAAAACAATAATCCAAGTCTACGTGAGTGAATAATGAGCTTTGCATGTTACTCCAAGATAATGGTCCAATGTCCAGGGTGAGACTCAGTGTCCTTGATTCATTCCTGATATCTCCTATTAGATTGTCATTCTCATGACTCATGACACAGTTTCTCTTAACTAGAGGGATCCAGCGAGGTACAAAAACATCAAAGAGTCCAAATTGTTCTCTGAGATCATCAGAAAAAAACCACTCTCTCTAATGTCTCCTAATGCAGTGTTGTGTGTAGCCTCATCACTTCTTCAGGCGGAGGGGTCTTGAATTACTCTGAAGGGAATTATTCCATGATAATGACCGCATTGAAGAACGTTAAGAGGTAAACAAAAAACAGGACACAACATGGAAGAAACCGAAACGATAGCTGTTTTTAGTGCAGAATTTTGCTAAAAACAGTGAAACTGCCCGAGGTAACAAAATAATAAATCCTAAGGACACAGAGAGAGAGAGAGAGAGAGAGAGAGAGAGAGAGAGAAACACACATAAAGCAAAAGAACTTAAACTCAAAAAAGGCAAGAAAAAATATATCCTTTTAGAATGACAGCAGATATATATATTTTTAAAATTATAGCAATTATAAATCTTTTGTGCTGCTCCCGCTAGAAAAGGGGAAAACGTTGAAGGAGAAATCCAGAGTGCCCTGTTGTTTAAGGTCAAAGAGTTTTGCCTGCAGAAAAATGAACAAGAAAATTTGATACATCAAACTTGCCAAACATTGCCAAATAGCAAACCAGCAGCTAAAGTTAACTGAATTGGGCTGAAAGTGAATTCACTGTTGTGAACTATAGGTCACTATAAGTGCCATGCAGGTCACTATTTAGTCTATGTTGTGTCAAATATACTTTGTCTTTGTCCTACTGGTAGCACTTGGTGACCTCATAGAACAGGGCTATGGATTGATTCACACACAAAGCTATCCTTTAGTGGAAGGTGTGGAACAAAGAGGATACCATGCCACTAATAGCACTTCATAATAACCATTGCATCGTCATAACAAACCATCATTTGATTCCCGAAACTATTATTTTTGACAGTTTCCCTGGCAACTGTCTGTCATCCTGTCCAAGCATTCCATCATGTTCTAGCCTACAGGTTAATGATTACATCCAATAGCAGAGTGCTGTCTCTTCTCATTGGTACACTGTGCATCAGGCCAGATATGAATGATCCTCGTCACCCATCGATTAGCTCCCCAGCCCGAGTGACGCTAGACGGGGTGGGTACAGGTGTGGATGAGTCTACAAGCCCCTCATCCACATCTCTGGCGCTCATTTGGAACAGGAAGCTGAAGGGGACATCTCTAGTCAACCCTGGGCTTTCCCTAACCCTCGCTCCCCACGCCTTTGCCTTCTCTGGCCCTAACACTCCACTTCTCTCTGGCCCGGCTGGCCTCTTCTTTACTAATTTATTTTGCATTATTATTTTAAGGAAAAAAACACCACACGATGGGTGACATGAGGAGCAGGACTCTTACATTGTGTTTGTTTACATTTGTTGCTTTTCTGGTAAGGAGATTACTTTTACTTCTATCTATATCACATTGGTTAATAAATGTATCTCTTTCGTGTTGCATGCTTAAATGGGAATAAGCTTTGCAATATGGTTTGTCAGTCTCCGCCAGCCTGCTCTGGTTGCCTACCAGTTAGCACCAGATATAGCATAAATGTTCTGTGGCAGAAAACAACTTACACTTCAATCTGAGTTCTGATTTCAAGGAGTCTGTTTGATTCCTCTGTTATATTACAGAATTTAACAGCAAACAGTAAACTCATCACAATCTACAATCTAGTCATAAGAAGGATTGTTTTTAGCAAACAAAGCACAGACTATGTCTAGAGTCAACACAAGTTCTTTAAACACTATGTGTTATGTTGACTGTCACTGAGCCAGGGGCGTTTTGGCACAAAGGGCAAGTCAATCGATCGTGTCCACTCACAGTAGTTTCTATAGCAGCAGCTTTACTTCATAAGAACATAACTTCAGGGAAGCAAGAATTACTTACAGCATGTAGCTACTGTGTTTGCTACCGTGTGCCCACTGATTTCCATGGTTCAACTGGAAATACAGCCAAACAAGTAACACATATGTCTCTATCGGTTGAGTTTTCCATTTTATTTGACACCTCTTATCTTACATTTTAAAATGATTAATACAGAAGCCAGCTAAATGAGGGCTGAAAGTTGACACAGCTGTTATCATCAATTTAACAACTCCCGCCTGAACAGCTTATCAATGTTTCCTGTACTGGACATGTGTCCACAAAAGAGCAACTCCTTCTTTATGCCTGGATGGCAAAGTACAAGGTTAAGCAGGGAAGAGATGGCTTGTGACTTATATTTCTAGGTTTTTGACTGGCTTCTGCCGTGGTGACATTATAAGTAGCAGTATAACAGTAAATAAAAAAGGTCGGATATACACTATGATAGTATATTCACATTTATTGTGCCCCTCATGCCTAACAGTGTTTAGGTATAAAGTGGTGAAATACTGTTCCTAATGGTGAAGGAAGTGAATCTCAGTACTTAAGTAAAAGTAAAAGAAGAAATAACCAGCAAAATATATACTTTAGTGTACTTGTGCGTCTGTATTTCAATAAAAACAGCATGGGCACTAGTACTAGCACTAGTAATTCTCATGTCAGTACAGATATCTACTTACAAGCAACAATTTTTATTTGTTGGGAAAGTTAATGTTGCTAGCCAGGAACTCCCTTCTTAGGGCCAGATATGCACTGAATGTACTGAAATTTCTCTGAGCTGTTCCTCAAGCCTCTAAACTTCTTTCAAATGGCGCCAAGAGCAGCACATTTCCGTGAACCTAACCCTAATCCCAACCCTACCCATGTTTATGTGGTTGCATGTACACGTTTAGCAAAAAAGTGATGGCAAATGGGAATGCATTGTAGAAATTGTACCGGTTATTCAGTAAGCCATGGCATGACAATGTATGACTTGTGACTTCTGGTAACTTCTATGACAACTCAACAAAGAAAGATTCTTATTCTTCTTGTTCTTCCAAATTCTTATTGGTCCATTACCTAATCTGGTATGCCATAAATGTAAAGCCAAAGGCTGGTTTAGTGACATGACCACGTCTCTGTACAATGACTGCCTGTTTCTCCAAGGAGGGTTAGTTTTTTGGCCCCATCAAGTACCTTAATAGCACTACAGTTAGCACTAAATAAATAAATAAAATGACATTGAATGAAATTAAATTGATTGCTGATGAAAGCGTACAGTTTTTGATATCATGTCTTTATTAAGTGACTATGTGACAGTAAGAAAGCATCTTAGCAAGCTGTCAGTGCTGTACTCCTAGAAGAAACTCCTACAAAGTAGAAATTAAGAAATTGAAGGAGATAGCCAAAATCATATTTGATGTCAAATTAAACTCAGATTTGTCTTGGAGACCAAAAGGAGAGGTCCCGACTTTTAAATCTGCCTGTCCTCTGAACTGTGTTGCCTCCCCAGATCACTACAGAGGCCCAGCATCAGCCTGACTTCTGTGCTTTCTATGAGGAGTGTGGGGAGAACCCATCTGTAGAAGGCGCCCTTATCAAGCCCATTATCCCCTGCCTGGATTACAGCCCAGCCAGGCTACTGCAGGGCTACCACTACCAGGAGCTGAAGAGAGTGTGCCCCATGCTGGACCAGGGGATTGGGAAGACCAAAGCATGCTGCTCCCTGAATCAGCTGACTTCCTTGTCTAAAAGCCTGGAGTTGTCCAAGGCCGTGCTGAACCGCTGCCCGTCCTGTGCGGACAACTTCGCCCACGTTCACTGTATCAACACTTGCAGTCCCAATCAGAGCCAGCTGCTCAACATCACACGCACAATGAACGTGACCATTGTAACCCCCACATTAGGCGGGACGCCTGTGAATGTGACACGCGAGGCCGTGTTGGGCTACCAGTCATTCCTATCTCAGACATTTGCCGATGATGCATTTAAGTCATGCAAGAATGTTCGGATCCCAGCCACGGGTGGCTATGCCATTGCCACCATGTGCGGCCGCTACGGTGCCACCCTCTGCACACCACAGCGCTGGTATGACTTCCAGGGTGATTCTAGCAATGGCCTGGCGCCGCTCGATGTCGAATTTAACCTGGTGCCTGAAGGCCAGTCAGCACCTCCAGGCATGATAGTGTACAATGGCAAAGCACTAGCTTGCAATGAGGTGACGCCAACAGGGGGTGAGGCCTGCTCATGCCAGGACTGTGAGGAATCCTGCCCTGCGCTGCCCCCGCTGCCTGAACTTCCCACACCCTTTGAAATCGGTCAACTTGACGGTGTGATGGTCATCTGCCTAATTGTCTTCTGCTGTATTTCCGTCCTCTTCCTGACCTTCCTGATGATTAAGTGCATAAGGCAGTCCTCAAGGAAGGGTGCTAAGGGCTCAGAGAAGGGCGCCCACAAAAAAGACAAGAACGCCAATGAAGTGAAAGAGGGTCACCCCATCATCGACCCCAAGGATGTGTCCTGCACAGATCGGAACAGCCTGGTTATGCAGGAGTTCTTAGGGTCCTTCTTCCGGGTCTGGGGCAGCATGATTGCCCGAAACCCCTTCAAGGTGCTGCTGGTGTGCCTGGTCATGGTGGTTGTCTTGGGCTCTGGGATGCACAAGATTGAGTTGACCACGGACCCCGTGCAGCTGTGGTCCTCGCCCACCAGCCGGGCCCGCCGTGAGAAGGACTTTCACGATGCACATTTCGACCCTTTTTTCCGCACAAACCAGCTCATTCTGACTGCACCTGGATATCCTGGTCATATTTACGACTCTCTGGTTTTTGGCAAGCAGAACTTCAGTGGCATCCTCTCTAAAGGTAATCAATGCTCTTCCCATATGGAAGTCTTGTCGAAAAACAAGCGTCCAAATATAATAATATCAGGGCCAGATAAGTCCCTAATACTTTGTATAATCCTAGCCAATTATTCTATGTTAGTTTTTTGGAAGGACTAAGGATGTATTATCCACAGGGAGCAACTCAGGAACACAACAAAAGCAAGACAATAACACAAAAAATGAAATAGAATGGGGGGGAATTTTTTGTGTGAATAGAGGCTTTAACACTTGGACCATCTGAAATCAGCTATCTCTCCACCATGCCTGAAAACTGCTCTGTAAATAAGGCAGATTTACGACTACAATTGATTAGATAAGATAAGAACCATAAATGTGATGCTTACAACTGTTCCTGTTAAAAAAAGAGCCTGGTTCCTCTTCGGGATTTCTGCCGGGGTTGTTTTCTTTTGCCTCAATCAGCTTACTCTAGGGCGCCTTGCTCTAGGTCACCTTGATCTCTGTAAAGGACCTTGAGGCACTGACCCAATAGGTGAAGCGTTTTTAGTAGATGCTTTTATCTAAATTAATCCCATAAAATTTACAATGTCAGTATTACTGGCACTCTAATGGCCAGTCTACTATGCAGAGAATAATACCAGTTCTAGACAATTATTTTGTTTTGTTTGTTTGTTTCCAGTGGAGAGGGATATTTTTCTTATTGTCAAGCACTAGGATTAATCTATGTGTATGAAACAAAATTAACTATAATTTAATTAATTCATCTTTTTTTTTGTTTGTTGGCCTCTTCTGCAGACCTCATTTTACAGGTCCTGGAGCTACAGCAGAAAATTCAGGACATCGAGTTCTTCTCTAAAGACCTCCAGCGCAACGTCAGCCTGAAAGATATCTGCTTCGCTCCTCTGAACCCCAACAACCCCTCCATCACTGACTGCGCCGTCAATAGTCTGCCCCAGTACTTTCAGAACAGTGTGGCCAACATGGATGCCAAAGCCAACATGACCCAATTGGGCGTGACCAAAGAGGTGGACTGGAGAGATCATTTCATCTACTGTGTGAAGTAAGTCATCTGGAGGGGGAATAGACCGCATGTCTTCTATCAATTGCACATATTATAATGCAATGCTTTATCATGCAATGAATGCAATGTCGCTGAAGTTGAATATAAAACAAATAAATAAATGATATGGAAATAAAGAGACCTTCCATCAAGCAAATACATATACATACACAAATATACATATATATACACAAAGCCACTGTTATGATGATGGATTCTTCTAATAACATACATATGGCCATTTTGCTGGATCCAGCTCTCCTCTATCATTTAAAGACATCACCGCGTTGGGAATGAGCTGCATGGCAGACTATGGAGGCCCAGTGTTTCCCTTTCTGGCTGTGGGCGGATATGAAGGTAACAAACTGAGATGATGAAATGAAAATGGTTCTCACAGGAATAGTTAACCCAAAAATAAATATTGTGGATGGGTTGCTAAATGTCATCACTGTTTTGTTTTTTTTTATTAGTCACATACCTTTATCCCTGTGAAATTAAGTTGAATATAGCAATTCTATGAACCTAGTTTTCATAAAGCATTATAAACACATTCATAAAGGGTTATAATTCATTCATTCATAAAGCCTCATAACCAATGTCATTAGTGTTCATAACTGTTAATATATTCTAAAGACTGTACTTATAAAGCATGAAATGTTATATTATAAGCTTTTACAACCTGAAGCTTTATAATGCATACAAAAAGCATTATAATGCCTCAGATTGTTAATTGTCCTTTTATATGCCCGATTGGGCATGCCAAATAATGAAGGGTTACAAGAGCTACAAGTGCATATTCTAAGTTAAGTGTGATGAACACATAATTACACATGAAAATCAATAAGGCACCATTACAGACAATAACTAAAGTGGTTTGTTTCCCTTATATCAAAAGGCTGAAAAAGCTTATAAGGCTTTGTGATACTTCAGGTCATAAAAGCTTATATGATAATACTATGATGCCCTGTGTACAGTCATGAGAATGTACAAACAGTTACGAATACTACTGTCATTAGTTGTAGAAAAAAAAGTAGATGCCACAGATTTTTTTAGCCATTTGTCATTACAGTGCAAGTCAGTGGTGTTGAGTTGTTCACGCAGGTACTGCTAAATTATCTTTGATGTCTCAACAGTTCTGACCAGTTTGTATATGTGGCTCATGTTTTACAGATGAGGACTATACCCAAGCTGAAGCCTTGATCGTGACATTCTCTCTGAACAACTACCCTCGGGACGACCCCAAGTTTAAGGTGGTCCTTGAGTGGGAGCAGTACTTCCTGGATATCATCCAGGCCTACCAGAAGGATCCCAACACAAACTTTACCTTTGCCTACATGGCTGAGGTGAGCACATATTTTGTTTTTAATGAAGATAAGTGGGAAATGTTGTTCTGGATAACATACAAATGTTATGTTGAACAAAATCTGTGTACAGCACAATATAAAATTATTCAGTAATTCAATTAACTCTTGCCCCTTCTAAGTTAGACAATACAAAAATAAACAAACTAAACAAACAAACAAACAAGAAATCAGTGTTTTCCTCTGATGGTTGATTTCTTGTAAATATACTGATGTCAGCTTTATTAGTAGCAGTGCCAGGCTCCACCGGGAATTTAAAAGAGTGGGCGGTGGTGGCGTAGTGGTTGAGGAACACGGCTAGCGTGCAAGTAGCCTGGATGGGTTCGAATCCTGGCTGCCACCATTGTGGGGGTATAAAAGGGAATCCTCTATAATTCTCTAAGAAGCAGGGATAGTTACTTGGCACACCTTGTGTGGGTAACTTGTCTCTGGCGTTGTGATTAAAGACTGCACTGTGATCCACCAAGTTGCCTGCCTCAATGTATTTGACTACAGAAGTGTTTCATGTGAACCATGTCTTCCCTCAGAGGTCCCTGGAGGACGAGATCAACCGAACCACAGCGGAGGACATCCCCATCTTCATGATCAGCTATGCTGTCATCTTCCTGTACATCGCTCTAGCCTTAGGGGAGTACTCCTCATTCAAACGCATACTGGTGAGTGAGTGAGTCAGACATACAGTATGCCATACCTGAGCCATTGTATGGCCATATATGGGACAGATTTATAGACCTATTTTGTTGTGGCCCTACGTGTGTTGTGTCACCCTCTCTCAGACAGAAAATCCCCTGATATGGAGGACGTAGATGCAGGATAGTGGCTCCTCTCATGAGTCATCTTTATTAACATTTGAGAAAAATACCAGGAAAATTACCTCTATTACACTATGACTAACTAAATGTGAGTCTAGCTGAGATAAGAGAGTAGACTTCCTCAGTTAGGTGCCAACAACTGATTGCTTTATTGGATTGAAATGCCAAAACTCCCTCTGTGTCTATGTTCCTGTTTTCTCTCTTCTCTCTCACTCACGTGTCCTCCCTCTCTCTCTCTTTTCCGCCTTTCCCCCATGATGTTGACACCACCCTCTTTCTCTTTCTCTTTCTCTTTTTCCCTTTCTCTCTCTCTCTCTCTCTCTCTCTCTCTCTCTCTCTCTCTCTCTCTTCTGCAGGTGGACTCAAAGCTGTTGGTGGGCCTGGGAGGTATCCTGGTGGTGGGCTGCTCTGTGCTGGCCTCTATGGGTTTCTATGCCTGGATTGGCATCCCCTCCTCCCTGGTCATCCTGCAGGTGGTGCCCTTCCTAGTGTTAGCCGTCGGCGCTGATAACATCTTCATCTTTGTCTTGGAGTGTCAGGTAGGCCCTTGGAGAAGGGGTGGCAGCAAAACCTGGTGTTTGTTTGGCTGTATGCTTCACACATTCCCTGTTCCCTCTGCTCTGCCCAGATGATAGTAAATGCGTTGCTTATTGTGGATTTCACTCTGTGTCTGTGTCTCACACATTTGTAGAGGGACACGCGGCAGGTGGGCGAGTCCAGAGAGGATCAGATTGGCCGCGTCCTGGGGAACGTAGCTCCCAGCATGCTCCTGTGCAGCCTCTCTGAGTCTGTTTGCTTCTTCCTAGGTCAGTGCAAGATGTGCCAAATCTTTAAAATGCAAATCGTTAACACAGGCAATCATCCTTATTCTACCTTATTGAACATCTTTCTTACAGTGATAAAAAAACACCTGTAGTAAACTATCCTCCTGATGGAACAGTTTTCTTACAGTGATGAAAAACATCTGTAGTAAACTAGCAGTGAACAAGCTCATTGCTTATTGTTCATTGTAGAGTTTGGTCTACAATAAATAAATAAGCTCTTTATAGTTCATATCACAGTATGCATTAAGAAATTAATTATTAAACAGACGTGCACATTTTACTTTTATAAAACACTTTCCATGTGTATGTATTATTTCAAAGAAATGTATTAAAGTGAGTCTGTCTGTGTGTCTGCAGGTGCTCTGAGCACGATGCCGGCGGTGAAGTCGTTTGCTTTGTACGCCGCGCTAGCGGTCCTTTTGGACTTCGTGCTGCAGATGACAGCGTTCGTGGCTCTGCTCTCACTGGACGCCCGTCGCCAGGAAGCCTCTCGCTGCGAGGTGGCCTGCTGCGTCACCGTGTCCACGCCGAGGCCCAACAAGTCCAACCAGGGCTTCCTGCTGGGCCTCATGAAGAAATACTATGCCCCTGCACTGCTTCACCCCGTCACCAGGATAGTGGTGGTATGCATCACATACTGAATGTCATGACCTTTGACCAATGACCTTTTTCACTGAAGCCATTTTGACATAAAATAGCAGGTCAAGAACTGTGTCGCTAAAAGAATTAATCAAGATCCAGTTCCATTTCAACTTATCAGTCATATTGGAACCTTACTGAATGTTATTAGTGACACCTGTGCTTGCCCAACAAATCAAAAATGGCTTTCAAAATTTAAAATGACAGAGTTGTAATATGAAAGATATGGGGGTGATGGGGGGTAGCATGGGATGGATATTTTTTCCCCCTAGGGAGTCCAGGACCTTAGTGTGTGTGTGTGTGTGTGTGTGTGTGTTTGCCTGCTCAGGTGCACCAGCCTTTTCTTATGCATTCTCTCTCTCTCTCTCTCTCTATCTCTCTCTCTCTCCAGATGGTGGTGTTCTATTTATGTTCTGTGCCTGTATATTCCTCATGTTCCATGTGAAAGTAGGCCTTGACCAGGAGCTGTCCATGCCAACGGTAAACCTCATGTTTGTCTATGGAATCACAAAAACCCACAAGGACCCATAGTGACAGTGTGGAGAAGCTATGCTTAGTCAGTCCATGCCACCAAGCCATATCGATTTATAGTTAAACTTTATTTCACCTAAATTACCACTTTATTTTAGAATGATTTTAGAATAGCAGCGATTAGACAATAAAAAAAACCGAATACAGATAAAGTACAAAAGATAATGCAAGGATGGGATTGAAAGTACAAATTCTCTAAAGAATTTTACTTTTAAAATGTCTATAGTGTGCTACATGTGCTACATGTGTGTATTATATGGTTACACAGGACTCCTACATGCTGGACTATTTCAAGTACCTGTACAAGTATCTGGAGGTTGGCGTGCCAACTTACTTTGTAACTACTAAAGGGTTCAACTTCACCAGCAAAGAAGGCATGAACTCTGTGTGCTCAAGCGTCGGCTGTGATCCATTTTCCTTGACTCAGAAGATTCAGTATGCCACAAAGTTCCCAGAAAGGTGAGTATGCTTCCCATACAGAGATGACTAAGAAGATCTGCTCTGATGCAAGCTATGCTTCTATATTTTTGCATCGGTAATATATGCCTCTATTCTTATATCATTAGTCAAATAATTTCTATCATGCTAAGAATTAGTTTATGGATCGAAGTGGTCTGCTTTAGAGCTAAGCTGACACTGACAGTATTTTGTATTTCTGAAACATGGATATTCTCCTAGCTTTGTTGAGTTTAAATCCTGAAAAAATCATTGAATAGCACGAGGCACTTTTTATGGAAGCAGTTTTGCATAATTATTCGTATTTCCATCTTTGGTAGCAAAGCCTTTAAGAATGCCAAACTCCATGTAAACAACTCTTCAAGGACATCTTCAATATGTTATATCATGCAGAATTATCAGAAGGAAAACTCACAAGGGTCATCCACCTCCACATACCAAAAGGAATTACGTGTCTCTAATCTTAAGAAATCATGTTAATTATTTTTTCAGATGTACATAAATGCATCTTACCACTTATGTAAGTCTCAGTAATATTCACATGGATTGTCAAAAATAATAATAAAAATACTTAAGTCGTAAAGTGTTGGAATACGCCACTGCCTAGGGTTAGTGTTTTCCCCCTTGTTAAGCCTTTCATAATAATTTCATAACTGCTCCTGGCCTTCACCAGCTATCCTTCACTTTATCTTACTTTTTATTATCACTAATCCCCCCCTCCACCACCCTCTCCCGCCCCGATAACAGCAGGCTTTGGTGCAGAGGTGGCCAGGATCTGGGCCAGATCGAGCGTATCTGACCTGCTTTTGGCCCATGCGTTCTAGAGCCCACTATTATCTGGGCTTTTTGTTTCGGCCTTGAAGCAAATCATCTCCATTATCGCTCATCAGTGTCAGTGCTGAGTTCCATGCCAGAGTGCACAGAGTGCAGTTAATGGTTGAAGGACACGCAGGAATCTGCATCAAATGAAGGGACGCTGGGTGGAGTGAGCAGACTGAGTGGGAGAGATAAATTCAAGGTTATTTCCCAGTAGTCAGCACATTCAGCCCCTGGTCACATAAGTCATGCGATCTGTTTTTGTCCAGTGACAGTTGACAGTTGACAGTTGACACTAATGGCAGTTCATAAGAACAATTTGAAATGTAAGGAAAAGTGTGGTATGATTGGCTGATGAAAGTAGGGAAAAACTGATTAACACAGGCTGATGAGTGATTACTCATCATGTGTTCCCTCATGCAAAAGGGAACCAAGGGACCATGACTTATTTGTGTTTGTGTTGAGCCGAGTAAAATGCATATCTATGCCCATGTTGTCAACTGAAGAGACCTAACAGGAGGGAAGTAACATGTCATACAGAATACCTTTCCCTTATCCAGTGTACATGTTTGTAACCTAGATTTGAATTTTTGTCTTAGATCCTATCTCGCCATCCCAGCATCCTCTTGGGTAGACGATTTCATTGACTGGCTCAACCCTGGTTCTAAATGCTGTCGGCTCTATACCAGTGGAAATAACACAGGCAAATTCTGTCCAGCTTCGGAGAGTATGTATCCAAATCACTTCAATCTTTCATGTGTACCATCACTACCACAGACCTGGCAAACCTAAAGAACTTTATAAATTGTATAGTATAACACAGTGAAGTCATGCCCAAGAAAATATTGCTTCATGAAAAAGTGTTGCCATAAGTTTTTATTTTTCTTTGTATTTATATTTAGTAGGTTGCTAGTCTTACACCAGTCCACAAAATGATTAATCCAAGCCCGGTAGAGTTTCATTATTCTCTCGTATCCCGCTAGTACCCTACTACTGCTGTATCATCAGCAGATGTAACTGGGTTATTAGTGGGTTACTCCAGCATTTCCCCTCTTTATTACAACAGAAGTTAAGGCCACTGGGTGAAAATCATTCAAAACAAATAGTTTGGCCACCTTCGCCTCTGGCACTATAAATTAAGTTTTCCAAGCCTTAGGAAAATAATGCATATTAAGGGACAGTTGAAACAGCTGCCCAAATATGGGGCTGAGCTGGTCACACCACTCCTTTTAAAGTGCTTCCTTTGATCTTATCTGGACCAGACGCCTTTTTGGGGTCTATCTTTTTCAAAATTCTGTGCACCTTTTCAGCGGTTACGACTAGGGGCTAAATCTGTATTGAGTGCTTGCTTAATAAGCAATAAGCAATAATGATAATACTACTAACTGCAGTGCTATTGTCTGTGGTATCTGTTTTTTTGTCTTGACATCTGTATATGTATACCTGTTATGAATGGAATCATGTAAATAGGCTTAGTGGAATTACTGAGCCGAAGAGCAAAATCAAATCAAGCTCGTATGTGTGTCAATCAAGCTAGCTGAGTTAACATGTAATGTCAAGTTACACATAAAGTGACATTGGTCAACCATTGACACTGGTTCAGGTAGAGCAGCAGGAGTAACAAAAAGGTGTCTAGAGATTTCCTAACATATCTTGGTGCTGGTTTGAAAAGTACTCTTTCTAATTGAAATAATTAGTATACTATTGCAACATGGATGATGATATCTAAATGTTTGGAAAGAAAGCAAAACAGAGATCTTTTATACGGAGTACATTTTTTTGGAGTAAAAATTGTGCATGTCTTCTGAAGCTCTGGTCTTTTCCTTCTGACTGCAGCTCAGAACATCTGCTGGCGCAAATGCATTTTGGTCCCACCATTGGATGGTGTGCTACGGCCCACTGTGACACAATTTAACCGTTACCTGCCAGACTTCCTCTCCAACCGGCCCGACCTGCAGTGCCCCAAAGGGTAAGCCTCTAACATTGGCAAGTAACCTCAGGATTCCAGAATGTAGTGTAAAAGTGACTGCTGCAGAACCCAGGTTGGTTTTGCTGGTTGATCCACTACAGGTCCCCTGGTAAATCTACACCAGGTTACACAGAGACTTATGATTTCTGTCAGCAACAGTACAGTGAAATTTGTTAAAAGCGGAGCATGCAATTCACTTTCAGAAGTAAAAGGTTTGCTTATATCTATCTCCAGAACCAATCATATTACACCTCTGCCGTCCACGGTCCAAAGACCCTGTATCAATTGGCTAGAATAATTTATGGCTCAGCTTGAACCACTACTGAAGAGAGCACATAAAGGCCGTTATGGTAGGGTGACTGGACGTCCCCAGTTTCTGTGAGAAGTCCCCATTTTTGTTGGTCTGTCCCTGGTAAAATACAAGAAAACCCAATTTACCAAGCCAAAACATTACTTATTTTAAAAATATTGACTGCAGAAATGTCCCTGGTTTTTCAGGAAAATTCAGGGAAATGTCCCCGATCTTCATCTCTGGTCTGCTCTGGTCTGGTTATGTTATGGAGGAGCAGTTCACTGAATTGAACTGACCAGACTAAACTTATGGGATTAGAATGAGAATGTGAATTAGAATGTGATTCATAAATCTGCTTGGTTTGATTATTTTTTTCTCTCTATTTATCAGTGGGCTGGGAGCATATGACAAAGCAGTGGTCAGAGATGAAAGTGGAGAAATTATAGGTAAGGATCTATGATTCATGACTCACATTATACCCTTATGAAATCATCACAAAAGGAGTCATGACTCATTGAGTCAATCAGAGGGCAGTGATAAATGAATATGTGTAGGTGGCAACTGCAGAGTGTAGTCACCGGATGAATCCCAATGTCCCCACTTAAGCTGCTTCCACACTGCCCCAACAAACACTAACAGTTGGGTCAGTGTGGAATGTGAGTCTGTGACTGTTGGATGGAATTGTGTGAATTTGACTGTTCTAAAGTCAGTCTTTTCAGTTAGAGTCTGGAACTGGAACTCTTTTGTGAACATTCTAAAGACTGCAACCAACAACCAACTTTAGAATGTTTGTTGGTGTTTTTAGGAACAGTGTGGAGGTAGCTTAAGCCCTAAGCTCTGAACCTTGAAAGACTGGGTTTAGGGTTTACGAGGGACATTGGGATTAAACCTCACTATGAGTTGAGTTGAGTTGAGTGTGAGTGAATTAACTGGCCTCTTCCCTTCCCTTCCCTTCTCTCCCCTCTCTCCTCTGTTTGTCCTCTTCATTCTCTCTGTTTCTACCCTCGTTTTCTTTCATTTTATACTTCTCCTGTCTTTCTCTCTTTCTTTCCCTACCATCTCTTTCTCGCTGCAGCATCTCGGTTCATGGCGTACCACACAACGCTGACCAACTCCCAGGAGTTTACTGCTGCGCTGGAGGTAGCACGAGAGCTTGCCTTGAACATTACCTTGGCCATGCGCAGTATTCCAGGCACATCACCCGACTTCGAGGTCTTCCCATATACGTGAGTTGGAGGTCTCTCCTTACACAGGTCTCCTCTTCTGTCCAACAGCTTTTTCTATTCTTCTTTCTGCTTGTTCTCTTTTTCTCTTCACTTCTCTTTCCTTCTTCTAACTTTAGTCGCAGTTCTTCTCTTATGTTGCTTCCTCTGTCGTCATTAATCAAAGAAAACCTTTAATCTCATCTCACAAGTCATGTAGGAGACAGAGTCCATTAATGTAAGTGTGTGGTAAGCTGTCACTGCCACAGTGTAGCAGGGAACTTCCTAATAGCGCTGACTCACAGCACACAGTCATCACCAACCAACAGCAAACAAAGTTTGAAACCAGCCAATTACCTTATTGTTAACTGTGGAATGAACTCCCTTGACATGTAAGGCTTGCCCCTTCAGTGCCTATTTTCAAATACCTCCTGAAAACACTTTTTTTTCTCTCTGAACCTGGTTATATAGTGGTGTTGTGTTTCTGTATACTGCATATATTCTGTATATCTAGTATTACTATTATTATTGTGTTATATGCGATGCACAATATAAAAATACTAGACTATATTAAAAACAAAAAGTACATATTAAACACATTTAAAAGTTTTTAATGTTGTCTAGAGATATAGAATGTACTGTATATAGATGTACACAACTCTATAATTTAGTGACTCACCTATACCCACCTCTGCCCTTACAAAAAAAGCTCTATCATTCAAGCTACAGCACAATTAAAACCTTACTATGAGTTTGAACTGCTAACAGTAAATTGGTAGAAGATGAGTGCTGGAGTATGATAAAAGTGCAATAATGATGGTCTGAATGTTATTGCCCATGCTAAAAAAAAAAAAAATCCATTCTCACAGTAATACATGATTCAATTACATTTTATAAGCATATCTTCATTGTTTTACCATCTTATCTATTTTAGTGACAAGCACACCCAGGTATTATTGTTACATCAATGATTAATTTCTTTGTTGCTGTTTGGGCTCAACGTGGTTTCAAACCATTTTATGTGGTATTTGAAGTGATTTATGGCGCTCAGTGTACGTGTCCTCCCAGGTAATCAGACACGCCATGCCAGACCTGCCACAAAGATTAGAACTTAGAGAGGGTGGGGGCAGTACATTGAGCAGCCACAGTGGACAAGTGAGTGTCATTGAGGCTGAGTTGAGTCACCGTGGCTGTGTATGTGTGTGTTTGCGTGTGTGGGTGCCTCTCCAGGGTGACGTACGTGTTCTATGAGCAGTACCTGACAATCGTCTCAGAGGGTCTGTTCAACATCTCGCTGTGCCTGCTGCCCACCTTTGTGGTCTGCTGCATCCTGCTGGGCCTGGACCTGCGCTCAGGCCTGCTCAACCTCCTCACCATCGTCATGATCACCGTGGACACCGTAGGCGTCATGACGCTGTGGGGCATCGACTACAACGCCGTGTCACTCATCAACCTTGTCACGGTGAGCCTCCGCAAGCGACATTTAAATACACACACGCACACACACACACACACACACACACACACACACACACACACACACACACGACGCATACTTACTCACATTTACACATTCAGGAATTACAAAGAAAGGAAATCCACATGGTAGCCTAACAAAATGAAACATGCCCCTGTGACTACAACTGAAGTCCATGAAATGCCTTAAAAATAAAAAAAAACTACATTTGCATAATGTCACAAATTTGCCTGGGCATGATAAGGTTTACAAGGAAGCTTTTGGACAGACTCTTAACAAACATTTGGTAATACTGTTTGTTCTATGAACTCAGTATTCATGAAGGATTTTAAACACATTCAGCATATAAAGGGTTATAATGCATTCATAAAGTTCTATACCTAATGTCATCACTGATCATAACTGTTTATACATTCTCATGACTGTACTTATAAGGCATTATAATGTTATCTTTTAAGCCTTTACAACTTGAAGTTTCAAAGTATTATAAAGCTTTCTTTTGTTAATTGTCCATGTATTATGCCCAGTTGCTCATGCCAAATAATGAAGAGATACGCTCAGAGCATACTCAAAGTAAAGTGAGACAGACTCATAATTACTCATGCTAATCAATAAGGCATATATAGTAATATATTCCCTTAGCATCAAAAGAACAACGAAGCTTTATTATTGTTTGATACTTCAAGTTGTAAATGCTTATATGATAACATTATAAATCTTTATGAGTACAGTCATGAGAATGCATAAACAGTTGTGAATTCTAATGTCATTAGTTATAAGGCTTTATAAATGCATTATTTACAACCCTTCATGAATGCATTTGTAATGCTTTATGAATACTCGGTTCATAGAAAGTGTTACCAAATGGTTTATACAAATGTGAGCTCAAATAGCCTTTTTTCCAGACATTGTGACATTATGACTGTGCTGCATTGAGTACTCTGAATACTGAATATGCTGTATCTCTCTGTCTGTTCTATGCTGTGTCTCTCTCTTCCTCTTTCCCTCCCTCTCTCCACTTCTCCACTTTTACTTTTTGTTTCTCAACCCCCTGTCCCTTTCCCTCCATCTCTCCGTCCTCTAATGTCTTTCTCTATCTCTCTCTCTTTGACTCCCTATTCCAGGCCGTGGGTATCTCAGTGGAGTTTGTCTCTCACTTGACACGCTCCTTCGCCCTCAGCATTCTGCCCACACATGTGGAGAGAGCTAAGGAGGCCACAGCCAACATGGGCAGTGCTGTGAGTACCACAGGATATGAGTCAGCCCACCCCCTACACACACACTCACACGCACACCGATCCAACATGTAGAGATAAACAATAACAACCGCCAGTGGGCCCGCTCATAGAATGTCCTCTCAGGGTGACAAGGCCATGGTCAGAAAGTGAGGGTGGCATGAGCTAAAATAAGCCTGGAAAGCCACTAGAGAAGTCAACGCATAACTGCACTACACAAAGGACACTGAACTCACTAGCAAAACTCAATAAATAATAAAAAAACACATCATGATTGCTGAATTTACAGTAGTACACTTGAAATCATGAGGCTGAATGTTCATTAAATATGCATAGAGTATATTCTGTACTATATATTTCAATGAGTAGACTTGATATTCATTTTAGTAACCAGTATGAGTGTAGCCAGACCATAAATCTTTACATTGATTCTGCGTTACCAGGCTGATTCAGGCTGAGGCTGATGTTGGTACACCCTCTCTCTCTGACCAACAGGTGTTTGCTGGTGTTGCCATGACAAACCTACCAGGGATCGTGGTGTTGGCATTTGCCAAAGCCCAGCTCATCCAGATCTTCTTCTTCCGACTCAACCTGGTCATCACACTGCTGGGCCTCGTGCACGGTCTCATATTCCTGCCTGTGCTCCTCAGTTTCTTTGGTAAGGCCACACACACGCGCGTGCACGCACACACACACACGCACACAAACTGATGCCAGAAGCAGTATGCTTGTGGTCCCATAATGTACCAGCCCAACACTACTTTATTCAGTAGCTCAGATGTCACAAGATGTTTTTTGTTTATTCTTCTTTTGTTGTTTCATAGGACCTGGTGTAAACAAGGCAGTGTTGCTACAACTTCAAACCAAGAAGGCCATGGAGATGGAGGCCTATTGCAATCCGTATGAAAACATGGCCTATGTGGATGACCAAAACAAAACCAACCACACACAGACCTTCAAGCCTGATGTCAAGGAGGAGACCCAAACCCAGGTGAACTCTGACAGCAGTTACGACGTACAGCTCTGAGCATGCCATCCCCCTCAACACTCCACCTGAGCTGCCCAGTCACATATACCTCCATACTATCCATTGACTGAATTTGCAAAGGGAAGTGAGAGAGGGTGAGGAGGTGTGTGTGTGTGTGTGTGTGTATGTGTGTGTGTGTGTGAGAGAGAGAGAGAGAGAGAGAGAGAGAAAGATTTCATGAGAAGGAATGCCTAAGGCCAGACACACACCTGTGCAATATCAGTATCTGAATGACTATTGAAGCCTGGACCCTGGACTGAAGGTCTAAGCCTTTATCACACTTGCCACTTGTCAAGCCCATCGCAGTTTATTGCCTCCAGGCTCACATGCAATAGACCTGGGAGTAATCAGAAGGTGCTACTTCACTAGTACCTGGTGAGGAGTCTCATTAGATAGTCAACACTGAAAGGGATTGACTATGTAGTTTAGCACCAGTAACCTTCTTCAGTGAAAGCTGGCAGCACAGTATCATAGCAGTTACATAGCAGATGTACAGAGAACAGACAGCAAGCTTTCTAGAAGGTAAGGGCTACCTCAGTGTTGACGGTTTGTTATGCTGATCTTGCCGCAAGTCTGACAGCACACTGCCACTAGAGGGTGGCAGTGAGACTACACTATGAATGAAGCACTGAAATTAGCAAATTCAGAGCTAAGGAGTGCATCTGCGAAATGAAAAAAAAAGAAATGCAACAGAGCTAGAAATTACTGCACATTAATGTGCATGTTTACTTAATGATTATTATTATTTTATACAAGTATGAATGTACCATGTGGTTTCACTGTGATTTTGAGGAGTCCATGTAGCACTTAACATAGATGTAGTTCTCTGCATCCTTCCTATCTGCATTTCAGATGCATTGGACAGAGTTAAATATTAGTGGTGAGTGGTGCTTTGGAAAATTTGAGAGAATGGGCCTAGTCGCCTATTTGTGACACTCCACAATGTTAGTGTATCCATTGGGTGACTAGGGGAGTAGTTAGAATAACTTGAGTGTATGATATTGTTTTATATTACTTTTTGTCATTTTATGTTAAGATAAATCAATATAATAATAAAACGTCATTGTATTTTTTGAGTGTTTGGTTGTTGCGTCTTCATAAACCATGTTTTTAATCACGTCAAGGTGTCAGCACTTACATCTCACACATATTAACTGGCCTTATTCATTCATCTGAAATCTTGCATTTATCCAAAAAGATATTTTAAAATTCATTCTAGTACCCACTAATACGTTGATATGACTGACAATGAAGAGATGTAAGAAATGTAGAAACTGCATAAGTGCTGGTAAACACTTGATATATTGTATAACATGATTAAGCTTTTACAATTTAAAGAAGACAAACTGTTTTTAATTTAAAAATAAAATCATTCTCTAAACATAACTAGTAACAAGTGCTAATAACTAGCACTTATGTTACAACGACAGAAATTACCCTTCATCAGACCAGACCACTGTGGCCAAGGGGGTAGACATGAAGCAGTGAGCATCTTGGCCTGACATTAAAACAAAAACGTGAAAAGTAGAAGGTACACAGGCTTCGGTTGAGTTAAAACACACAGTGGCAAGCCTTACATCAGAAGGGACTAGGTACTAGGTAAAATATCTCCTGGGGTGGGGGATGAGGGGTGTCCAAGTACATCGTTTTAGTGGTAGAAGAGGACTATGGCTACATTCTTACAGCACAACACTACAGACCTGCAAACATGACAGAGTTCATATTTTTGGAGCTATGACACTAGTTCTGAGCTACCTTGGAAGGTGACTTACAGGTTCATAAGTAGACCTTGTGCTTTGAATAACCACAAATCTTATTCCATATGTTTTCTGTACATGATCTCATGCAGGATCTTTGCTTTAGAGATTTGCTTAAAAGTGGCTCAAGACTGCCATCCCATGGTAATATCATGCACTAAACCAAACTGATGTCTTGCATGTCAAACAAAATCAGTTCATCCTCCATAGCTTCAGACTGTATCCATCCTAAATTACGACAAAGAAATTCCTAAACCAATAACAATGACAGAAAAGTTGTGAAGGTCTCACTGATCTCAAACATGTGGTTCTGCGTGCAGCTGCCCATTTAAAGCTCAGTCCTGTGAATGTAGCCGACCTGTAACAACCACCAAATGGCCCACAGAAGCAGTAATGTCCCAGTTGCAGTAGGATCTTCCAAGTGTGATCACAGAAGTGTGTGTTAGTGTGGCCAGTGAGCTTCCAGATTCGAGAGAAGTGAAACATGAGTCAGTTTCATGACACATAGCAGGGCTGTCTGAACTATACAAATACCGAAACACACATGCATACCCGCACACACACAAACAATACAATCAAGTAGGACAGAGAATGACCACACCCACACATCCTCTTTCTCTCTTTCTCTCACACACACACCCACACACACATAGACGATACATAAACAAACTGCTGGTTACAGTCTTCTTCATCAGCCTTCACAAACATTTCTTCATCAGCCTTCACAAACTGGTCTTTGCCTGTAGTATTCATAAAGTCAGTATTTTCTGCTGTGCTCCTCTCCCGCTTGCAAAGCTCCAAAGGTCAAAGGTAACTCCATCCAGGAGCGTTAAAAACAAATACATGTAGGCTCATGCCCCGACATCAACATATCAGGGAGCTCTGATTACGCACCATCACTTTCTTCATCTTCCGCTTCCTACAGACACAGAAAAGTCAATTAGTTACGGGATTCTCTATTTCTAATTTCATTTCTCTCAGACACACACACACACACACACACGCACACAACTGATCTCTGTGGAGCTCACAAATATGTATTCTACCACTGTTTTTGACACTGTTTTTCCACTCACTATTTTAGTCCTCACTCAGTTTAGTCTAGTAGTTAAACAAGGAGAGATAGCCATCCAACAAATGTACATATTTTGACAAGTTCCAATGTTCCAGTTGGTCACAGTTATGCAAGCAGGGCATTCCAATGCTGATTTCCTGTGTGTGTGTGTGTGTGTGTGTGTGACTGGAGTGATCCTTGGTAGCTAAAAGAGATTAGTAACAGACTCAGTCATGAACAGCCTTACAGTATCTGGCAGAATTACATCAGTGCTATTTCCCCCCCATCAGTTACTCAGGCAGCTACGGCAAACAGTTTGACAACTGAATTAAACACGATTACACCCTCATAGTCTCTTGGAACAAAGAAAAGCCCATGGCATGTTTCGTAATATTTGAGGCTATGTGAGGGAGCTTTAACAGAATATGCCATCGTTATTAAGCTGTTAGATTGTTGCTGACATTACAGCAGATCATGAGGGCAACTGAACTGCAATCTGGGCCAAGCTAGGACTCATTCACTCCCAAAGGTAAGATGCACCCTGGTGCACATGAACAAGTTATGCAGCTACCTGAGAACAGACACAGAATAGTCTTATATTAAGGTTGGTACCGTTTGGGTTGTTCCAGCAGTGAAAATGCATCATCTCAGCGCATGTTCCTCAGTGCATTTTTAAACCGTATCTAGGATACTACCAAGCACCATTTGACACACTTGAGGTCCCGTGATGAGAAATTGATCCTTACCTTCTTGGTGGAGAAGCCATGCATTTCCACAGGAGAGCATAGACAGCCAACACAAAGCCAATGAACAGTGCTGCTGCAGTCATGCCTAGCAGAACAAATACTGATTACATTGAATTGCTTCACTGTTTATACCACAACACGCAATGGACCAATGACTGGACAAAAACTACTCTTAAGTCTTTATGATGGACAGAGTAAACCTAAATGCTTGCAATACCATAGGTGGCAGTCATCTTCATCTGGCTGAAGAAGTATATAAACACAGTACCACAACTCTCATCGCATTGCTGTGACCAAGGCCGCTTGAATCTCAGAGTGTGGGGCAGGCCGCACTTGTGGGGTTAGAGTCATAATGGAACAGGAGGAACAGTAAATGTGTCTATATTCTGTCTATCTATCTTAAAGCCTTTATTGACAATCAAGACAAACTCCAAACAAAACAGCTACACACATGCAAAGTCATTAGTCAACATATACAGTAAATTAAAACAATCACATCAGATCCATGGGAGTGTGGAGGTGTTAGACTTAAATGGAATAAGTGTTTCAAATTAATGCCTTAAAATCGTTATCAGTTTCATGGGCTGATGATGGGCAGGTGAGGCTTGAAAAGGTGAGAACCATAAGACTAAAAAAGAAATAAAATGCGTTTCCTCCTTTACACAGAAAACTTTCACAGCCTTTCCTTCTCTCTTGTCTTTGTCTTGGCAAACTGCTTTTCTAAACACTACACAACATATCTGCAGGTCACCCAACGAGAGGTTGCATAGCCATAGGCCTAGGAAGTTCCAAAGACATGATAATAAATAAAAGTCAAAAAGTGTATCTAACATGCAGCAAAGTAGCCTATATCAAGCCT
Organism: Tenualosa ilisha; assembly: GCA_015244755.2. NCBI lineage: Eukaryota > Metazoa > Chordata > Actinopteri > Clupeiformes > Clupeidae > Tenualosa > Tenualosa ilisha. The sequence continues at coordinate 1,485,685 of PYXC01002553.1, read as the reverse complement.
CTAACCTTTCAAAGTGTGTCTTAAAAGGAGACTTAGCAAGTCTGGGAAGTATGGGGCTCCCAACAGAGTCGCCATTTTTTTTTTGTAACTAATACAAACTAAATTCTCAACTATACATGTGGACTTGTTTGCAAACCAAAAAATAGGAACCAGTGATGACAATTTTCGAGAGTTTTGTTGATTGGCAAGGTAATAAGCACGGTTTCATAAGGCTCATATGTTTACTTTCTCTGGCATCTTGCAAGTGCTGTAAGTTTGCGAAGAGGTCGCAGAGGGTGCCGAGAGAGCCTTCATTCACTCCGTAATTAGTCATTTAACTGGCAAAGTGACTATGAAGCTGGTAAATGAAACTAAAAACTAAATTAAACTTAACATCATAAAAATCTGCATAAAAATACAACCCATAAATTAAGCATAAAACCTTGCCTAGTTTCCCTTTTAAAAAGACACACACACACACACACACACACACACAATTCTCCCACCCTGTCCATATCAACAGCAAGACTGCAATACACAGTTCCAAAAACACAGCACAGGCCTTTATGTCCAATATGATAAACAGAAACCTAGCTCTGCCACTAAGGCTATGGCAATACTTTCATTACTGCACTGACCAGCAGATGAGAGCACTGCAAACAGGTCATGACACTGCAGCTGGTTTTCTCAATGACTGAGATAGATGGGAGAAGGGAGTGGTTGGGTAGGGGGGAGAGAGACAGAGAGACTAGAGGGAATATTCCAAAGAGTGCTCGGAGTGATTACATCCGTAATGTGGCAGACATATTTTAAAGTTGTTGGGGTTCTCTATAAGTATTTTCTTGATAAAAATCATTGGATTCTTTGAAGAGGCCAGTTGTTGGGGTTCTATTGTGGACATTGGGTCGATTGGGTTCTACACAAAGAGGTCTCCAAAATTGTTGGGGTTCTCTAAATGAAAGTCTTTGATAAGAATGATTGGGTTCTACATGAAGATATATCTGCAGTTGTGGGGTTATCTATGTGGACGTCTTTGATAAGAATGATTAGTTTCTACACAAAAAGGTCTCTACATTTCTGAGAGTTCTCCGTGTGCATTTGATTAATGTGTGACATTCAGACCTTTCATAAAAGTTGCTGGAGTAGAACTACCCAGCTTTACTCACCTGGCACAATGCCACTGCCTGGCTCCAGGCCTTTGTCAGTGTGCGAGGACCATGGGGAAATGGTAGTACCTTCAAAGAAAAAAAAATACCACATAATTTCATTTCAAGCATGTGTCTCTGAGTAAGTGTATCTTTTTGTGTTTTGCCGAGAAAATAAATGCTAAAAAACAAATACCAAATGTAAGTTTTTCCTTTTCAGTTTTGGGATTATCTCATATTTTACACAGTCAAGTCTAATATTAAATAGCCAAAGATAAAACATTTGCTTAAGGAAAATTCAAAAGATCCACTGTTTAAAAAAAAATGGCATGATTCATCGTGGTAAAATGATTAGCAATGGGTGGATTAACAGATGGAAGAATGATTTATAAGGCATTTTCTTCATAACTCACCAATGCTCTGCTCTGTATTGATGGTGGTCCTTGGAAGGGCCTCCAACACAGCCTGAGAAGGACAAAGTGTTCCATCAGCACAATAACAGAAACATGGAATACAAATAACCAAACTCACACCACTGTATATGGTAATGTGGAATTTCAGTGGACCTTGATGAGATCCATTATTCAGCAGAATCAAGAATGTAACTCTGCACCAGGGGTACAATGGGGCAAACTAGTCAACCTGACTATCAGACACATCATCCAGTGATCCTGTCGGTCAGATATCTAACCTCAAGGGAGGTCAATCTGTCTGCCATGCTTGGACCCCATGACAGGGACAAGGTCCAGACACTTTGAGGATCACTGCCAAGTAAGCTACTTATCTACATTTCAGTTCAAACTCTGTTAAAGGTACTGAAAGCATTGTGAAGCGGATTGTAGATACTTTTAAATAACATTCAGTCAATAACAGTTTTTTGTAAACACTTTTGTAAACACTTTTTAACAACAATACATTGCCTATCCTCTTGAGCCCCTATCTCTCATTTTTCAAAATCATCCCCTTACAATACTGATTCAGAAAACTGGAAACCAACAAATTGAGGGCAGCATGTCAACTTCACCTCTGTCATATTTTGTTCACTCCTCTGGTCAAATGACGGTAAAAGTGTGTTGAGTCAATAACGTCTGGCTAGACATGTAGGCAACACAACGCAATCTTCATAAATAAATAAATAAATAAATAAACGCATACATACATGCATACATACATACATACATACATACATACATACATACATACATACATACAATAACATACATAACACTGTTTACTGGTATCAAGTAAACAGAGGGACTGTCTGAGTACCTGACTTGTGGAAAGATGACCATGGTCAACAGGAGTATTTTGCACGAATTGCCAGTCATCATATCATTGGAGTGAACACGTACGCACAGCGATGGTTGCAGCAACGAAATGTTTTTACCTGCGAGATGTTTTCCCCGTAAACAAGGAAGTCACTTTGGTTTTTCAGTTGTGCCCTCATAGTGTAGATGAATGTTGAGCAGCTCCACGTCTCTTGTTCACCTGGCTTCGCGATGCACAGCGGCGCAAACTCTATAGTACTAATTAAACTTTTTTCACGCTCCCTCAGCAACCTGGGTTTGCCATCCGACAGCGGAAAAAAATAGACGTTTAGCGCCAAGCGAATTTAGGGGGAGTGACTGGGGACCAGATCAGTTAGCCAACAACATGGTCATGTGCAAGAGCTGTCAAAACCAAGCAAGTAACTCAATATCATTTGGTAACATAAACATAAACACAAATTCTTTTTTAACGGCACAGGAGATGCTTTGTTTACAAATTGTATTCGGCATGGAGGATAAATTCGCCGCTCTTGGGTAACTGTGTCTGTCTGTCCACTTGACAGCCATGTATAAACATGGGCATTTTTTGGACTGCACTGACCTTACCAATACATACAAAATACAGCTACGTGTGACAGGAAAACTTTTTCTTTCCATTGTCTTTTGAAGTAGGTCTACACTGCAGTTTGTGTCCAAAATAAGTGCAGTGTGTGCAGTGTGCAGTGCTGTATTTTTTTGTTTATTCACTTTTTTTCATCTTCATCTGCTATTTGCATTGTATCAGTGAGTTAATTTGGTTCACTATATCAGTATCAAATGTCATGATTTTATTGTGTATTTCAGATAATAGCCTATTAAACATATGACTATTTTGATTTGATTTAGTAAAATAAGTTGAAAACGTATTTGATGTGGAAGACTGAATACTGCAAGACCAACAATGTGTTTAGATGAATCAACCTTATATCAACCAATTTCACAACAAATAAGAACCCTGCCTTCCCACCCAAGAAGTTTGTATCAAAAGTGCAAAGAAGACTGTACAGTTTCTTAATGTCAAAATGTTCACCAATCATAAAATCGTACATCCTGTGATTAAATCCCTTTAGAATGATAATTTTTTGTAGTGTGTTTGGATGATCTATCATTAGTCCTCACTGCTAATAAGCCAAGCAGAAATCCAGCACTGACAGTTGTTTCATGTGTATCTGCATCTCAGTATCTGTATCTGCGTTTCAGCAGGCAGGCTATAGCAGTTATAGGCCTACTGCTATGCACCTACAATAATCTGTATTTCCAACTCCAAATATTACCTAATAGTATGTGACTGAGAGATGTTTTGTGTTTCATGTTTGCCACAAAAAAGACCTAGCCCAAAGACATTATAGGGGGAGGCCAGTAGCTGTTAGACATGTCTATATGTCCACAGTTCATTCTGCTCTGTTCACAGCTAAGACATGGGATTTTGCTGCTGTAGTAACGGCCTCATGAGCCCCAGAGCATCCAGTGTAGTGCTCCATGACTGAAAATAATTCTGGGCCCCCCAGACATTGACTATAGTATTAAAATGTTCTCTTGGGCCCTTAGAATGATCCTAACTTTTCCCTCCCTGGTGGGAAAACTATCATGTAAATATTGTTTATAGGCTGTATTTTAGGTGAATATTTTATGTTACAATGTTAGGTTTTTTTTACTATATTTCCTTTTCACTATTTCTAATTTATTTACTATGGACAGGTAACGTTGATGGTAAATATAAATATAGTTATCAGGAGAGGTTACTCATGAAATATGAAATAAAATTAAAAATCATAACTGCTGTTTCATATGACGTGTAGTTCAGGTGAGTGCCACAAGATGTCTTATGTGTAATGAATATTCCATCAGTAACTTGTTCTTTCTTTTTTCTTTCTTCTGTCTTTCTTCCTTGCATCATTTTTTCTTTCTTTACGAGAGGACATCATACAATTTGAAGCAAAACACTAAAGATAAAACCAGAAAAGTTGGTTGAGAAATTTGGTAGGCCTAATCCAAATGCAGGCTTATTGTGGGCAATTTTTTGTTACTCATTCTGGTTTTGTACAATTTGGTGTTGGGTTGTGTTGGCAGACAAGTAGGCTACAAATTTAAGTGTGAAATAAATTAATGACCCATTTCAGCAGAAAAAAATGAACAAGTGTAAAAACAAATATACCAGAGAATTTAGCAAATCTGAAAGGGTAGCCTAAATAGCCTACACAGGGGGCATACGTGTTTCTGAATTACGCAACCTTAATTTGTTCAGATGATGCATTCTGAGAATCATTTGACAGCTTCATTGAGCATCATTGGACAGCCTGTCCAAAAATTCGACTAGATTAAAATCACTGAAATGTTAAATAGCTTTTAATGGAAGCATAACATTTGCATTGTTAGTCAGGGCAGGCCAAATGGTAGAAAATCAAGTAGGAGAAAACACTGATCTGGCGCTCTATATGATTTTATCTGAATGCAATGTTGGTTCGGCACTGAAATATCCTTTTGTGCCAGTAGGTGGCAGCAGCTTCTGCTGTTCTGATGTTCACTTGTGCGTGCCCTTGCGGCATATAGACCTACTCAAAAAACATATATAGGCCACAGTATATATAACCAGAAACAACACACTACAATTATTACCTCCTGTGACATGCCATGGAGTAGGAGAACCTAAGAAAGTGATTTGAGACCACTCCTCCTCTCAGAATCTGTTCAGACCATCCATATCACTACTTTGACGAAATCAACATGGCCGGGGGTTACTCTAGTACTATTTAGTCTGTACTACTATTGATAGTCCTGGAGATAAATATTACATCATTTACCATCTTATACACTTACAGCACAGTGCAAGCACTCATCTAAAGTATCATGAAAATTTGTGGGGAGAAAAATATTATCTGACCTTTACTGGTGCTAATTATAGCCAAATCTGGCGTGCACTACCAACATCAACTCTAATGAGAGTGCAGTGACACTGGGATCATTTTGTACAAGACAGGGCAAAATGTTTAAATTTGATTTCATAAAGCTCATTAACAGGTTTAATACCTTTTGTGACTATTTCATGGGATTTATTTACATTTCCTTGACCCTTTGGGGAGCTACTCTTAATCAGGTGGCGAATTACTGAAAAGACTTGGTGATCCCAAGATGCTGCTTTTTTCTCAAGTAGTCTCAAAGTAGTGGTCAAAGTCTCAAATAGTGGTCCTTGTAATGATTTTTTGCCAAGATATGGGGTTTTATCCAGGCAAGTTTGTCATATTTTTAGTTGATTGGAATTTCTTAATTGTTTGTTTAATTTTCTTAATTGTTTTAAGTGCAAACAGGTCATTTTTAAGTAAGTACACCATTTTAAAGCTATTTCTTGTCTTACAGAGATCAACCCACATTCTTGCATTTTATAGCATATTTCCTTTTCTTTCTAATGTTGAAAAAATTATGGGCATTTGACCTTTTTTTATAGCCCAATTTCAGGTTTCCACAGGTTACCTCAGTAGGCCACTGAGGGGTCAAATATCTGACAAACTTCTTTACAACCATGTGCCTCTGGTACTTTTACTCAACACAAACCTTTTGGTTAAACTATTTACAGTACAAAACACAGAGTTTTTGTCCAAGTTTTGGAATAAAATAATTTCTCTAAAGATATGGCTCCTGTTCTAAATTAAGTGACCAAAAAGAAAATGCTCCCTGTCTGACGACATGTGAGCTCTATTGCCTGGAAGGAGTTCTTCATTTACAAACAACAAAGAATAGCCCTATAGGATTCATCTGGTATCCTACAACCGAACTTGAAACCAGCTTCAAGTGACAAAGCTGGCTATTGCATGTGTATGTATATTGCTCTATGACACATCAGCCTATGGTTAATGAGCCAATAAGTCAATAAAATGCAGACCTAGGCCACACTTGAGATGCCAAGGGACATAGAACATGTCAACCGATGCTCGTTATATAACAGGCCATCTAGCGTTAATGCACGGTATATATGGCATGAGAAGGCCCCTCATTATAAGGAGCTGAGCATTGTTTAACATGCAGTGACTGTCTCCCGAGAACGCTTGGCAGCACCGTTTGAAAGGGACGCTTTGTTTGGGTGCGCAGATCCATTCAGTGCAAACCACTCCCCCCCCAGATGCCCTGACGAGATGCTTCTCAGCTTCTGCGCGGAACTCAGCAGCAATGTCACGTTCGAAATTAAAATCGGAATATCAACACACGAAGGAAGTCTGGCAAACACTAAAGAACACTTACATTAAGTTGTTTGCAGAAGAACAGTGAACAAAGGGACACATTTAACAGGCTTGATTGGACAAGTGGGACAGCGGGTTTCTTTGCCCTGAAGTGCACGGTTTGTGGTAGTGAATTCGGCGAAAACACTCAGCGACTTCTAATGTGGAATGAGACGTATGCTTCTGAACAAATTGAAGACCCTTAAAGTTGGGGGTAAGTTCAAGCACAATATGTTGAGCTGTTGCATTCTCGTTTGGAAAATTGTAAGCACTCTTATTTCGTCCTCATAAGAAAAGTAGCTTTTTTGCATCTGATGAGAGTTGTATGGAGAGAGAGAGGGAGAAGGAGAGTTGTATGCATCCCATGGTCACTGGGGTCTTGGGTGTCATAGAGACTCGCCATGGGACGATCAGGTAGAAAAACAAACCTGCATTGTTGTCTGTATAGCTTATATAGAGTAATAGCCTACATTACACGAAATAGCCTATAGAAACTCTTAACACCTTGTATAGGAATATATAAATAAGTAGCCTGATCTTTTCCTTACACCTGCACTTTTTTCATACCGCTACCCTTGGAATGGTGTTCTTATAGCCAGGTTTTAATGGCTTCACGATTCTACACAGTATTTTTCAACACACATAGAGTATATAAACCATGATAAATCTATAGCCTAAGTCACTGCATTAACAAACACTTTTATCCAAATTGTAGGCCTAAAGTGTGTAATGTAATGAATACCTCTAAAGCATGCATATCTACCCATCTACCTATCTATCTATCTACCTATCTATCTGTTAATCTATATATCTATTGTTCAAATGTATCTGATGATACATACATTTTAAACCAGTAAGCAAGGCCAATGATTGGTACAATTTGGAAGCTTATTACACTAATTTTCATTTTATAATAAGATTGTTGTCGATGTTGTTGATAAATAATTAAAAAAAAACTACCAAACACAAGCCAAGTCAGTGGATTTTTAAAAAGTGGGCTACAGGACATCGATGGCTGATGAGGTCTAGGTCTTGTAACACCACAGGAAGAGCAGATCCCTAATGTGCTCTTTGGACTATGTTAGCAGTAGCGCTCACTCAGTTCCTATTGATTCTCTCACCACAACTGCTTCAAATGTAGTCCATCCACCCACCCACTACCTACAACTAATGCTTGGAGGTTGAAATTTTACTGAAATCTCCAATTGCACCTAGATCCACACTGTTAGTGAAATCAAGACGAAATAAAACTTAATGTACAGTATGTATTTCAATCCAAGAATGCAAAGAAGCAAGAATGAGCATTGCACTTATTCTTCTATATCAACACTCATTCATAAAAAAGAAAGGAAAAAAAGAAAAAAGAATACATGCTTTACCAGGGTTTAACAAGGTCTGGATAACTATTAGCTTTGTCATATGGGCAATAGGAGATGCCACTGCCATTCACCCTGTTAAAAAAAAAAAACAACAGGCTTCACCTTTTCCCATCTTAAAGAGTGTGCGCAGTGCATAGTGGCTGAGACACATAAAATCTTACTGTGACCACTATAGACTATAGCTGAAATATTTACTGTTCAGAGTATGGGGGACATATATCACTTAAAATTCTAAACTCGAACTGTAGGAACTTGAGAGTGTAGTATAGTGTCATGATTTGTATCAATTTGTTCTATAATCCTTTTCACAGACTTTCAAAGTCATAGCTCCCATAAAATATTCATCTATATTTCAATTATGTCGTTGAGTTATTCATTGTGATTGTTCTGTTTCTTGCTAGATGCCCAAGAATAAATTCCCTCCTCTCCCACATATCTGAGTTCACCTTCACTTAGGGCTATTTGAAGGCTGAGATGGGTAGGGGAGGCTAGGAACTGTTTTTAGAGTCTAGCTTCTTTCCTGTCATTAAACCCAAATAGACCTTGCCCACCCCAACCCCCTGTGTTTTGGCAGACAAAACACACACACAAGATAGCAAAAATTAGCTTGTGCTTTCTGGCCGCAGAGATAAGCACTCGCCGTCTGCATTTGAACATGAGCCGTTGAATGCTAATATGATGGAAGCTGGTTTCTAAAAGAGGTAGCTTCTTTTTCTGGCCCTTCCTTGTGGGTTGAGGGCCAGTTCCACTTATCTGTGCAATGCCATTAAAATAATGAGAAGCAGGTAGCGATATGCAGATGCGTGTTAGGAGACGTTTTGAAGTGGGTGTCACTCCAGGCTCAACTTCACCCTACTTGTCATATCGTGTATACGTAGCAGTACACTTAAGGCACTTAGCCACTGTGTTGTGGACACACACACACAGACACACACACACATACTCATAGCTACATCATCATATCTGAGAGAAAGTGTTTTCAGGAGAATTGAAGAGGTGATGAGGTAAATAATTGGGGTGATGGTGGCGCAGGTGGTAGAGATGCCGTTCGGCAACCAGAAGGTTGCAGTTTTGAGCCCCTCTCTGCCTGACCCCATTGAAGTGTCCTTGAGCAAACTTGAACCCCAAATTGTGTGTGAGGGCAATCAATAACATGTTGATGTAACTATCTGCCTTTAATGTTACTCTTAAGTAAGCAATTGTTAATGTCCAACAGTTCTTCGTCATGTAACTTGATCTCATTTTCTTCTGCAGGACCTCTGGACTGCAAAAAAAAAAACAATTAAGAAGTGTCTCTCAACTACACAACACAGTTCTCAGGTGAAGAAATCTAACCTGCTGAAACACCAACCAAAAGTAGAGACTACTCCCACACTCTCACTTGGAGTTCTATAAGCACGTTTACCATCTAGGGTGACGATGTGATTTTCTCACACAGTGTTCATTGCCCCATGAAAATGAGAAAACATTCTGCTATTCGGGGGCATTGAAGCGGGAGAGCGTGAGATTGGGTTGTGTTGCTCCCGTTGGTGGCTCATTACTGTCCCTTCTCCAGGTGAGGCCTACGGACCATCTTGGGACTGCTGCGCCAGCACACACACACATAAACTTACTCACACGGTGAGTACACACACACGCGCGCACACACACACACACACACTCATCCTTACACACAAACACACACATACATATAAAGGGGTTCATATCCGTGCCCTCTCTGGAGTCCCATAAAGTCATCATGGAGTCAGAGCTCAGGACGGGCCTGTCCGCTGCTGCCATCATAGCCATTGTCTGCAACTCGGTGGTGGGTGTCCTCATCCTTATCCTCTTCGTCATCCTCTACAAGGCCTGCCAGGTGCCCTCCAGATGCCCGGAGAAAAGGCCTGTCATTAATGATGCCTCAGGGGAGCAGAGGAGCGAACAGAAGTACTTACTGACGGCAGCCTGAGGGACCAGTAGGGCCAAAGTGCAACCTCACAGTACACAGGATCCACAGGGGACATCTCAGACATCCACATGTGGATGTCAGCATGGAGACCTCAGTTGTGGGAGACTGGCCAGAACTTTACAACTCGTTGCATTAAACACAGTGTGCAATTCGTTGAGTGGTTAAGACAGATGGTGGTCATAAACTGCCTGCATGGTTTATTTGCTACGATTACCTTAAACACACACATGCACGCAGGCATGAACACACACACACACACAGAAGGTACACTGTTGAAGGATCTCAGCGTGGTCAGAGAGTATTGTTTCTTTTGACTTGCTCTTTCTTTCTCTCTCTTGTAGTACAGGACACAGGACATGGTGAGAACGTGAAAAGCATTACGTAAAACTGGGCAAATCCTCTTAGTCTCTCTGAGACTGTCCATCTGTCAGTCTGTTTGCTGCTTCTTCACTGATCACTGTCACCCAAAGAAAACCTTAGGTCTGTCGGACCTGTTTGTATGTTTGCAATGATCAGACCTTGGGTCCTCTGTGTATATGAATGGAGGACCACAAACTCGCTTTAGGACTGTTCAAATGTACAGCGAGAGGGCATCCAGTAGACGGAGAGAATGGAAGGAAGGAGAGGATTTGCAGTGCTAGAGCCAGACAGTTAAAGGCACACTACTTTTTAGGTTAATTTATCAGCTTTGTAGTCACTTTGATGATTAACTGGCTCATCACAAGGTGAATGAAGGCTCTCTCCCACCTCTAGCATAGGTTCCACAGTTACTACACTTGCGGTATCTGAAACACTAGGCCGAGGAAGCGAATCTGAAATCAAAATCACATTTACTACTTGCTTGCCAGTCAACATAACGCACGAAAATGATCATCGCTGGTTCCTATTCTTTGGTTTGCAAGTAAATTCACATTGATTGCTGACAATGCATGATGTTGTTGCTGTTTGCAAAAAATGGCGACTGTAGGGGGCGCTCCAGAGATAAACAGTCACACAGTCACAGTGTTGCCTGGAATGCCTTTAATCCTTCATAGTCAAACAGGGAATGTATTGGTTCATGACAGACTCGAGTAGTACAACAGAACCGTATGCTCCACATTTAAGGAGCAGAAAATGGCATTTGTGTGACTGTTTACACTTACAGAAATGTGAAAAGGACTAAAACTGATCAGACATGCAACATGTACAAAGTTGCACAAAGTTTTATGTTGTTTTTGACATGTTTTGATAATTGCTGTCATTTACATACTGACTACTGACTATGTTATAGTCATTTTATTGTAAATAAATTAACAGACAAAATGGAATGTAATTTTGTTTAATTTATTTTATAGCAGGAGATAATGTTGTCACTGCCTGCAACATGGACCACAACAAATCTTCATTAAATAAAAAATGCCATCAAGGAACCAAAACAGCTGAAATTATTAATATGAGGAAAAATTAAAAGACATTCATTTAAAAAAAACTACACTACATACTTTCATGGTGAGGTTTAATGCAAATGTTTATTTACCCTCATGAAAACTACCCATTAGTGCTGCAGCTCTGTTACCTATGTGAGTGCCACCATCTACAAACCTCAGCAGCCAGAAGGCTGTTTGTGGGTCACTGGGATGTCCTTCAGCTCAGGCCACTGCATCAGCTGATGAGCCTCTGATTCCTAGTGGTTCTCATTCTGGTGTGACTTTCCCACACTAATGAGATTTCTCAAGCTCTTTAATAGCCCACAGAGATGAGCAGAGCAGGAGGGCAGTGCTAAAGCACGAACCGTGCTACCAACAACAGCTACCAAAATAGGAACCTAAGCTATAATCTTTACAGGTGTGCCAGTATCATGCAAAGTAGGGGTGATGGCAGAGCGGACAGTATGACTTGCAGGAACACACCATGGTTGTTTATTCACCTGTGCCCTTGTGGACTCAATCCATTTACTTACAGCAGCTCAATATTAAGCCAGAGTGCCAACTACACTGGCTCTGGGACAGAGACATGAGAGGTATTTTTCTGTCTGTAAATCACAATGCAAATCATGTAGTAATTCATGTATTGCAATTATGGAGCAATTTATTACTGTGTACTTACTTGATTACTGTGCAGAGAGCTGAATTAGCTCATTTTGTAGTCCATGTGTACACACAGAGATGATTTGGGTACTGATTCCACCAAACCAGGAGTTTTCAACTGGTTGTGCATGGCCCACATGGTAGAACTTATAACAATGTTGGCCCAATAGTAAGCTAATAATATTATAATATTATTCATATTTGGAAAACAAAGTGCTTAATTTTTGAGAGTTTTTTGAGGTCCTTCCTAGGTCAAAGGTCATTTTAGGGACGTTTTAACCTAAAAGCACTCCATATAGCTCCATTAAAACAAACACCACCCTAACGGCTTGTTGGTCTCTCTAAAGAGGGCATGATTTAAAAATAGCAGCCTTAGTTTTGGCACACACTGCCGTGTTGTATCATTCCACGTAAACTAATACCGATTTAATTTAATCACTAGGCAAAAACATCCTTTGAATTTAATACCAAGCAAATGCCATGCAAAGCAGTCCCACACCTCATTCAAACAGCTGTGGGTTATTACTCATATCCATAGTCATATACTGATGAGTCAAACATCTGACTCTGAATGCTGCATTCAGAATAAGGCTGTATTCAGATAAGACTATGACCCCTGGGATCTCACTCACATTCATGCTCCAGCATGAAGCTAAGTCCTGTCCTCTTCTAGCAAGCATACTATGAGACCATTTAATGAAATGTTCTAATGCAAATGCATCTCTGAGTCCTTTAGTTTCATTTTTAAAAAAGGGTTTTGTTCGTTGGATTTTGTTTATGGGGCTAATTACTGATGCCAGATTTCGTAAACATGTTTATACAAACATCCAAAATTAAAAGCAGTTACTGTGTCACTACAGTGCTTAGCCAAATCATTTGATCATTAAGTAGTGGACTATGTAACCATATAATGGATAACTGGATAATGGATTTCACTAATGGAAAGTGATAAAATGTACACTAACACAGCATTAGTCATTATTAACATTACTCACCAAAACAGGCTATATTTTAATTCTGTCATAAACCATTGCTTAAGGTCCCTAAACACAGACTGTCCTATGACAAGCTGAAGGTGAACCATTAGTGCTGAAAGAGAGTGGCAAAACTGAGTATACTTTTCATAAGTATGCCAGTTAGGGCATGGTGACACTGTACTTTTCCACTTATCATGGACTGTATGACATGACAGTGGGGTATGGCGCCATATGCTTTTCTGGGATTCATTGTTGTCATTACCCTTTGAGTGTACTTAATTCTGATCTGATGTTTCTTCCTGAAGGCCATGCTTTGCTGGTCCTGTCATTAAGTGGGGTGTCCAGGGTTGTGCTGACCCAGTAGCTGGGTTGGGCACGGATCGTATGACTCCTTATCTTCAACTACTTAAACTTGGGTTCTTCATGTGCCTCTTTAGAGACGCTCTGATCACGGATGCTTTATGGCACTCTGTATCTTGCCTCTCTCCTGTTGTGCACGGCGGAATAAACCTACTCCTTGATTTGAGTGTGACCTGGTCTCCCGTTTACTGAAGTAACCTAAAAATGACTATCAGTGCCCTTAAGTCTGCAGTGTTCAGGAAGTCAGTCCAGAATACTACTATGTAATCATGTTTAATTATCATATGTGGTAAGTGTGATCATTTTTTATTCCTTGTGTCCCAATAATTTGTTATGCGGGGAAGCACATTATTTCAGCTCTTTAAACCAGAAGGCCTGTCTGTCTGTCTATCTATCCCATAATTTCATGTGGCTGCTGTATTAACTACAGTCGAAGTGATTGCAAAGCTGCATTCAAGACGTCTCAAAACCAAAGGTATACCAACGACAAAGTCCATAGGTGTCCCTGTGCACAGGCCTTTAGTGGTGCAGGTGCAGGTGAGACAGGTAAGTATATTCCATAAGTGAAAGATCAAAATCACTGCTCACTTGGAAACAATTTTTTTTATTTATTTGGCGAGAACAATGTGTTTTGCTGAGTGCTTCATCAGGTTCACTCTGCACCATCCCCCATTCCCACAGGTGAATAAATCAGATTCCATATCACATGACCTTGTTAAGTGATATTTACATGTCATTTTTTGCTTTTTCCTCCTTCCTTAAACATTTTATGCAATATTAATACAAAAATAGAATCTATAAATAAATAGCCAGTGTAAAGTTTATCAACAACACCTCTACCAATTAATTATCACAATATCAAGATGTGAGCTGCACGTTAAGAAAGCATACATCACAACTATTGGTTTGAATAATGCAAAATTCCTAAAAACACTGAGATAATTTCTAAACAAAGATAATTTCTCCATACTCCAAGATAGCAAGCCAGTACAGGTCACAAAAACATCTTGTTTTTCATTAAGTCCATATGATTCAACTGAGCCTTCCTTTTTAGCAGTATACCAATGACAACTACACATCGCTGTTTTAAACAATGAGAGGGAGGATCGGCTGTGCCTGATAACATTAGTGACTCTGATGCCAGCCACAAATGCTCCCTGTGATTTTCAGATTAGTTGTCTGACTGGATCTTAAATCTCTGCAGCCCTATTTGTGCACTAAATCTCCCCACAAAGCGGACGGACCACAAACACAACAAAAAAGCAATCAAGAGACTGAACCAACCTCCTTTTGGATTGAGATGGGACCCAAAGGCTACCTCTCGAGTAGTCTACGTTAGATTGTTTTAAAAGTGGAATGACTGCAGACAGTGTGACCTTTACTCTTGTCACCATTAATCATAAAATCGTCTTGTGTTTCAGAAGCTCTCTGTTAGCTCAGCATAGGTGAATCAGAGCCCTTAGTACTGGGCAGCCACACTAGCATATGAGGACCCCAGCCCCATCCAACCCCCCTCCCCCGACATACACACACACACACACACACACACACACACACACATATACTCTCTCTCTCTTAATGACACACACACTACAGAGAGGATTAGTCAACTGACCACAGTGGCATTGCATAACAAGATCAGGGGATATTGAAAAAACAAAAATTCTACTGAACATAATCTGCTTCCCTATCAGTAAGGCTGCAAAGGGTTGCATAAGGACATGAGGAGGACACACAGAACATCTATCTTTTCTTGCATTCTTCCTTCATTACTTTATATGCCTCCAACCATCTCGCCCTCGCCCTCGCCCATCCCTCCATTCCCCCATCCCCCACCACCTCCATGGAACTGACATACTGCCCTTTCACACTTTCTGCTCCCACGCAATTTACCATTGCACA
Source organism: Tenualosa ilisha (assembly GCA_015244755.2). Classification (NCBI taxonomy): domain Eukaryota; kingdom Metazoa; phylum Chordata; class Actinopteri; order Clupeiformes; family Clupeidae; genus Tenualosa; species Tenualosa ilisha. Next base: position 1,470,411 of record PYXC01002553.1, on the reverse strand, counting down.
GGAAAAGCTGAGAAACATGAATTCCACTAGGCCTACATGGGCTCGCTCTAGCCTCTGGCAAGAGTAGATTTTTCAGTTCATTTGCAGAAATGCAGTGTTTTATGAAATACAAGCACGACTGGTTCGAGTTCCAGTTAAGGGTTAAGGGTTAAGGGTTGTGGGGGGGGGGGGGGTGCAGTATCACTGGAATGCAGGCCTACCAGAACGTCAATACTCAGGAAACATTGCCCAGCAACCTTGCTCAGAAAGTTGTCATTGCATATTGTCAGCTTAATACAATCACATTCAAAGTTTCACGAAAAGCTTATGTGCTATAATTACTACCAGTGATGATACATTGTTGATACAATGTTGTCGGGTAACCACATTACCAGTTGCCTTTATTTTTATGCATACTCATAATTAAATTTCCTCAGAAATTTTGCCTGCGTTACTGTCTTGCTATTTTGCACTTTAATGCCTCCGTGCACCGCAGGAGAATGAAATAGAAAGCAACTCATGCATGAACCTTGAGAAATAGTTTTTATTACCTTGTAGGCCTACTCAGCGGCACTGCTAGAAATTTCGGGCCATATGACAGAAAATTATTTTGGGCCTCCCAAACATTGATTATAATATTAAAATGTTCTCCAGGGCCCCATATCAGTGCCAGGCCCTTGGAATCATCCTAACTTTCCCCCCACCGGCGGCGCCTCTGGGCCTACTGGCGAGAAATTAAGTGCCGGTATATTAGTCACATGAAATTCATAGTGCGATACAATACTATACATAGTGCATTGGTCAGAGACCCCTTCTTGAAGCTGTTGGTTATTGGTATTGGTTAAAATAGACAAGGTGGCCACATGATTATGTTGCCTCAACCTTCACAAATGTGTTAAAGTCGTCGCACAGCAGATACAAATTGGAACATGTTCCTGTAAGTATTTTGATCATCTTTTAAAATGTAAAAAGTTAAGTGCGAAACGTGTGCTATGAAGCATGCCCAACAGGCTGCATTCGATAGAATCTCAGCTAGACGAAAAGTGAGCACGATGGCAGAATTAGACATTCCTACTGCACCCAGGGAGCAATATGAAGCTATCTTTTATAGTTTCATGACATCAGCGAAGTAAAAAACCCTTAATGTTTCAAAACTACAAAATGTCAGAATTTGCTTCACATTTGCAAATGGTTATTAGCACTATTAAACACAGCGATATTGACTCTCCCTTATTTCTTCAGTAACCGTCGTCGTGCCTAATCGACCGTCGTAAAGCCTAATGACAGGCTTCTCCTGCTATAACACTGGCACCCCCCCGCGTTGAACGCTGGTGTAGCACTTTGGTCAAAACTTAGAATATCATGAAAATGTCATGTGAAGTTTTCACAGTTCCGAGCAACATTCCGATTAGGTAGCTTCGGAGAATAACGATATTGCTTGTTTTGCCCATCAGTGACACTGATGTATTTCGGAGTTACTTGGTGTTAAGGATCCCTTATTTACAAGTAGTGAATGATAATGAGTTTTTATCATCCATAGCTTACTTATCAGGTGATAAGGCTTCTTCAGAAATCAGAGATTTTTGTCCTCAGAAATGAGACCTAAGGATTTTTTTTTTTATGGTGAGGAGATAGTCTTGGAATAAACAGTCAAACAGAGGAACTCGTGGGATGCAATACTCTCTTTTAATAGCTTTCCGCAGAGATAGTTTATCAACCCTCTCTGGTTTTCGCTGTTAAAAGGCTGATCAGCATCTGGGAATGACCTTGCATCACAGGTAGCAGTGTTGCTGCTGTCCAAGGTGCTGAAGCGGAACAATTATGGGGTGGTGCGCTAGATTGCGCCAGTTTTAGTTAATCATCGGTTTTGTGGAACTTAAAGTTATGATCTCTTTTATGTTATTCTTACAAAAACCACAGGATGACAGCATAGTTCAAGCCAAACTATGCTAAGGTGCTATGTCATAATAAACATGTTAAATAGCACACTCGTGAATTACTGAAGGATCCATGAAAGCAAGTTGTTAAGGAGGTCAGTGTTCCTTCAGTACAATAACATATCACGAACTATATACTATATACTCTCCATAGTGAGTAAGTCTCACTATGGAGTCACTCCAAGTCTGGCCTCCAAATGTCTACATTATTTCTCCCTATGACAAACACAATCCATGTAGAGTCAAAACTTTGAAGTCACTGATCCTACGTAACCCTATGCACTACAGCGGCGTACTAGGGCGAGGTATGTGACCACTAGGTGGCAGAACTGCGGGGGGCACACACCCCCAGAAACTGCTCTACCCCACTATTCGCTGCACTGAGGTTTTATCGAAACTTGACAACTTGTCTATCAGGTGCAAAAGACTCAGAACTTTAGACGATGCAGAGTTTCATGTGAGTTTGATTCGAAGACACCTCGCTGGCTCTAGTTGTCCGTAGGGTGCAATATCTAACCAAAACTGTGTTTTAAAATTTCATGTCCTTCGGTGTAATCATAAAAACATCCCAATGTGGTTCTTGTTTGTAATTGCATCATGACCACAGCGTAGAGCATCAGAGAGAGAGCGTAAACTGAACAAAAATGTGCAAAACCCCCTTAAAACAATGTTTATAAGAACCAGGGTTATCCCCCAGTTCCTCATCAGCACAAATCGACCCACAATAAATCCTAAGATGATTCCAAGGGCCTGGCAGAGAACATTTTAATATTATAATCAATGTATGGGAGGCCCAAAATAATTTTCTGTCATAGGGCTCAAAATTTCTAGCGGCTCCGCTGGTCATCACCTATTTATATCTAGAACATTATGGTTAAATGTTTTGAGGGGAAAACTCCTGGGATGCTGTCAGTCATAATCCTGAATTACTCAGTCATGCCGCAAACATTAGTCTACCAGACAATTACGTAGGTATATCAATATAACATGCATAATTATACAGTAATGTGTGGAATAATATGTATACGGTATATGGTGTGTATTGCTTTTTCTTTTTTTTTTCCAAAGAGATGGATCTGTCAAAATTTTGATAAATTCTCGGATCAGACAGAGGCACTTCTCACATTCTGTTTTCAACAAATAAAAGTTTTATTATCTCCACTTTTTCATTGTGTCAGTCTTTGTTGTTGACAACACTGCTGCATAACTTAATGGTGGAAAGTAAAAATGATTAAAAAAGAGAACGATAGAGAGAAAAAGAACGACTCCCGTAGAAGCTTTAGTGCACCTTCTGCACAGGTGCGCAGGAGCCAAGAGTGTGCGATATGAGAGAAGAAATACAGATGTTTGCAAACCTGTACTGCTTGGAGCACACTCACGTGCTCACGGTGCCTCGACTCTGGCACAGAAACAAACAGCAAGTGAACGACAAAAATCAAAGGCAAACGGGCAGGTGATAGAGCTAAATGTTGTGATGGATATGGGCTCCAGGCGACCAAGAGTTAATTCCGACGAGGCGAGGAGATGCCAAAAGGTCCTCGTCTTCATTATTGTACTCTAACTTCAAATATCATATAAGTCCATCTGAACGAGTGGGAAATTCGCTATACACACACTGCAAATCGCGTGCATACATACGAGTACGTATTTACATATTCTTGAAAGGGAAGACAATGGCACGCTGTCACACAAAGAAGAAAGAAATGAGAGAATAAAGCAAAATCAAAGGCAAGAGGATTAAGTGCATGTGAAACTGAAAAGGAAAAAAAAAATAAAAGAGCAACAAAAGGATTAGTTATTATACTGCATGTCTAAGTCTCACACAGGGAAGGCAATAAGAGTCTTGTCTGCTAGGCTACAGAGCACCCTGTGCCGAGGCTTTGGTTGGTTCCATCTGGTCTCTTCCGGGTAAAACGGATAGCCCACCACACAACATGAGTCATGGAATCATTATTGCTACAACTTAAGTCACTTCAAATGTTTTCAACAACACAAAAAATACACACACAATGAATGGATTACAATGTGATGCCTTCTCTGTTTGATGTAACAATTCTCAAACATATTCAAAAATACTTCTTTATCCTCCATGTGACTGAAAATAAAGCTCTACCATGAGGGCACTAACAGCTGGGCATGACCAAGAGTCAGGCATTAGATTCAAATGTTCAGAATGTTGCACATGATATAGCTTAGTGTTATCATTACAGTAACAGGCTTACAGTATAGAGTGAACTTCATGAGACCACAATGTATTATTAGTAAAAAAGCACTTGGTCTGTATTCTATAAGTAAGAGTACTGGGGATGGCTAACAGCAATCTGTCATATGATTATAAATCTTGATAGGCTCTTTTACTACACAATATATCTATTCTTGTCTGAGCTACATTAAAGAACTGATGGTTGGTGGGTGTGTGCTTTTGGGTGGATTAGTACTGGCTGCATCTGACTACAAGCAAACAAAATGTCATGTCTGTAAGAAGCCTGATACCACCTAACAGAATAGAGTATATAAAAAGAAAAGAATGGAGCTTTTTTTAAATTTCCTCTTTCAAAAAGGAAACAGGAAGATAAACAAAAGTGCCTGATAAGTTGTTGTACATGCATGGACAAGAATTCTTGAAGATTTTTGTACTCTGGCTCATAACATGATATTTCTATACACTTTTCTATGTCACAGTTCAGTGACTCCACTCTTCCAGTGTATCTGCTGGGGTACAGTAAACATCACACTTGATGTGATGGCTCTCTGATTTTCCCATGCTGTCAGTTTCTCATCTCAACTTTACTCTGTACCTGGGTTTTAAAAAATACTTTCAAAGTGCTTGAACTCAATACATTACTTTGTTAACTGCTAAACCACTGACAAAAAACAAAACTTTAATTAAAAAAAGGCCACAACAGAGCAAATACATAATAGTGAAAACTCAAAAGTCAATGACAAAAAGCGATATGTATAATATAAAGTGATATAATGAAAGACTGGCTAGCAGTTTGAGCCACTTCCCTCTCATAGAAAATAACACCACTGAGCTAAATCCTTAAAAGCTGATCAGTTTCAATCAGGGGTGAAATGCTGTTTTGGATTTCAATTCACATTTATAGTAAAACCTTCAATACTACTCCCTAACACTGCAGATCTGACCCAACACACTTGTTTTTTTTTTTTGTTAAACCAAGTACCACTATTACTTTTCAAAGTATCATTATGTCATCAAAAAAATATCCACACAGGAACAGACGGTGACTACAGCACGTCTAGCCAAAAGGTCTACATTCTTAATATGACTGATAAAAGATGGTCACATGTGATATGGGATAAAGGTCCTAAATAATGGACAAAGCTTGTACCATTACCCACTGTTTGGCTTGGAAGAATTTGGTGATTGAATTGCTTGATCTTTTCTCATCCTGAAGGGCTATGATTTCCTAAGTGAACCTACTTGACCTCTCTGCTGGTTGGAGTTGTGGATAGCCATCATCTCTGACCCCCAGCAACCAACAGGGATGCAACAGGCAGGCATGATATGCATTCATGATGGCTGAATCCTCATGTCCAACCTAGGCCAAGAACCCTCAAACACTTACCTGGCATAAATCTGCTTCATGATTCTGCTCCAGAACTAATGGTATTGGAGGAACAGTGGGATTCAGTCTATGTAGTTAGATGTGTGTACATAAAGCAACACTGGGCTCCAAATCACTGATATCATCATTCACGGTCTGAACTAAAGTTTGGGTGACTGCTGTAAGGGAAAACGCAAATGCACACACTCCTTAGTCTGACGTGAATCAGCTCACTATGGCCCTGTGCATGAGCACTGGTAACATATCTTTATAGACTAAAATGATCACAGATTTGGATAATGATCATGATTAATGTTAACAAGTCAGTGACTCCCACTTCAGTGATTCCCGGAGACTGATTAAATTTATTAATATCTGTTAACGGAAAGATGCCTTTGATAACTACCTTTTACGCTATTAATAAACGAAGGCAATTCTTACGTATTGATTTGTTGTCTCTGCTCATTCTGACAGCGGCTTCATAGTGTACTGAGGCCAGAGGTTAGATTGCTAAAAGACTTCGGCCCTCATCATCATAGGACACACATCCAAAAATACTGAAGTGCATAATCCAACCAACAGGGGGCACCCTAACATGACAATTTAGTCCAACTGAGGACAGTAACATCCACATTTGTCCTGAGCGACTGAGTGAGTGACTGATTGATTTGGGATTGCAGGAGTGAATCTGACTTGTCTCCATCTTTAGGGGGGTGTCGCTGAGTGTAGGTCCTCCATGTCTGGTGAGACAGACAGGACTGGCTGTTTCTCAAAAAAACAATGTGCATCTTGCAAAGAGAGCTGGTGGGCCGGGGTGGGGGGTGTGGGAGTCTGGGGTTGGATACTACCTCCCGCTCCCCTAACCGAACACAGGGTCCGACGCAGCCAATGGAGACTCGCTTAAGCTCCACCGATGTTGCTGGTCACACGCCAAAAAAATGATACTTGGATTATTGTAAGATTTGCACATTCTCAGTGGTGTGGATATGATGACAAATCATGAGGTCAAAGCAGAAGAAGAAGAAGAAGAAGAAGAAGAACAATAGAAAGCTATTTTTATCTGTCTTTGTTTACAAGTCCTAAGATGTCCCTCCTCTTTCCAGGGGAGATCTGAGTTCTTCTCGCTAGGTTGGCAACCAGGCCAACAGGAGATACAGAGAAAATGAGTCTAAACCAGTTTCTTCTATAAATCAAGGGAATTGGGGAAGGGGTGGTTGCTGTTACTGTAACAACGCAGCTCACACACCACACAGGGCCGTAACCTTTTGACCTTTTGTGCACAGACAGAAGTACAGTGCATTTGTGGGGAGGTGAAGCGCTGTCCGTCATGAGAGCACCTGATTTTTAGACAGGAAGAGATGCGCTGGGTGGATGGAGGGCGGTGTCAGGCAGGCTGCAGAAGTCCATACCACCCTCACAGAGAAACACGCACCAATCGATGCTGTCCTTGAGCAACCAAGGACAAGGTATGGTGCAAGATATGTCACACGAAGGCTTGTGTGAGACAGACACACACACACCTACATGTATACACACAATCACACACACACACACACACACACACACACACACACACACACACTGTCTTTCATACACACACACACACACACACACACACACACACACACACACACACAGCAGTAGTAGTAGCCACAGCAGCAGTTGTGTCCACACAGCTGCAGCTCCTGTAGCTCTGGCCACTCTCTTTCTAAAGGTTTAGGCCTCAGGAGCTCAGAATATACCATGTGTGTATGTGTGTGAGTGTGTGTGTTTGTGTGTGTGTGTGTGTGTGTGTGTGTGAGTGTGTGTATGTGTGTGAGTGTGTGTGTTTGTGTGTGTGTGTGTGTGTGAGTGTGTGTGTTTGTGTGTGTGTGTGCGTTCTCTGTCTGGGGAGGGGAAAGAGGGTGTCTGCAGGACCCAGCGCACCCCAAAGCAGTGAGGCTGCCTGCCGGGTGGAGGAGTTACGGGGGGGCATGGGGTACGGTGGCGTCATGTTTTAGAGGGGCTCAGAAGATGTCTGGGCACATGCTCCAGTCCTGCCGCTCTTTAGTCTCCCAGTAGCCCCCCTTGTACACGAAGTTTGTCTCCCCGGTCACGGGGTCAGTCCGTTGGTGGAACCAGAGAGGCTGGTAACCTTCGTACTCACGACCTGGGGTGAGGACACACACACACACACACACACACACACACACACACACACACACGCACACACACACGCACACACGCACACACGCACAAACCAATTCATCAATTAACCATTAATCCTTCAGTGAAACATTTTTTAAGTCATCCACCACAGTTGCTTTCAATATGGATGGGCAGATTGGAGATGGAATGTTCAAGTGCATTAATAAGAAACTCATTTCAGATGGCGCAGTGCACTCTGTCTTTGGGATTGGGTTAACAAGCTAGTTCTGCTATGTGTTGTCCTGTTCCTACAGCCTACCATACCTATATGTATTCAACAATGAAATTTTCCCACATAAAGTAAAAAGCTCTATGATGTATTAGTTCTTTCTGTCCACTTTTTAAGGGCGATGTCATAAATACGCTGCCCCAACTGGTTCAAGAGTTGTGATTAAAATCAGTTGGTTTTGTCAAAGGATGGCAGAAATATATTGTGGGACTTTTAATTATGTTCTGAAACTGACGTTTCCCAACTCTGTCTGCATCTAATACAATCATGTATTATAAAATGCAATTTTAAAATCATTTGATTTTAAATTAATCAATCAATAAATAAATCAATTAATAAATCAATATTAAATAAATACATTTTAAATCTGCTGCAAGGGGCTGCTCTGACTCCTGAGAACCAACCCAAAGGCCAGGCGCACTGGCATCAGGAGAGAAGAAGAAAGAGCAAAGATGGGGGGCACGTGGACCCTGGGGATGAACTTTGCCCAGACTCACAACTAGGGGGTTGGGGTTGGGGTTGGGGTGGGGGGAGAGACTGGAGTCTGCTGGGGCACACTGACTCACAAGTCAGGAGGCAGGAGCATGATGGGAAAGACATGGTGGGAAATCACCATTGCAGATCCATGTCAAGATCTGCATGCTGAGTTTGGAGACACACACTCTCACACACACACACATACACTCTGTAAAGCAATGAAGTCTTCTTATATGTTCTCTGACTTTAATATTAGCGCATTGTTTATGCAACAACAACCTAAATTTATTGCTTTTGCTTTAGGTTGTTTATGCAACAACAACCTAAATTTATTGCTATTCTCCATATTGGCTGTGCAAAATGAAAGCTTTCTGACAAGTGTGACAGATTCTGATGTCTAGCTTATTCAGAGAGTATTACATATTGTAGAGGAAAGTGAGAGTCCCAAAATCCTCCATTACAAAAATGAAGGCTCAGAAAGACCTCAGTTTCGGGGTACGTATTGTAGCTTTATATACTGCACACCAACCCCAAGGCGCACTACCATACACACTCACACACACACACACACACACACAAACACTCTCACACTCTGTAACGCATGGTGAGAGGAGAGGTCCAATAGGAGAGCAAACACACTCACACACACCCACACAGATTGAGAAGAACCCCCAGGCCATCCCAACTCACCCGAATCATAATCACATTCTGCCCATCATTTAGGAGGAGAGAACAGACACACACATGTCAGGACATGACAATCAGAGAAACACTCTAACACACACAAAAGAACACACACACACACACACACACACACACACACAAGCACACACATCCTCTTTATCAAAGCACTACACACATATGCGTCGATTACACATGTTCACTCTGAATTTACCAGTCTTCTTGTCTTTCATCTCCCCTGTCTGTTCCTGTCTTCCTAGCATCCTCTTCACTGTTTTTTTTGCTTTTCTTCTCTCTGCTCTTCTGCTTTTGGTTTCCCTTCTCATCCACCCCTCTCTCTGTCTCAGTCTGTTTCTCCTCCATCACCCCTTTCTTTCGCCCGTCTCGTGTCCCCAGATGCACTCTGCTGATGAGGTCCTGTGTCCTGTATGTCAGCAGTGCTCAGTATCTGGGGTTGCTTTTCCACTCCATTTCCTGCTCTGTTTCGCAACACAGCACGGAGCGGGGCTTTTTAAAGCGTCAGCACGTCTTTCATCTTTGCCCCTGTCGCCTTCAAGGTCTAAGGCCCTCACCGCTGGTAGCAACACCCACACACACACCTTTTCTTTCACAATCCCTCTATCTGTTGTTTTCTTTCTCCGCTTCTCCTTTAGCTCTCTCTGTTTGTTTGTGTCGATCTGGTGTGTCTTTCTTACCTTTCAGTCTTTTGAGTTCGCTCTTTCTTTTGTCTTTCTCTTTTCTCTCTCTAGCTAGTTCCCTCACTCCACTTTTTCTTTTTCTCTCTCTCCCTCGTTCCACTTGTTCCTTGTTTCTGCCTTTCTTCATGCTTTTCCCTATATCTCTTCATGTTTATCTTTCTCTCGCACTCTCTCTTTCCTTCCCTTGCTCTCTCTCTCTCTCTCAACCCCCCTCCTCTCTCACCTTCGTCCTGAGCGTCACAGGCCTCTGCCTCTCTCCGGCGCCGTGTGGCCCTTTGCTTCTCCTCCAACCGTTGCTTCTCCATGTTGGCCTCGTCCCAGCGGCCCGCCTCCATCAGCCGCTGGTCCGGCCGCAGCCGGCTGTCCGTCAGGCCCACGCCCTCCTCTGTCTCGTTCAGCGTCAGTGCCAACGACGAGAAGTAGTACATGTTCTCCGCGTTCTCCCTGACGCAGACCATGGAACCGACAGACAGGCACAGAGAGCAGCCCCATTACCCTCGTGATAATCATTATGGTGTCATATTGTCTTGCTTTGTTGGACACATGAATTCAAATTGGATCAAATTCAATTTTATATTTCAGAATTTCCTTGACTTCCTCAATTTGTTCAACTGGGTCATGCTGGTGTGGCTGATGCAAGCTGATGCATGCTGTTTTTTCATCGTCTCTACCTGGATCTATAGTTTACTGTTTACTGATCTATAATTTAGTCATAGTATAGCAGCTCTAGTGAATATATTAGTAAATTGTATTAGTAAATTCAGATTTAATAGTCTATATTGCCTAGCACAAAGGTGAGTTGCCGCCCTGTACTATGCTATGCTATGCTGTGCTGTGCTGTGCTGTGCTGTGCTGTGTTTGGTGTGTTGTTCTGTACTTTGTGTGCTGTGCTGTGTTGTATTGTCTGTGCTATGCTGTATTGTCTGTGCTGTGTGGTGGTGTCGTATACTGTTCTATGTTGTCTGCAATGTGCTGTGCTGCGCTGTGTGGTGCTGTAATGTACTATGCTGTGTTGTCTGTACTGTGCTGTACTGTATTGTGTTGTACTATACTGTACTATACTGTGCAGTATTGTTGTGCTGTGCTGTGTTGCGCTGTGGTGTTGTCTGGTACTGTACTCTGCTGTATTGTCTGTAGTGTGCTGTGTGGTGTGGTGTTGTATAGTACTGTGTTGTGTTGTCCTGTACTGTGCTGCATTGTCTGTACTGTACTGTGCTGTGCTGTGTGGCGCTGTACTGTTGTGTGCTATGTTGTACTGTGTGGTGGTATACTGTACTGTACTTACGGTAGTGGGTACTTCTTCCAGAGCAGCTTGGGGCTGAGCGTCTGGTAGACCGTCTTCTGCTTGCCCTCGGAGCTACTGCTCCCACGGCTGCTGTGGACAATCTTGGCGCTCTCAATCTTGTCGTCCCACGTCCCCGACAGGATGTAGTGCGCCTGTCCGTCACAGTCTGTCACCACCCCCGTCACCTAGGAGACCGCCGCGTAGGAGGAGGAGAAAGTGAGAAAGGGTCACCATGGAGACAAGAGTTTACCCAGAGACATAGCACCGGAGACCATGTTTGTTTTTGCAGAGACGGCTTGGAGACGCCTGAGGGAGGGCTTACTTTGCGAGGGACTTCCCGGGAGAAGTAGCTGTAGGGGGAGAACTTGAGCTGACACGTCTCCTTGGTGCGATGATTGACGATGTCAATGTCCCCGGACTGAGGCCCACACAGAAAGGATAAAATGAATGAGGGATGATGGTATTAGTCACATGACATCTTAAGAGGTAAATGCATTTATATCAATTGTTCAAGTGCATACACGCGTGCGTGCGTGCGTACACACACACATGCGCGCGCGCGCACGCACACACACACACACACACACACACACACACACACACACACACAGCAAAAGAAACAGATCAAATGTGTGTGCTCAGACACACATACACCAACGCATGCACACTCACATTCACACAGACAAGATTAACACATATACACACAAACTCAAATATACAATACATATACACAGAACAATAAAGTGATTGAATGTGTGTGCACACACATTCATGCACACAAACACACACACAGGGTAAATATAATCAAAGGAAAAGGAAGGGGGTGTTGACCTGACCTGATCAATCCACAGCTTCCCCACTATAATGTTGTGCACCGTCGAGGTCACTTTCCTCCACACATAATGGTTCCCACTCGCATGGAACGTCAGGTGAATGGCACCTGAATACACCACAGCAGCACAGACGAGGAAGAGAAAGAGAAACAAAGAAGGAAGTTGAAAAAAAAAGAAAGGAATAAAATCGATATACAGTATCTCTCTCTCTCTCCCTCCATATATATATATATATATATATATATATACATACACATATATACATATACATATATACATGTGTGTGTATATATATATACTGTGTGAATATACATGTAAACACAACAAAAAAATACACTCAGTTTCCAGCATCTCCAGAGTGCCTTGGGGCCCTGACAGTGGTATCTCTGCTGATGGGACTGACAGTGACAGATTGTTATATTTACACACGCACAGGCATGGCCATAACACTGGTTTATGCCCACAGTTTATGCTCCTGTCTGGGGCAGTAAAACGCCCGTGATTCATTTACACCCCATCGATGCCCGGGCCTCCCGTTCTCTCACTGTACACCGAGGCAGAGACATGGGCACAGCTTTAGCGGTAGCACTGGCGCTATAGTGCCCATAGACATAAGCTGAGAGACACGCGGACAGACAGACAGAGACAGAGCTAGCTTTTATAGCAGTAGAGCTAAGAGAACAGGCCCACAGACTGACACACCGAGGGAGGCAGAGACAGAAACACAGCTAGTGCTAAGCTAGCACTAGCATTGCAGCCTGGGCCATAACCCCACAGATAGACTGAGACACAGAGAGAGACAATACAAGCATTGGCATTGGAGGCTGGAATGAAATCACACGGACATACAGACAAAGACACAGACACAAACACAGAGACAGAACTAACATTATAAATGGAGCCTGGTATACAGATACACACGGGCATAACTGGCAAACTGACACACAGACACAGAAACGGACACAGACAGAATTACTGTAGCGGGAACAGGAGCCACAGCACAGTTACCCACACACACAGCCCACTCAGCACAGAAGACAGCAATGGCTGTCGTCCCAACTCTGCATATTTTTAACGCTTCCTCTACACTTCCTAAACCATCTCATCAATCACTTCTTGCTGCGCATGTCTTAGATAAGGTGGCCGACTGCGTCACGGAGAGCAGAAGGAATTTAGTGGCTGTCATACCTGCTTAATGGCTCGCGGTTAAGGCCTCACCTGTGCAATTTGAAACGTAAACACAAAAGCATGTTTCTGCTGAGGGTTTTAGAACGAGATGCTTGTTAAGCGTTTATCCATCGAATGAGAGTCAGGCGTGGGGGAAACACCTCAGTGGGATTGCAAAGCCCTACGACTGGGCATACACTCTGGGGTTGCCACCTACAATCTTCGTGCACGATATAACTCGAGCAGTGGGCAGTAATCTGAGATATGCAGTGCTAACAGTTTCCTGTCCTGAGATTATTTTTTTGTCTTGACATATATTGCTGAAATGCAATCCTAGGGCCCATCAACCTTAACAGCCTTGGCAACGATGCCCAGCTGGCAGCGACCCACCCAGAGGCATGATGGAGAGGTATTTGCCACGGAACTTGCTAGCGATGGTGATCTCCTGCCACAGGGTCCAGCCGCGCTGTGACATGACGTGGTGAGCTGCTGCCGGGGGGTGATGGCTCACCTGAGAGAGAGGGAGAGAGGAGAGAGAGAGAGAGAGAGAGAGAGAGAGAGAGGGAGGGAAAGAGAGAGGGGAAGGGGTGGTGAAGCGAGAGGGAGACAGAAATGTAACACTCCGTCACTAAGCCAATACCTTATCTTCACACACACACACACAACAACTTAAAATAAAACCACCAACTGGGAACATGTATAGTAAATCGTTACATTGATAGACAGAAGGAAAAGAAAGAAGGTTGACAGATTGTGGAAGTGAGAAAGAGAGGAGAAAGTTTTGTGAGTGTACGTGTGTATGGAATGTGTCTCTGTATGTGTGTATGTGTATGTGTGTGTGTGTGTGTGTGTGTGTGTGTGTGTGTGTGTGTGCCACTGACCTGCTCACACAGCGAGCGGTAGCCAAAGTCGTCCAGGCGGTCCAGCTCGTAGGTCTCTCCCAGCAGTGGGTTGAAGGGCTTGGCGGTGCGGTGCACGGTGGTGGAGTAAGATGAGACGGAGAAGGCCGCCACCAGGCACATCTGCTCCAGCGAGCTCTCGCAGCGCGCCGCCTTGTCCAGCAGCTCGTGGTACTCCAGGTCCTCCGTCAGACGCTGGAGCATGGACAGAGGCTCGTTGAAGTTCACCTGAGAGAGAGAGGAAGAGAGAGAGAGTGACAGGGAGAAGAGAGAGAGGGAGGGAGAGAGAGAGAGAGAGAGGGGGAACAAGAGAAAGACAGACAGAGAGAGAGAGAAAACCATTGATACCAAACACATCTCTGAGTTTTAAGTGGGAACTGTGCTTCTTTTAAATTTGGCCATTTTCACAAAAACACACAGAAATATAGTGGTGTCCCTGAGGCATTATCACCCGGAGAAATGAAATAGTGTTTTGTGATTGGCTGACAGAGTGTCCATTATTCCCAGATAACGGGGGACTCCTGATACGTAGATCCGGTAAAAAAAACAGAATCACTGTTCCATTGCAATGCTTTTTTCTGCTAAAAAAGTAGCCATAACAAGGTAACCATAACAACTGAATAAACTAGAGCAGCCTTGTGGATTTACTTTCCAACAAAGCGTTACGACTCCAAAGCTACAAACCAGACGTTTTCTGTATGTTACTGCTTAAAGAAAATAATTACATCAATATAAAAATAAATGTGGCAACTGGGTGATAAGCTGGATAACGGCCTTTGAGGTGTCCTGATATAGTAGAATGATGGACTTGGTGTAGGAATAATGGACTTGGTGTAGGAATAATGGACTTGGTGTAGGTCAGCATCATGCCGTTCTTCACCCCCACCTTGTTCATTATTTCCCTTGGCGGCCATTGCCCCTAACTTAACTGCTGTATAATGTGTACTGAATGCTTATCTGTCATCCACACATATCAAAAAATCCTAACAAGCAGAGCCTGGTGGAGGGTCTTACAGGCATGGGGATTTTGGAGAGCTCTTTGCCAATGCAGTTCTTCATGATGCTCCACAGGTTGAGGGAGTAGTTGGGCTTGTCTGGGATGTGAGACCGCCGCCGCTTGCACGGCTTCAGTTCCTTCCCTGACAAATCATTACAGCTGGGAGACATCATCTAGAGCAGGGAGCCATAGACAGATAGAGAGAGAGGGAGAGAGAGAGAGAGAGAAAGAGGGAGAGATGGAAAGACAGAAAGGAAGGGCAGAAAGAGAGAGAAAGGAATGGAAGGAAAGAGATGGAAAAAGTTAAATGCCAAATGTTAGTGAATGATTGAGAAGCGTGAATATTTTCACTTCTGAACAAGTGGAATGTCTTGTCTGTGACTGATTTGTGTTTGTACTGAGACCACGCTGCGCTAACAGTGTTAGTCAGTCGGAGTTGTCATGGCTTGGAGCTCAGCTGCTGTTACACCCTG